>VDFB02000015.1:390714478-390918510 GCA_007258455.2 Sequoia sempervirens | reverse complement strand
GAGCTCATGGGGGAGAGTGTTAGATAAAGGTATGGAGATAGTGAGAGAGAGAGGTCTAGAGAATAAGAGATTAAAATGAGTGAAATAGAGAGAAAGATGAAATTTGACCTCCTGATTACTAAAATTTGACCTCCTAATTATTGAAATTTGACATGATAATTACTGAAATTTGACTAAGTTTGAATTTTTTTAAAATCTTCCAAAAACTAAAATTTGCATTATAACTCTTAGAGATGTAAAACCACTATCAAACATCCTAAAACTGTATACATGAAATATAACATAAATTATAAGAAAGTAAATGTCCATATGTAAAAGTCAACTTATACTTGGTAGAGAAAGAGAAAATGAAAGAGTCTAGAAAATCCATTCGAAAAGTCATGAATGACATTTGGCGAATGCCAAATTTGGCACTAGCCAAATGAAGCAACCCATTTGGTGAGTGCCAAATTTAGCATGTGCCAATTTTGGTGAGCACAAAATTTGGTGCTCACCAAATGGGTTGCAATGGGAAATACCAACCCAATGGGTTGGATTTTGCATTGGTCATCTGACCCAAAGGTTTTGACAACCATTTCATGCAAAAGACATGATTTTTTAAAAGGGTAACAAAATTTCACACATTTTTGGTCATGCTCACCATCATGTTTGCATATCTTTCAATGCAAGTTTATAAAAAAGTTGTGATGGTGTTAACCTCTATCTTAGCTATCTAAATATATAATTATTTTTTTGTTTTGATTCAGTTAAGATTTTGATCCATAACTTCTCTTGTAAATCCCTCCATTTTTGGTCAAAAACCAACATGTGCTAGTTTTAGGATAAATTTTTTACTTTTTCATCAAAATGTGAAACAAATTACATTTTTCAATACTAGACTCCATTATACACATGATGAAAAAAGAAAAAAATAATTTTTGATTAGTTTTCAAAAAATTTAGGGAGGAGCATGCTATAAATTTAGCTTTTCAGGATGTGTCCACTTTGAAAATTCATAAAATATTATATTCACTAAAAAAAATATCTGAAAGAATGAGGATAAACTACATGGTGTTAACTAATTTCTCACCATTAATATTTTTGAAATTCTAAAAGAAAGTTAATCAAAAAGGGCGGAGCCCTCAGACACTATACTATTTTTTTTTATAAAAACAAGACTTTCCCCCCCCCCCTCGTTTTGAGAACCTTAATCTTCATTAATTTGAAAAAGAATTAGTAGCTTAGAAACTAGACTTAGGGAACTTCAACTATTTTTCTTGCTACATCTTGAAATTTTGAGTATAACTATCTTCATTTTCTTGTGCAAATCATATTTTGCTGACTTAAAAAAAAACAAAAAAAGTGGCATCTTAAGAACCAAAATTGTGTCACAGATCCACGAACTTACCCTGGGACTCATACACCACTTCTAGTGTATCACTCCTATTCTACTTTTAGGAAACTCAAAGTTTAAATCTTCTCTCTAATTTCCTCTTCCTTCCCAATCTAGTTTCCAAATCTAAATTTACAAATTTTGCTATGTAGATGTCTTCCAATGATCTTTTGAACAAGGTGGCAACTTGGAAAACTTTGAACAGTTGAAAACTTCTTTCCAATCTTAATATTTAATATGTTTTCAACCTAGATCCACAAATCACACACTGAAGAGAGAGGAAAATTTTGTTGTATTAGTGGAAAGGGGTTTTCCAAGTGGCCAAGCCCCACTTTTGTAATCAAACCTTATAATGAAATCAAATGAGACAAAGGAATGATGAATGAACAAAATGTAGTGTTACAACTCACCAAACCCTAGCAATGAAGTGATGCAAACATGTATGAAATGGCTCCAACATATGTAGATCTTGACTCTTGCTTGAGTGTGATCAATCTTGAATTGAATTCTCTTGTAAACTCTTGAATACTCTTGTGAACTCAAATTTTATATAAGGATGCTTATTGAACTTTCTAGGTGAAAAATGAATGAAATAACCTTGTATTTATACTTGTTTATGCCAAATTTCCTAGAATTACAACACTATAAGCTGGCATCAGATCTAGAGGGATAAAGTCCTACCAAGAATTTGAATTTAATTTAATTTTAAGCCACATGGGATTGGTGGCTTTCAGTTGTTTTGTGGTTTGTCCTTGATGTCAAAATTGATTTTGTAGTTCTTTAGTATTCAGTGTATTCAATGATTCACACTTATGCAGTCATGTGATGTTTATAGTTAGTTCACAGTGTTGGTTTAGTGACATATGGTGATACATGTTGGTGACACATGATGAATATAATTGATTTACATGGTCATGTGTTTGTTTCAAGGCATGCATTTTCTTTGGTGTATATATTTTGTTTTAGGTATATGGCATGGTTTTTCAGGTATATATGACTTGTCATCATTACAAGTCTCAAGTATATCTAGGTTGCTTTTAAATGATTGTGGTATGTTTAAATTGGTCTTTTACAAGGTGTCTTCACATGACATCTTATGTTTAATCATAACATACAAGTTATGAAGTTTTTTTATTATGATCAATCACTTTGTAGAGTGATTTGGCTTTGATCACATTATATTTGTTGTTATAAGAGCCTGGGTTTATTGACTTTCATTGGAATATAGCATTATTGGACTTTTTTGGGAAAGAAAACGACTTTGAGTTAAGTCACATTGCAATATGTATCGATGGTATTTTGATATTGAGCTTAAATGACAAGTCAAATTACACATGTGACTAAATTGTATTTTCATCGACATCTATTATTCAAGGTCATTATTGTTGTCGGTATTTCTAAGGGATAACTTTGGCAACATCATCTATGTCAAAGTTTTTATTTGGTAATAAATAAAAACATAGATTTCAAATGGTTATTAATCTTCAATAGTAAATTTGAAGTCATTATTATGTTTTGTTACAAAGTATCAGACTTCAAAACATCATTATGTTTGATTAAAGTCTTTGACAGACTTGAAAGAAAGAAGATTAGGGAAATATTGTCTTTGTCTCAATGTGTCAATTTCTTGAACCATAGTTGCTGCCATATGTGAAGTATGCAAAATCTCAACCGACATTCCAAAAGAATAATGAGAACGAATGCAAGCCCAAAATAGGAAGCTTGATGGTAGTTTTTGTATGAGTGTATTTTGTTTTTGACTATGGAAGTTAGAGGAGTTCCTTCTAGCTAGGTCGTTATGAGTTTACTTGATAGTTTATGGTGGTTTATTTGCCTTCATCCTTTGTGATTGGGTAAAATGATCTTATGGTTTTTTTTTTAAAGATTCTTCTAGAATATTTAGTTCAATGCTTAAGGCATAAGAATTTTTCAATTCAAGTCTTCTAAGATTCTAGCATTAAATGTTTATTTGTCAAAGATAGAAATCTATTAGGGTTTTTGGATGATAATACTTGATTGTAATTGAATAGATTCAACATGGCGATATTTTTTGAAAGAGTTTACTTTGAAGGAGGATTATTTTTTGGTTTGTCATTCAAACCCTAACCCGAGTTGATTTTTAGTTAGTCAAACTACATACAAAGGTTCTTTTTTGTAGGGTCTTTAAAAGATGGCTTTTAGATATTTTTCTATGGGATCTGAATAAGAGTATGAAGCTTTAGACATATTGTACATAAGTTTTATTGCATTGGAATTCTTTTTTGTGATTCTCATATTATTGTATTTAAGGAAGATGTAGTGATTTCCATACTACATTCATCAATGTGCTTAATGAGGATTTTCATAGCCTTCTATTGAAATTCTAGGATTTCATATTGCACTTCTAGGGTTATGATAGAATACTCTAATTTTGTTGCATTGTAATGGGGTTGGTGCTCCTCGATGTGGGTTCTCCTGAATTGTGTAAAGTTGGTCCTCTATCTAAATAAAGAAATATTTTTTGAGTGGTTTTTATTCCCTTAGAGGGTTTACCACTCTAGAAAAAATTCTCTGTTATGTGGTGATTTTATGTGTGAGATCTATTTCTTATCAATTTTATTTTAATATGTTGTCAAATGCATAATTATTAATCTTTCATATTTTTCATTGTTATGCCACATTTCATATCAATCTTTCATATTTTTCAATGCACATTTCATGCATAAAAAGTTCTATTATTAATGTGAGCTCTGATACAAGTGAAAGTGTTAAGTTCATCCTTTGTTAATGTTTCATGTTTAATTCATGGTTCATGTAAATATAATACTAATCATGCATAAGTCAAATTTATTCTTTGAACTGTCATTTGGTGTTTTGATTTAAAAGTCAATTTCACTTCACATATTTGTCATTTGTCCTCTTGGTTTAAAAACAAACAAAAATTCTTGTTTTGAAAAATATTGTGACTTTTATAAATCACTGATTCACCCCCCTCTCAGTGATTTCAGTCTTCCAATAGGGACTCGTACTCCAGAAGTGGTGTATGAGTCTCATTAGGCTAGGCTATGGGACACATTTTTCAAGAAAATCTTAGATTCATGTGAAATCAAGATTGAGACCCCAAAACTTAGGTGGGATCCATATGCCCAAGGTGGTGTATGAGTCCTAGATCACTAAATCTAGGCCAAACAATCCAAAAACACCTTAATTATGATTGTATTTTGCTTTATATCAGGATTATCCTCTAAAAGATGCATTAATTAACGCTTTTGGATGCAAAATAAGGCCAATAAGGTATAAAGAAGCCTAATTAATAATGAGAACAATAGATTAGTGTGAAAGTGTGTTACAAAACTTTACAACACCCTAAATAAGGTACAATTAAGTTCATTTAGTTCAAAAGGGATCAAGACCTAATGTGAATGTGTTGAACACATTACAATACTAAATCAAGGCATTATTAAGCTCATTTTAACAAGGAAGACCCAAACAAGTGTGAAAATGTCACATACGAAATTTTTTGACATAAAATTTAGCCCCCACTTTAGTGAGAGGATGAACCTGCTTCAGCTCACACTAAAGTAGACAAACTTGTATTAAGAGGGGTCCAAGTGCACTAATGCTGGTAAGATAGGATGGTAACAATAAAGAGGGATGATCAAACCCCCAGGATCAAGATCCCATGAAAAACCAACATAGGCACAAAAGAACACATATGAAAATAATATAAGGAGCAACAAAAAGGCATAAGCATACACTACCAAAGACAAAGAGAAAATAAAAACAAAAACAAAAAGAGGGGTGGATCAAGATTCGATCATTTTTCCATCGCAATGTGGATTAGATCTAGTTTCTTTGTCCATAAATGCATGCTCACTATGAGGCAATGGAACTCTAGGCTATCTGTTGGGTGAGTGTCCAAAGAGGTGAGACACATATGCCCAAAACCAATATGTACTCACACATATAAACAAGTGGCTATGGGAAATTCATGCCTATGTTTGTCTTCCCGTAAAAATAGATCAAATTTATACCTTTTGATAACTTTGATAAGGAAACACACAATAAGGAACTTCAGGCTTCATTAGGCAAGAAACAAACAAGATGGCTCCCTATGAATGCAAAGTGTGTTATGCAAGGTAGCCATATAATAGAAATTGTAAATGAAAAGTAGTGTAAGAAACATTCAAAGGAGTCTTCGTTAGTTTGTGTAAGTTCTTTAACTTAGGGAACATTGTGCCTAATGTCTCCAAGAGAGGACCAATAAAATAATAGAAGATTCACAACTTAGGGGATGGATTTTTTCCCATCAAGCCACTAAGAGGAATATAATATTCTAAGAAAGATCACGCTCTTGAAGTAAATCACACCCAATGTCACAAAAAAGAAAAAAATGCATCACATGAAGTAATATTACTACACCATGAAACATGAAATGAAAAAGAATAATGCCACTATAGGCCACCACTTTAAATAAATTTCTAAACACCATTTTGTGATAAATTACTTTAAAGTAGCCAATGATAAATGCTAATAGTAAAGAATACATGATATCTAACTTGGAAAGCCCTATTCCAAGTCATATGTTTCCAAATAAAGCTACATATTGAAGAAGGAAGGGGTTTCCCTTGAAATTAAACTCCAAAAACATGAGGGATCCATGGATTTGGGGTCAGTATGTTCTTGCTGCAATTTTTTTTAGATAGCTCATAATTTTCATCATTCCCCAAATACTCATAGAATGATAATAATGACACAAACATAGTGAAAACAAAGAAAAACCTTTTAGGTCAACATGGAAGAGACATGAATATATTGATGCCTTGCATCATCCCAAAAGGGAAAGACACAATACAAATGAAAAATATAAAGGAAAAGATAAAATATTTATGACATAGAGAATAATTTAGGTACAAATAGAGGAATGTCACAAAGAGAGAGACATAAAAGAGAATAGTATGGGGGATCACATTAGACACATGCAATCACACATAAAACATGAAAAAGAAAAAAATAATAAGTCACATGAAATCCAACCAATTAGAAATTTTTTTGCATCCTAATCATATTCATCATATATAAAAGGTGGAAAACTAGCCAATGGGACAATAGCAAGCACCGAACTAGGGTAACCACCAAGTTCAACACTCTTCTTAAGATAATTATCATGTAAGCTCATGGAACAAGAATATAATGTATTCAATTCATTATGCACCTCCTCGTCAATTTTAGTAATCTCCTCATTGTCATCTAAATTAATCACAATAGGAGGTCTAATGATAATGTCCAAAGAAGGGTTTAACTCCTATTGTATTTGTGGTATAAGATATTTTCATTTTGGTTAAGAGGGAGATTCATCATGTGTCACTTCAGTCCATTTTGGATTTTTATTTTCTTTGTTTGTTTCTTCATTTAACTTATGAGAAAGAGCACAATGTCTACTCCTACACTCTCTAGCATTTCTATTTCTTTTAGTATGAATTTCAAGTTGTTCTTGTGTAGGAGTGGGTTGATCAACCATAGGTTTTGTTTCTTCCCTAAGGGGAGGAATGGAAGGAACCATGGTTTATCTTTATCTTTGTAAACTTTCTTTATCTTAGAGGCATGATAGGATTGTTTTTGTTCTCTCTTGGTCTTTTGTATGAATAAGTAAACGGTTTGTCTTAGGTTGGTCTTGGTAGTTTGGAATGTCTTTAGGTTTGATCATGGTCTTGTCAAGGATTTTAGGCTGGGTCATAGGTTGAAGTATTTTTGTAAGGGATAGTTTTTCTATGCATTTTTCCTTAAAAAATTTTTGGATTTGATATTTAGAAGTCTTATCAAGGTTTTATAGGTTCCATAAGATTAGGAAAAAATAAATATAATGAAAATTTCCCATAGTAAGACAAAGGGTTAACGCCACTATGATGCACAATAAATACTTGATTGTCAAAGTGAAAAGTTAAGCATTTGTGTACGACCGATGAGACGTCTTCCATGGAGCATAACCATGGTTAACCAAGCTCCACATAGAATTGATCTAACATTAAGATAATGGAGAATGTGACATTTTTTTTTTGTCCTATTTGTAAAGGTAAGGTGATCGATCCCATCGTAGGGCCAACAAAACCATTATGTGTCTTTATCCATGCTTTCGGTTTATCATATATTTCTTGATAGATTTCATGCACAAGTAGAAATTCCTCGGTGATCATATTCTTTCAAAAAATGGGATCAATTAATATATTGTTAGTGGGATTATCATAGATTCAACTAACTATGTAAAGAGGACCATTGGGTGCATGTTTAAGTATATCTTTATATGAGAAAGCAATCTCAAGAGAATTTTTAGTTCAACCCTTACAATGTTGAGTTTCAATCAATGCAACCAAACCGTCGATAGGATTTTGTTCTATAGGATATTGTTGATTAGTATCCATAGGGATTTGTTGATTTGTATCCATGTTCTCATCATCCATGTTAACATTCATCACATCAGTGTTTGTAGTTTCACTAGCTTTGACAAATGAAATATTATGTTTAGGAATGGGGTTGGTAAACATTTGTAATTTTTCATTAGGAGGGGCAATAGACATATTTCCTTGACAATTAACACTGCCAACTGCAAGCCAACTGGAATAAATGAGGTCTTTCACAAGATGTTTAAGATGATTATAGTGTTCTATGTCATGTCCATTTTTTTGGTGATAATGGTAATAATCATTTGATCTAAATTTCAAAGGTAGAATCTTACTAGGACCGATAGTTTTAATAGGAGGCAAGGTGATCATATTCTATTTTGAAAGTTGTGACATTATGTTATGGAGGGTATATCAGGTAAGGGATTGAATTTCCTATTTAGATCCCTAAAAGCGAAAGGAGTTGTCTTCCTTATAGAAAACACTTCTCAAAGATTGATAATTTTTTGGGTTTGAAGATTCAGACTTCTTAGGATGGCTAGAGGTGGGTTTTGTTTCATGGCTACTTACCAAATTTTTATAATCACAAAGGGTAGTACAGAAGTGCACAAAGGAGGGAAAAATCATCATGGTAAGATTATCTTATATCTTAGTTTGCAAGTTCTCAATGAACATCCATTGAAGGTGAGGGTCTAGAATCTTTACATCAACTGGGGAGTAAGTCGATTGATAGCGTGAAATAAATTCTTTAATCTTTTCATCATCTTTTTTCTTGCATCTCATCAAATTTGGTAAGGTACTATTAGGATTCATATGCACTTGGAAATGGTTTATAAAGGCCTCTGCAAGTTCCTTGAATTAATGAATTGAGTTGTTCTATAACAAAGAAAACCATTCTAAGGTGGTATCCTTAAAGGATCTAGGGAAAAGCTTAGCCAAGAACTTATCTTCAAGAATAAAGTCACTACATAGGGTGGTATAAGTGGAAACATGGTTAGAAGGATCTCATTTCCCCCCATATTTCTCAAATATAGGAACCTCTATACCTTGTAGCATTGCTGTTCTCAATATATCCAAGGACAAGGGATTGCTTTTCACATAATATGTAGCTGGCCATTTTTATTTTGGTTTATGGTGGAAACAAGATTTTGAAGGGATGAAATAGTTTGCAAAAGTTGGTTTATGAGAAGATCATTTTTTGAATTTTTGAGATGGGGGTTAATAAGGTGGAGGTGTGTATGTGTTCAAGGGACAAGTGAATGGAATTTTTATATGAGGTAAATTGGTAGGAGATATGACGTGTGATGCCACAAGGGTACTAGGGATGCTAGCAAGAATACCCGAGGAAGGAATCTCATTACTAGTGGGTTGTGCATTGTTGTTGCAACTTGAGGGTTGGTATAGGTAGGGATAGATGTAATTATTGTGGGAGGAGGGATTTGAATTCCTCCTTGAATTGTATCATTATTCAAAGGTAAAGGAGAACTAGTGGTTGAGGTAAGAAGTGGTCCAAAAATCTGAATTATGTATACATAAGATCAACTCCTTCTTCACTTTCAATCATGTGATATATGTTATCTATGGTAGGGATAGCAATGGTTGAAATGTTTTAGTACTTATTTGATTTTTTAGGTTTTCTAAGTCTTCATGAATTCAGATTATATTTTCTTGAAAAATACTAGCAACCATTGTTTCAACATGCATCACACTACTTGAAGGAAAAGAGTTGTTAAGGGTATGGTCCATACCTAGTGGAATAGTGTCAACACTAGTAGTGAAAGAGCTAGACAGCCCAAGATCCACAACAATTGTGCTATCACGGGATGACATGAGTCTCAAACTTCATCTCAATATAGTATTAGAAATAGGACACCAAGTGGAAAAGATCATATAAGGGAAAATCAAGAAAATACAAGATGTAATGAAGCTAAGATAAATTTAATGAAATGAATGTAACAAAAACTCTACAAACTAAAACAAAAAATTAACAACAAACTATAGCATAGAAATAGAGAATTAAATGTTGTAAAATGTAGTTTAAAATATAAAATTAGGGTTTTTGCACAAATTTGGAAAAAAATTAAGTGAAAGTTATGATTTTTGGTTTGACTGATGTTTAAACTAGGTGAAAATGCATATTTCAAATGATTTTCAATGATGCAAGATGCAAAAAACCAACCTTTATACACTTTCACTAATGCAAGAATTAGAAACCCTAGATGCCAATTAACTAATGAAAAACATAATCAATTGTTAATGCAAACTAGATCTAGGATGATCATGCAATCCAAATCAGAATTAAGATGTTCTAAATGAAATTTCACTAAAATGAAAAGTACAAAATTGTTGTTTTCTATGGTTTAGGACATAAAACAACAATCTTCTACACTTCTCATTCAAGAAAACCCTAGAGATCTTAATCCAAGGATGAAGTAGGAGAAAGAGATCTTGTAATAGGATGTCCTAGGGTATGATTAGAGAATAAAATATGGTTCAACACCAAGCCAAGTCTTGGAAATATAGATGAAATGCAAGATCTAAATACAAGTAGTAATGTTATATAAACTTCACTAGATGACCTATAAAAGAGAATAAATTTGAACAACAAACTGGGAAAACACAAAAGTGCATTTGGAAACCTATAGGATCTCATAATCAACTTTAAAATGTTGAAAATACTGATTTTAGGGCACACTAGGACACATACACCACCTTTGGTGTATTAGTCCTAGTCTAGATATTTTGGACAGAAAAAAGAATCTGGCAATGATGATTAAAGATCTTCAAAAATATGGAAAATTACCTCTAATGGGAGTCATATGCCACTTCTAGAGTACTAATCTTGTTTTTCTTTTTTGGAAAGTCAAAGTACAGATCTACTCTCCAATCTCTACTCTTCCTTCCCAATCTATTTTATGAATCTAAATTGCCAAATCCTACTTTGTAGATGTCTTCCAATGATCTTCTAAACAAGGTAGTAACTTGGAAAACTTTGAACACTTGAAAAATTCTGTCCAATCCTGCTCTTCAATATGTCTTCAAACTAGATATGTAAATCACACACTAAAGAGAGGGGGAAAAAAAATTGTTAGTGGAAAGGGGTTTTCCTTGGTCAAGCCCTTTTCGGTAATCAAACCTTGTAATGAAATCAAATGAGACAAAGCAATGATGAATGAAAAAAATATATTACTGCAACTCACCAAACCCTAGTAGTGAAGTGTTGTAAACATGTATGAAATGGATCTAATGGATGTAGATCTTGACTCTTGCTTGAATTTGATAGATCTTTAATTAAAAGTGTGCTTGAATCATAAAACCCTATATCATAATTGCTAGCTCAAAAACAAACATGATGCAAGATGACTTTGACATGGTACTTGATACTTGAATAATGCTCCAAAACACTTGATAATCAACTCTTGAAGACACTTGAATGCTCTTGTAAACTCTAGAATGCTCTTGTGAACTCTAATTTTCTGTAAGGATGCATATTCAACTTTCTAGGTGAAGAATGAATGAAATAACATTGTATTTATACTTGTTTATGCCAAATTTCTCAAAATTACAACACTGCAATATGACATTAGATCTAGGAGGATAAAATCCTAATAAGAATTTTAATTTAATTTAATTTTAATCCACATAGGACTGATATGCCAAAAGTGGTGTATGAGTCCCATTAGGCTAGACTATGGGACACATTTTTCAAGAAAAGCTTAGATTTACGTGAAACTAGGATTGTGGCCCAAAAAATTAGGTGGGACCCATATGCCCTTGAGGTGGTGGATGAGTCCCAAATCACTAAATTTGGGCCATACAATTCAAAAAAACCTAAATTATGATTGGATGTTGGTTTATGTCAGAATTATCCTCAAAAAGATGCATTAATTAAGGCTTGTGGATGCAAAATAAGGCCAAATAAGGCATAAAGAAGCCCAATTAATAATGAAAACCCTATATTAGTGTGAAAGTGTGGTACAACACTTTACAACACCCTAAATAAGGTATACTTAAGTTCATTCAGTTCACAAGCACCCAAGACCTAATGTGAATGTGTTAAACAAATTAAAACACTAAATCAAGGCATCATTAAGCTCATTTTAACAAGGACGACCCAAACAAGTTTGAAAATGTCAAGGAAGACACTTTTTGACACTACATTTCCACTTCTCCCATTCCATTACCTACCCTATCAAAATTTCCACTTGAAAATTTTATTTGACACCTATTTTTGTGGATTTTTTCTTTTCTATCCTTCTATAGAGCTAGTTAATAGAGCACCAAAATGAAATAATTAGAGCTTAACTATTTGTGGGTTTTGAAAATAATAACTAAAATTTTTAGTCATATGAGAGAATTTTCTATACAAGTCATTGTTTACTATTTCTTATCTGTGCAACTTTATATTATTGTATAGATTTTCATGTAAATTACAATTTAAAATTTCAACTAATACCCTTCAAGTGGAATAACACTAGAATGCCCTTAGATTTTCATGGTAGTGATCCTTGTTCCCACTTTTCACTATATTAAGGGATTTTTTAGTAGTTGTTATTCCTTCTATATGTTACTATTAAGTTATTAACCATTGTATTGAGCTAACATTCATGGACCAGTATTTAATTTACTCAAACCACAGTTGTTATGAAGTTCTACGGTAATTAAGGAAGAATCTTGGCCAAAAATATTATAACCAAGGAAGTTTCATATCAAAAAGCATTATTTCTATTTGAATATTCAAGTAGTGATCCATTCTAAAAGCATTGTTAATGTTAACTAAGGAGGGATCCTAGCAAAAAACACTATTCTATTTGAATATCCAAGGAAGGATAAGATCAGTAAGGATTATTTAAGGCATGACTAATATATGTAATGAATTAAATATGAGTAATAAAAAATATATGTAGTGCATTAAATATATAGAGAAGATTGATGTACCCTAGTAACTGAAGCTTATTTTTGATGATCCCTTGAAAAAACTCCATAAAAAATAATAAAAATCTTCTTAACCATTCATTCTTACATACCTCCAACACAAATCAAGTCATTTGAACTCCATTTTAGCAATCACCATCTTGTTGGAAGCATTGTTAAGAGTCCTAAAATAGTTTTTTTTTTTTTAAATTGTAAATTTCATCTAAAGGCCTTTGGTGAGTAACTTTTAACCTATTAATAAGTAATTGATTAATTTTGTTTACAATATTTTCTATATTATAAAAGCTATCAAGAGATTATTCATTACCCCAATCATTCTGAAAGTTCTTATTTTACTTTAAGATATACATAGTCATATTGGTCTTCTAGAATTTATTTTATGTATGTTGTAGTATACATATGTGGAATGAATTTTAAGTGCAATTACAAAGGCTTGAACATAGAGATGCATATTGACATTTGCAATGGATCATTTATCTATTCATATATAGCTATAGTAATTTTAATATTTACTTGAACATATTTTCCCTTTTCTTGTATTTTAGTTTAAAGTTATCCAAGCACATATGATACTTGAAATAAAAGATTTGACTATCTCAAAATGATAAGATTTTCTAGAAATAATTATGGCATATATCATTTTCAATGGAAATTTACATGATGTTCCTCTTAGAAAAATTATAAGATTTTATATTGTATCATGAATATTAAAAATGAAAAATTACCTCATGAAACCAATTGAATTAAATTTGGTAGAGTTAGTCTTTCTAGATAACTCTATGTTTTTATTATATGGGAAAAACAGGTTTTAAAGGGACCCAAAACCCTTTACAACTTGAGACAAAAAATGCTACTAAAAAATTACATTAGTATGGTACCATAAACATACCAAGATCCAAAAAAAAAAGACAAAAAATGGTGTTTTATGAAAGATAAAATAATAAACTAACTGTAGTACCCAACAAAATCAAAACAACAAAACAACAAGAGATAAACTAAGACCCAACAAGAAACTGAAAACAAACAAAAAGAGAGTTGAACACTAATTCATACTATTCAAGGTCTTGGCCACCTCAAGCTCTTGGATTCTATGCATTTCAATCATGTCCAACAACTCCTTCTTCTCAACCTCAAAGGACATTTTCCATTCAACAGACCCTCTAATAGTAGGGATTTTTCCATCATCTTTTGTACCTTTTTTACCTTTTTCTTTGGCCAAATACTCCTCCATTAACTTGAAAAAATACTCTTAGTCCTCCCTGAGCTCACTTATCTTTCAGAATAGGACTTGTAAAGAGTCTACACTATTCTTAAATGAAATGTGACGTGCATGAAGAAGATCCTTTATATCCACATTTTTTACCAATACCTTGGCTTCTAAACCAGCTAATCATTCTTCACATAGAGATTTGAAATCATTGAAAGAATGTTCAAGGTCCATGATTCGATCGATTATAATGTCTGACACTGAGCCCTTCAGAACATTCTTCAAGTTCTCCTTCAAACCCCGTATTTTAATGTTATCCTTATTATAATCCTAAAGATTCCATTTAGCTAACTTAAAAGTACTAGTGTCTGCAGCCCTAGCCATATCCAACAACTCAAGCATTGAGGTAGAATCATCATCAAGATAAGAAAAATCCTTAGAAAGGGGATTTAATTTTAGAGGCTCTAGCTTCAAACTCTTCTTCTTAGTATCCTCCTCATCTTTTCCCTTATTCTCTTCTCCCATCTCCACATTGGCTTGGTCCTAAATCAGGGAGTCATCAATTTCTACCACTTTTTTCACTAGAGTCCTTCCCCTCACATATCATTTTGGGGACCTTTGCTGGACCTTTGAAGGCCTAGTTTTTCAACTTGGCAATGTGCTTGGATGACCTCCTTGACTTATCCTTTTCCTAAATACCTAGAGAATTTTTCTACAAACCCTCCTCATTACCTCTTGCTTCGGCTTCTCCCTAGCCATCAACCAAATCCACACTCCTAGGGAGGGCTCATTTCAACCCACCTCTGTGTCCTTGCTGTAAAAAAGAACAAGGTGCTTGGCTACCTAGTTACTTTTAGCACTACCCTTATTCATCTTTTTCAAGGATGTAGTAACAGGGGATGGGAAAACATCTTCTTTCTCTTCATTCCATTCCTCTTCATCTCTAATGTTGGTATCTAAGCCAGACAAACCAGAAACATCACTCATAATAGTCTCCTTTTCCTTCATAGTAGGGGCTAGGAGAAGAGTATTAACATGCTCCATGATTAAAATAATGATACCTTCATAGAGGACAAGGGCCCTCCTATTCTCTAAATGAGCAAAAACAAAAACCTCCATGGACGATAACAAAAAAATAGAAAAGAGATGAACAAACCATGCCTTAGATGGTTTAGAAGTGTGAACTGGTGACCAAGGATAACAATAAACCTACATTCCAAAGTCACATAGCACATTAACACCTTAGCAACATCTGCTCAAATCTTCTTAAGGGATTTGTATTGGTAACCCCAACTTTCCATTTTAACCAAATTATTTCGCTTGTCATCTTTGAAGAATTGGGCCATCGCTTCCTCAACACTCTTCTTATCCTTGTAAAAATTACGACCAACCATTGACATCTTGGATATAGTAGCAACCAGCTCCTCATTCACCTCCACTTCCAAACCCTTTATCTTAAGCTTATGATTATGCCATCATGACAAAAATTCAACTGAGGCATTAGGATCATGCCCATGTACCCTTTCTAAAAAAGGCATGAAATTCCCACGATGAAGGATATTCCATAGCTTCTCTTTCTTCTTAAGGCCCTCATAGGAGTGCAACTCAATTTTTCTTTCATCACCACCCATTCCTTCCAACACCAGAAGAAAAAAACCCTTGTGAAAATTACTCAACCAAATGCTAGAAATCCAAATGAAACCCACAAAGTGTGTGAGTTGGGGGATGGTACTAGAAATTAAATGGTTCCAACACATCAACTCATCCCACACCATCATTTATCAATAATCTCCTAGATTTCTTAGGAAGGATCGAGCCCTCCTCCTAGGCACGAAACTCATTTAAACTGATAGCCTCATTGGTAAAAAAATATGCCAATGAGTTTCCTTGTTGGTAAATGTGACACAGATCTCTTCACAAGATTGTAACATGATTATAGTATCTTTGATAAGTTGATCCATGTTCCAGCTAGGCTGGTGAGTGCCACACAGATAATTGATGATGTGCGGTATTGGGTAGACTATAGAAAATTCTATAATAGTATAAATATGATAGTTGATATTCCTATTCTTACACAATAAATTCCATAGTCCTAACAAACTAAAAGGACAAAGAACTTTTTGGTTCCCAAATCAACAGATGCAATGAGTCCTATAGAATAGACACTTTCTAGTATTCAGACTCAAAGATGGATTTGGCCAATGAATAAGTTCTAGTTAATGACTGAAATATCCTACACTTTTGACTCTATTAAACCAAGGTAGGTCTCCCCAATAGTATGCTTACATATAATTTTATGTGCCAAAGTACCCAGAATATTGTCAGCAGATGATTCTCCATTATATGCTTAATAGACACAATACTCTAAAGGCTTGGATGAACTCAATAATAATGCCTAATTTAAACATGAGAGATGTGTTTAATTAAACTCCTTACATAATTAAAATTATATTAATAAGTATATTTGATTTAAAAATTGTAGTTGCTCACAAATAGTCTCAGGAAACTGCAACAATGAGAGACCAATGCCATATCCCAGGGTGGAGTCATCGAAACCATGTAAATTAAAACATAACAAATAATTCATTCTATTATAATTATTCATATCATATTGTGCATTACACCATTGATACCAACAACTAAACTAGAGATACTTAGCAATCCTAGCACACAATTGCATAAACCTCCATTTTTGTTACTACAAATTAACTCATTCTTTGCATAAGAGTAACAACATCAAAAAAACTACAAATGCTACTCTTGTGGTCCTTATTCCAAAAAAACCTGGGGCTTCAGAGTTTCAAGCTTTTCGGCCAATTAGCCTATGCAATTCTATCTATAAAATTATTTCGAAGGTTTTAACTCCAAGAATGCTTTATGTGCTTCCTCAAATGATTGCTCCGCAATAGAATGGTTTTGTGCCAGGTAGGTACATTCTAGACTCAGTTGTCACTGTTCATGAGAATTTACATTCTTTAATGGTTTCAAAGACCAAAGGGTTCATTCTTAAACTAGACATTTCCAAAGCCTATGATCGGGTTGAATGGAATTTTTTATTTAAAATCATGGTAAAGTTTGGCTTTAATAACAGAGTTACTCAGCTGGTGAACCAGCTAGTTTCGACAGTTACCTCTTTTTTCATTGTGAATGGGTCACCTTCAAGGTTTTTTCAGACTTCCAGAGGCCTCAGATAAGGAGATCCTATCTCTCCTATTCTATTTACAATTTTGGTTGAGTGTTTGGGAAGAAATATTAAAAAGCTTATTGATCAAAGATCCCTTGCTGGTTTAAGAGCTTCCTCTTCTCTTCTAACTTGTTCCCACCAACAATTTGTTGATGACACCATTCTCATGGGAAGATCTACTGTGGCTAAAGCTAAGACTTTCGAAAGAATTCTGAATCTTTATGAATCTACTTCTGGGCAAGTTGTTAATAGGGCTAAGAGTTCAATTTTCTTCCTCAATACTCCAGAGCATAGACAATTTAAGCTTGCTCAGATTATTGGATGCTGGATTGAGCCTCTTCCGTCAACCTATCTTGGTTTACCACTTTGCATTAAACCCTTGGACTCGTTCTGGATCTCTTTGGTTGAAAACTTTAACAAGAAGTTATCAAGGTGGAAAGGAGCCCTTCTTAGTCAAGCTAGAAAAATCTAGCTCCTAAAGGCTTCTTTGCAAAATCTTCCTGTGTATGCTCTTAGTTTATTTAAAATTCCCGCTAAATATGTTGAGACCATCGAAAAAATTCAGAAAAGGTTTCTCTGGTCTAGTGTGGAGGACAAGAAGAGAATGCCTCTCATTGGTTGGGATCTGGTCTGTAGACCCAAATCGAGAGGGGGCCTAGGCTTAAGGAAAATTAAAGTGTTGAATCTGTCCCTTCTTGCTAAACAACTTTGGAGAACTCTTACTTTGAGATAAGAATGGGGAGATACTTTAAAAGCCAAATATTTTAGCAACTGTGAGTCTCTTAATGAGGTTATAAATTCCTCTTCTTTACCTCGTGGGTCTGTTTGCTGGAATGATATGAGTAGAGGTAGAAAGTTGCTGGAAATGGGAACTGGTTGGCTGGTTGGAAAAGGAAATAATGTAAGGTTTTGGGAAGACAGATGGCTTTTTAAAGATCCTTTAATCAGAAACGAGAAATTCAGTAAATGGATGAATGATTGTAAAAGGGAATTTGGGGTCTTGGTTAAAGATTACTAGAGGAATGGGGGTTGGGTTGATTTGAAGACCATCAGTCAGGATCTTAGCCCTGTTCATTCAGCCTTCAGGGCCCTAAGACTAGCTCAACACCAGGTGGAGGATGTTGCTATCTGGTTAGACAATCCGTCTGGTATTTCTTTAGTTTCTTCTGCTACTTCTATGCTAGTTAGTCCGATGGAGCCTCTGCCCTTCTGGGCTAAGGCTTGGATTAATCACCTGATTCCTAAAATCAATATTTTCTATTGGATAATGCTATAGAATAAGATTCTCACTTTGGACAATCTTGGAAAAAGAGGAATTCAATTACCTAACAGGTGTTACATGTGCAGGAATGATGTTGAGACTGTTAATCATCTTTTTCTTCATTGCCCTTTTGTTTCAAAAATTTGGGGTAAAATTTTTGTGCTTCTTGATGTGGTTTGGGTTTCCCTTGCCAATGTCGAAGATTTTTTCTTGCAATGGAAAGCTCCCTCAAAAAATCATTTCATGCAAGAGCTCTGATCTTTTGTTCTACCTTTTGTGTCTTGGAATATTTGGAAGGAAAGGAACAATAGAGTGTTTAGGGAAAAAGAGATGTTGGAAGGGGACTTGTATGAAAAAATCGTAAGGGAAATAAAGGAAAATTTATCTTTAATCCCAAGTAAAATGGTTGATAAAGCTAATTGGTCTCCTTTCAATATTGTTATGGCTAAAAAGTGGAATTCAAAATTAGCTACATTAAATGTCCCCAAACCTATTGTTTGTGGAAGGGAGAATGCTAGTTGGTCTTTGCCACCTTTGGGTTGGGTGAAAGCCAATTTTGATGGCACGATTAAAGGCAACCCTGGGAAAGCTGACAGTCGGTGTGTTTTAAGGGACAATTCGGGAGATTTTATTGTAGCTTTTGTTGTGGACATTGGCACCCAAACTAATCATGTTGCAGAAGCTGTAGGGGCTTATTATGCAGTTAGCTTGGCTTTCAAGATGAACACGAAATGTCTTTGGTTGGAGGGTGATTCAATGAATATAATAAATTGCATTCTTGGGCTTACCCCTCCCTCGTGGACCATCAAAAAGTGGATCGAAGATACAAAAATCCTATTAAATAAATTCGATAAAGTGAAAGTATCCCACGCCTATAGAGAAGCCAATAAGATGGCTGATTACTTCGCCAATGAATGGGTTAAGAAGGGCGGGGAAAACACGTGGAGGAAGAATGATTACCTCCATCCTGAGGTGAAAGCGCTAATTTATTATGATTCGGTGCATGGAAGATAAGTTTGTCTTCGTCATGATGATATGGATAAAGATTAGGTACGTCAATTTCATAAGATTTGATGGGACCAACGTCATTTTCTTTTTCAAGAAGAGTCTTTGGCACGCTTTTTGGGTGTTTGATAAAATATGCCTAAACGGGACCTAGAGCAACTGTAGAGTGTGGTATAACAGAGCTTTGAAGATGGGGGGAGAGAGAAAACGTGTGGAACCGAGTAGTTTTCAGGAGCACAGAAAGAATGCTAAAGCCTGTGAAAGAATTGAAAAGGGAGGTCTAGTCCCTTTTCTGGAAAAGCTCCATGGTACCGACAAGGGGATGCTGGATTATTTTTCCAAAAATTTGAAAAATGGTGAGATTTTGTTGTTTGGTAGGAATGTTAAGCTGAATGATGAAATAATTGGTGAGATTACTAGTCTTTCAACTGAGGGTGTGAAATTTTATCGGGACCGTCAGTTCTCTAATGAAGTGGTCATAAGATTTCCTAAAAAAGACAAGGAGAAGGCTAAGTTGGTTAAGGTTTCCAATAGCTACTTTGATGTGGAGTCCATCAAATCAATCTAGAGGAAAGTTTTAAGAGTTATTATAGAGTATATCACAGTTGACGGGTGCTTCACCAGGGCGTATGGTTACCACTTTTCCATTCTGAACCACTTCCATCACAAGGTTTGTATATGTTTTCCTATTTACTTATTCTCTTCTTTGAAGAATTGCCTCGATGAAGTTGAAAGAAACCCTAGAACTTCTATTATTCACCCTGGTCTTGTTAAGCTCATTTTTGAGCATTATCAAAATTTACCTGCTTTGCCTAAAATTGTTGATATTAGGGATTTGGATGATGAGAATACTGAGAGTAGCAGGGAGAACTACCCCCTGGCCCCTCCTACTTGTGCCCCTGCTGGTCCTCATACCATTGCTCCCCAGTCCCTGTCTTGTCGGAATGCCCTCATGGATTCTACTCCGCTGTCTTGTCCTAAGCTGAAGCCTCTATATGATTTCCCTAGCCCAGGTTTTTCCTCGCCGCCCTGTCATAATCCCCAGCCGTCTCCTGGCTGCCCTACCCCGGGTTTGGTCTCTGGTTTTAAAGGTACCTCTGTTATGAAATTAGTTTCGTATTCTGGGAATTCCATGGAAATTATTTCTGATAAACCCATGGTCAGTAAGGAGTCGGCCCCTAGTGCCCCTATGTCTGGAAGATTTGGGAATTCCCCTAATGATTCACCTAATCAAGATGAAATTAATTCTGCTCTAAATAAGTTCAAGCCTGAGGACATTGTGAGTGTGGCAGAAAAAAGCACAGATGGCCTTTTCATTGTTCTCAAGTGGACCCAAAAGGAAGTCTGTGAGTTGAAAGGCCATAATAGAGATCTCAGTGACAGAGTCATGGATTTGGAGCAAAAGATTAGCTGGAGTCATAAAGAGAATGAGGGACAAGAAACCACCTTACCAAGGAAAAGACAGCATTCATAGGAGGAAAGATTGACTAGGATCGAGTGCAATATGTCCAAGATAAGCCAAAATATTAGGGCCACTGTGGCGAATAATCACAAAATTTTCAGGCATAACACCATTATCATCAATGCTATGGTGGAAAAGCTCGAAAAGAATCAAAAGGGTTCGCTGGTCGTGGATTTGGACGCAGACAGAGGTTGTAGCAGATCTGCTGGTGAAGGGATTTTGACTCACACCTGGGCTAACACAAAGAGGAAGACCCCAATTTCTTTACATAAGGCTCAAGTCCTCAAGCAGGGCTTATAGGATATGAAGGATGTTGAAAAGGAGGCTGAGGAGTTGATGAACACCTTGGAGTAGTGCGGTGGTGTTTGTTTCTGGCTTTTTGAGCGGTCCTTTTTTTGGGCCCTGTTGTCTCTTTGTGCTATCATTTCCTTTTTGGGACAGCAGTTTGTTTATTTGGACTTATTTTTCTCTATCTTTTGTTGTTTTAACTCTATGGTTTTAGGTCCCTATAAAACCTATTTTTTCCTTTTCAAAAACAACATCAGAAAAGCATATAGGGAAATACAAGAAGCTAAATAATAACAATATTTGATTACTCATATTTAGAATTTATGAAATGTGAACAATGGATACAACCAATTAAAAATAATATGACATTTACATTCAACTATGACTATACCGTAATTACATTCTTCATTACAAAACTCAAACCACTCCAAAAACCTAAAAAACCAACATTATATACTTGAACCCCTGTTACAAAATTATTCCTATGAAAACCAAAATGTGCAAACCCTTACAAGTGAGAGAAGAAGAAAATATATAGAGAAACCCTCAAACTACATCTGCAATTGACACCTAGCATCTTTAGCTCTGTTGATCTGTAATTTCCTTTGCTTCCAAAATAAGTTTTCAATTTTCTCCCAAATTCATGCATCTTGCATTTGCTACTCTTCTAATAGAAAATATTCCCCTCATGATGATTTTCTTCATCCATGCCTTGTCATTGAAAATATTTGCTTATGAAATAATAAGTCTCTGTGAAAGCCTTGTCTTCTTCTCAATTACCCCTATGGTGAACAATAATTAGCTTCATTGTGAAAAACATCATTTTCACTTTACATATTATTCTCCCATGAGAAAACTTCATTCTCCTCTCCATTTTTATGTAATAGTTGAGAATATTTTGTTCTATAAATGTTTTTACTCTGCTCTTTTTTTTTCAATGAAAACTCTTTTATCCTCTTTATTTGGCTACAATTTATAGTTTTCTTTACCAAGTAAAGAAAAATCATTTTTCTGGTGAAAGCTCTTTGCTCTTTTATTTATTTTCCTTGACATTTAAAATTTTACCCTATTGCCTAGCCAAAAAAGTTTTTAACTGTTCTTTCACCTAGTCATGGAAATATTTCATTAAAATATTTCCCCTTGCCATTTCACTTTTCACATCAATTAAATGGTAAGAAAAACACTATATAGAGGAAAATATTATCTTACCCATGCTTCTATACTTTTACATTTAAAAGGCATCAGACAATGGTTAAGAGTTTTTAAAACTTTAAATTATTGATTTGGGTCCACCTTGGACACTCTTCTCCAATCCCTTCCTCCTAGCTACCTATGATAACAACATCAAAATTTTATTCAGGCTGGTGGGTAAGCTTTCAAATAGCTCAATAAAATATTTTAAAACTTAAAATATTGTTACCAAAATTTTCCATTCCCCGCGCCCCCGTAATTTTCTTCCGACATAAGCTCTTCTCTTCACAAGCTAGTGTGCTATGGTGGAAATGTATCTACATAGCCTACATTTATTTTGTTCATTGATTTCTTTTCATTTCCTAACTTCTCTTGTCTACAACTACTTTTAATCCCTCCTTTCATGACCAGGAGCTACAAAATAATGGATACTGCCTCTATATGCTTCGCCAATCATTCATGAATTTTCACCATCCAAATTCTTGTGCCCACTACCAGTTTGATGGTTCCCCTAATTCACAATAGAGACACTTCATGGACGCTTCATTTAAAAATAAAATTTCCTCAAATGATTCATACATTTTCGCTATACACAAATTGTCTTGGTGCAAAACACATGCTGGATTTTCATTCACAAAGTATTTGAACAAAGACGTTTTATGCAGCCACTTCACATACATTCCCATGGCTTTGCACCAATACATTCTTCCAAACAGCTTCAGACCACCTATGTGAGGCATCAAAACAAAGATGTTTCATATGGTGGACTCATGTATTGATGTAAAAAATTCCTTGTAATATCAAGTTCAAAGATTCAGTTAACACAATGGTCACCCCTTCATCTTTTTTAAGAAAACTACAAATTGATCCCATATGCAAAGGGAAATGACAACAAAAGAAATTCCTTGCACCTGAATTACTTTGTAAATTCTTCATTTTTCTACTGATTCGGGCCAGTCCTTTGATTGGAAACTCAAATTTGTTCTTAGTTCCATGTTTCAATCTCATTCAAAACATTTGACAAGTTTTATCCACCTTAAATTATGCATCCCCCATAAATCAAGGCTTATTCAGATCTCATTTCCCAACCCTAAGTTGTGGTTTTTAATAAATCCATTTGGTGTATATTACACAACCAATTGTGTGGGACTACAATTCTTAGTGACACCTTATAAAATAGTTAACCTTCTTTGTCTTTGCATAGCACAATAACATTGGCAATGGTAGGACTATACCACATCCTTTTTCCCATTGAGCCATGTTCAGACATGTAGCCACACTGTTAGGAAAATTGAACAATATTTTCTAGTGAAAATTATTTACCTTTTAAGTATCATATAGCTACTCAAACAACCTAGCAATGTCAAATAGTGTTGTGGCTTTATCCTATAGTGGCATGGGCCTCCTCAATATGTGCAAACTTTATTTACATTTAGCACCATGTTGAAATTCCCTATGCTTAGACATCACCCCCAAATCATCACAACGCTCCAATTCCACCATTTTATTCCCGCTCTTTCACTTTTTCTTATCAAGTTCCTCAAGGACATCTCCTTAGAATCATCTACATTTTCCATATTTATTGAACATTTCTCCTCTCACAAATTAGTCATAGAAACATCAACATTTAAAAAAAGTGAGTTTTACTTCTTGAACTATGAGCACCATTATGTTACTTTAATGTTGAATTATAGATTAAAGGCACATTGTCACTAGAGGATGAATCCTTGAAAAATCCTTCATTAGTAGAGAAAGGAAATGAACCCCACACTACTTGATTTACAACTAGCTCATCAATAGATGATGATTAAGAATTTACACCCCAAAAATATTATCAAAGGTATTTGAAATAGGATTTATCTTCTTCCTTCTATTGCTTTTTCCCAATAGAGAAGCAATTTTTGAACTTTCAACCAAATCATCCCAGTCACCATCCACTTATGGAATTATATCTTGAGGTGGAGAAACATTATGCAAACATTCAAGAACTCCTTGTCCACTTACATGACCTAAATGATTACTTTTTTCCTTAGTGTAATATTCAACTTCTAAAATTTAATTGAGAATCTCTTCACACTCTTTTATGATGCATCCTCAAAATTTGTATGAGCCATCTCCAAAACCCTCAAAAGAAATGTGAAAGTAGTTGAAAACATCACATGAAAATTTTACTTCATGCTTCCATTCATATTAAAGAACCATGTTTGATTCCCATGATGCCAATTACTCATGAGTAGTGCTTTTCCATTTGCATGCATATTTAAATACATCTAATAGAGTTCGTTTATCCATTAAGTTTTGATGGATTTCCTCAGTAGTAGAAGATATTATAATAGGTGTCATGTAATTCATTATACTACTGGGTATAGGTATATGACCTTTGGATTCATTACAAATGAATTGTTTCCTTCAAATGTAACATTGCAACACATATAGCTTTGTAATTGTGTAAAGCATGTCAGGTCCCCATGTGGGTCTAACTAAAAAAAAAATCATTTTGAAAGAAAATTTACTTTTAATTGATCTAAGGTTGCTTACATATGCATCTAAGGTGAAAAATTTGAAGTGGGTAACCATTAAAATTTTCTTTCTAACATTTTTGCACAATGATCAAAACTGGCCAAGTGGGCTCTGGAATTGCCCTGGGAAACTAGTCAAACAACCTCTTCAAGTCATGAAAATTTACAAGAATGTAGAAATTTGACACAAGAATGCAATGCAACAAAAGGCTCAAAAAAATAGATTTTGAGGTGTGAGATATTCAATGCCAAAGTGGCTCACTATGACTTTTCTACAATTGTACCCATTCAAAACCAATTAAAGCTCACCAAGTTGCCAGTTCAAAAAAATACCAAATCATCTCCTGGGGAATTTCCACTAGACACACTAGGTCATTTGGGTACACTAAGTATGGGTGCAAGAGCGATTTCCTTGAATCATGGGTATGTGCAGGATCATGATGGGCCAAAAAGTGACAATATTATGGGTATTTGTAGGGTATGTGGCTAATGACTTTCTTTTTACCCAAAATTGATGAAATGAAAAGGGTTTTTAGAGGAGATTCTCAACTTTCCACCAATATAAATTATGCTTTAATTTGAATTTAATAAATAATTATTATTTATTTTCTATTAGAATTACCATTAAAGTCCTAATTGATAGGCTGATTGAAAAACATATATAACTTTCAAATGATATCACATTTTTTTAATATAAAACATGCATCATATTATATGTTTCACATACTATAGAATTAAAAAAATAAAAATTAAATTTCATGAAGTTTTGACCAAGTTAAGGTGGTTAGACATACCAGTTTTTATATTTTTTTAAAGGTGTAATAAAAAATTCATAATTAATTATTTACTTGGAAAAAAATTACAAAAAAATATGCATCACATCTAGACATGAGTCCTCTACTTATATATAAAATATTATAAAAAAATATTATCATTTTATTATGGTTAGGGTGGTCAGACATACACCTACTTCTTATTTTTTCCCTAAAATTTAAGTACTACTGCATTGAAATTTTAAAATTTCACCAAATATATTTTATTTATTTATAAATAAAACTAGTAGTTTAGAAACTAAATTCAATTTTCTACAGATTCCATTCTTGCATATTTTTGAAATAATATAGATAACTTATTCAAGTTTTTATGTCAAGTTTCCTAACACTGATTTTTCTAATTTTTTTGCCACTTAAGGGCTTGTTTTTTCCATGATGATTCTACACATACCCTCATCATTCATCACAAGATATTAGGGGTGAAAATCAAAAACCTTAAGACATTTAGGAAATGTAGTTGTAAAAATAGAATAAACTGCATTTTCTTTTGGCTTGGTAAAAATATCAAATGTAATCATGAGGAGTTGAAAAATGAAATGCATGTTACCATATGTCAATTGAATATGTCCATCAAGGGGTTTGGCATTAAAATCAACTAGATTCAAATTGTGACCCTCCAAAGTAGGTCACTTGAGCATATTTTTTAGGGGCACTTTTGAGTGTGTAGATCAAATATTTCAACATTGACACTCAAATTTTGAAAAATTTGAAGGTTCCATTAGTGGTTCTGACTAGGGATTCATGCCTCTTGTGGGAATGGTGAGATTCCAGATCTCTAGGAGAGTAGACCAAGTGCCTGAAATATTGGGCAATAGAGTCTTTTTGAATTTTCAAAAAATAATTGATGGCCCCAGGCCACCAAATTAAAAGAAAAACCCATGTTTTCCTCTATCAAACACATTATTCTCTATTGTCTGTATTAAGATAAGTTTGAAAACACTACAATTTTCTATCTAAAAACAAATATCACCCCTAGCATGCTTAATCATATCACTACGGTTTCCAATGCCTCCATTAACTCTATCAATCTGACATTGGAAATCAATCACCAACTAAAATCCATCAATATCTGACAAGAATATATCACACTTATCAACTAGAGAAAACTTACAATTGGTGTGATATCCTTCATTAACAAGATCATTGTCATACACAACCACTTTCTTGTCAAATTGGACTGGAAAGTGGAAAAATTCAAAGCGTGCTTGAAAAGGGTCACTATGAGACTTCTCTTGATCATTCATCTACACATCAAATCGAAAAACCTCATAGTGACTAGGCTCAATAAAGATGTCATGTCCTACACACAATATGCAATCCTCTTGTGTGTTGAGAAAAAAAATCTCACACGAGTATGTGCAAGATCATCATGGAAAAAATAGGTCCTTAAGTGGCAAAAAATTTAGAAAAATCAGTGTTAGGCAACTTGACGTAAAAATTTGAATAAACTATCTATATTATTTCAAAAATATGTAAGAATAGAATCTGTAGAAAATTGAATGTAGTTTCTAAACTACTAGGTTTATTTAAAAATAAATAAAATCTATTTGGTGAAAATTTGAAATTTCAATGTAGCAGTACTTGAATTTTAGGGAAAAATAAGTAGGTGTCCGTCCAATCACCCTAACCATAATAAAATGATAATATTTTCTTTATAATATTTTATATATAAGTAGAGACTCATGTCTCGATGTGATGCATATTTTTGTAATTTTTTCCAAGTAAATAATTAATTATGAATTTTTATTACAACTTTTAAAAAATATAAAAACTTGTATGTATGACGACCTTAACTTGGTCAAAACTTCATGAAATTTAGTTTTTCTTCTTTTAATCCTATATTATGTGAAGCATAGAATGTGATGCATGTTTCAGATTCAAAAAATGTGATACTGTTTGAAAGTTATAGATGTTTTTCAATCAGCCTATCGATCAAGACTTTCGTCATAATTCTAATAGAAAATAAATAATAATTATTTATTAAATTCAAATTAAAGAATAATTTATATTGGTGTAAATATGAGAATCTCCTCTAAAAACCCTTTTCGTTTCATCAATTTTGGATATAAAAAAAAGTCGTCAACCACATACCCTACAAATACCCATAATATTGCCACTTTTTGGCCCATCATGATCCTGCACGTACCCACACATTTGAAACTCTTTTAATTGAATTTCACCATAGGTCATTTTATTATCATTCCAACAACTCAACCTTATATTCATATCATCACATGCTTCAATGTTCTGAAAATCAAATTTATCAACACCCACAACACCTTCATCTAAATCACTTTGAATTCCATCACTTTCAGGATTAATAGGATCAGAAAAAACACTTTCATGTGCACTATCAGTTGATAGGCATATTGAACTATGTGCCGAATAATCATTGTTATCTAAATTTTTTTCATTAGCACTTGAACAAGAATCTTTGTTTTCCTTCACATAAATTATTTCTTCAATGGATGAAAACATCTCCATAATCATACTATGAAGATAATGAACATAACAGAGAACTCAATGTCACATTTACTAACATGAGATCCACCATTCTTTGAGTCATTTGTATGCTCTACACATAGACCAAAAATTTTTACAATATCAACACATTCTAAAATTTTGTTTTGAGATAAATCAACAATCTTTTTGATATTATATATTAGTAATAATGTCGATTCAAGATCCATGTGTTTTTCATGATGTACATATTGATCATTCAACAATGAAACCCTTCCTTCATTCTTGAGTACATCATCAAGATCTTTATCATTTCTAAAACTGTTCTTAAGATCAAGATACTGAACAAACAATTTTTTATATTCAAAGTGATCATCATCCATTGAATTGGTATGCTCCAGTTAGAACAAATTCAAGATACACTCCCAGTAAATTCATCATGTGAAACTTGTTCATTTACTTATGAACAAGTGACTTCATCATCGTTTACATCACTGCATCCTTCATGTGAAGAAAACACCTCTAGATCATCCTCATAGGAGCATTCATAGCCCTCAAAAGAATAATAAGCTTCACTTTCACCATGATCTTCATCACAAGAAAACTCATCACTACATAAATTATGCTTAGAATTTTTAGAATGGATGCTTATATTTTCATCTTCAATATCTTGACCACTAATTTGTGATGTGAAATCAACAACACTTGCAAGTGTACCTTTATCTTCATCACTGTTATACAAATATGCATATATGTTGCTTGTGGGCTGATTACAATCACTATCCTCATCCATATAACATAGATCTTCATTTTCCGATACGTTGTTTTCACTTGTCTACATTGTTTTCTAATTTTTTTCAATAGGACAGTTGCCATCAACATCTTGAGACATCATATTTTTTGCATAGTCACACTTGTCTCCTTCTACACTCTTTATTCAATCAAGTACCTGATAAAATAGTGAGGTTTCAATTCTCTTGGCAAGGTACTCAACCCTGGCTCAAAGATTTCACAAAATAAATCAATGCTTGTTGAATCCCCAGGTCTAAATTTTTTGGGGACTTCCAACAAGGCATCCAAAAATATTGAGAACAAATCATGGGGTGATTCTCCCTTGTGTCTCTTTATGTTAGACAATTCTTGAATAAAAGATATCTGATCAACTTTGCTCAAATTTTGCTGATGTTCAACTTGGAGCTTACTATGATCTATGGGTTGTAGTGATGGAAAAATAAGAAAAATAGAAGCATTACCCTCTTGGAAAATATTTCTATTATCTGATCCATGGATTCCATTTGCATGAGGTGTGCTAGGATAACCAACACTTGCAACCATGTATCCTTTCATCACCAAATATTTTAGATTGTTCTCAATATCCATGGCAATTTGATATCCCTGATGTAATGTTGTAGGCTCTTTATATTCTAGTAGATCTATAACTCATTTCTTCATCAAATGCATCGAAGTATACAATCAAACATACTGCATCATTTGGTCTCATGGTTTTAGGAATGTCACCTACTGTTTTTGAAAATCTGAGATTGAAAGTTGGGACTAACTCATCTTCTTCTTTCTGTATATTATTAATTTTGTGTCTCACTGAATGTGGGTTAATTCTTTCTCCAAAATTTTCTATGAATGCTTCCATGAAATCATTTGATGAAGAGATAGAGAACACTAGCAAATATGAAAACCAATCTCTAGCATCTTTCTTCAAAGATTGAACAAGGAACTTCATAAAAACATCTTCATGACTTATCTCATAATCTCCTATCAAATCAGAAAATTCTTGTAGATGTTGAGATGTTGATTCTAATTTTTTCCCTTTGAGGGTATGTACAGGATCATGATGGGCCAAAAATAGGTGACATGATGGGTATTTGTAGGGTATGTGGCTGATGACTTTTTTTTTACAAAAAATAAATGAAATGAAAAGGGTTTTTAAAGAATATTCTCAAATTTCCACCAATATAAATTATGCTTTACTTTGAATTTAATAAATTATTATTATTCATTTTCTATTTGAATTATGACTAAAGTCTTGATTGATAGGTTGATTGAAAAACATCTATAGCTTTTAAATGACATTACATTTTTTGAATCTAAAGCATGTGTCACATTCTATGCTTCGTATACTATAGGATTAAAAAAAAACAAATTGAATTTCATGAATTTTTTACCAAGTTAAGGTGGTTAGACGTACAAGTTTTTGTATTTTTTAAAAGTTGTAATAAAAAAATCATAATTAATTATTTACTTGGAAAAAATTTACAAAAAAATATGCATCACATCCCAATATGAGTCCTCTAATTGTATCTAAAATCTTATAAAAAAATATTATCATTTTATTCTTGTTAGGGTGGTCAGACAAACACCTACTTATTTTTTCCCTGAAATTCAAGTACTGCTACATTGAAATTTCAAATTTTCACCAAATAGATTTTGTTTTAAAAAAAATAAACCTAGTAGTTTAGAAACTAAATTCAAATTTCTACAAATTCTATTCTTACATATTTTTGAAATAATATAGATAACTTATTCAAATTTTTACGTCAAGTTGCTTAACTTTGATTTTTCCAAATTTTTTGCCACTTAAGGGCCTATTTTTTCCATGATGATCCTGCACATGCCCTTGAACTTTGGAAAATGTTGCCTAACATCATTAGGAATAGGATTTGGGAAACGTTGAATACCATTAAAATTCAATGGTCTATATCTTTCCATGGAGAAACTTCTTTGATGGCATGATAGGGGTTGCACACTCTTCATGTTTACATCATGCACCCCATAGGGATGTACAAGTGAATGATATATTTTCTTAACACTCCTTTACAAACTTCAAACATCAACTCTACAGTTGATCACTACCCTATTTCTTTCTTTTATCATGACCTTCAAATATTACGATGCATAACTCAAATACAACTTTATCTAAGATCTCTCTAATGGGAATATTTCAAGAACAAGCATACTTCTTCATTATAACATATAAGCTTCAAATTATAGCTCAAAAGTATGAAAAAATTACCACTGCCATTCCCTTTCTTAGTGCTTAATTCACTCAATAGGGAATCAACATTCTTTCTAAGACCTAAATACTTCTCCTAAATTGCTTTCAAACACAATAATACTTTGTTTAAGTTTATGAGAATACTTGGAAACTTGGAGCAACTGCTAACCTTTCTTCTTGACTAATTTTTTTTGTAGATCTGATATTTTCTTAAAATCTTCAACAAGTTCTTTTGACAAAGTTTCCACCTCTCTTCCTAGAGGATTGAATTTCAAACAACATGAAGCTCTTTCAAGATAAATTTCTTTTTGGGTCTTTTCCCATAGTAGAGTCACACAAATTATTTGAATTTTTTCTACAACACACTTACTTCCAGGTCTAAAAACTTCTCAATCTAAACTAGATGTTCATATTTACAAAATTCTTGACTCTTAAGGCTAGATGATCTTCTATCATAATTTTCTCAAGTCTTCTCTAGCAAAGTCACCAATCTACTAGTTCCCAAATCAACATATGTAACGAGTCCTATAGAATAGCCACTTTCTAATATTCAGACTCACAAATGGATTTGACCAACGAACAAGATTTAGTCAAAGACAGAAATATCCTACACTTATGACTCTGTTAAACCAAGGTGGGTCTCCCCAATAGTATGCTTACAGATACTTTTGTGTGTCAAAGTACCCAAAATACTATAAACAAATGATTCTCCTTTAGATGCTTAATAGACACAATACTCTAAAGGCTTGGATGGCCTTGATGAGGGCCACACCACACAAAACCCACATAAATAACAACAACAGATACCAACATATAAGATGTAAGACAAAAAAATGACTCACTTTCAATTATTTTTAGAAAATGAAATGACAAATTCAAAGCTTACATGCTACAGCCTCATGGGCTTGATTTATTACAAAAAAATAAACTTTGAAAAGAAAACATAGTATTCAGAGCCACAATCTACACTATTAGGGACACCTTCTACAACCCCCACTTAACCCTTCTTATTTTCCCCAATAACCACCCTAGAATGTTCTAGAAATTTCAAATTTCCCCTTTTTCTTTTAGCGCTAAAAGTCCCACCATTTGATTTCTAGCCTAGGAAGTTTTTTTATGAAATTCACTTTTTGGAGGAGCAACTTTGCGGGACCATAACTTTTGATCCAAGTGTTCGGTTTCATATTATTACATATCATTGGAAAGCTCTTAACAAGCTCTACTACATGCGAACCACTATAGGTCAATTCGTCCAATTTTTGAGTTGTTTCGGGGCCTTTGAAGTTTTATATTTGAATTTGAAGTTGCAATGGAGAAATTTTTCGACACAAAATTTAATTTCTCCCAAACCATGTAGGGTATTGAGGTGATTCTTTCGCGACTAGAATTTTTTTTAAGATCTACTTCTTGGGGTAAATTTTCATGTCCATATGAGCTTGTTTAGGCCGACTTACTAAAATATAGTAAGTTCCCATTTTTCGCTATTTTTACTATCTAACAATATGGTACCCCCTAAGTGCCATCATGGGACTCAAAACAAGTAAAGAAAATTTAAAAACATAATTTTTTTTGGGTGACGCACGATTTCCCTACATTGTTGGATGATGCTGCATCAGACACCCAGAGTAATTTTAAAAGTGACTCTATCACTTCTCAAGAGTTAGAGGGAAACCAAGATGGTTAACCTCAACCTCAGATAACCATGATGAATCTTCAAGCAGGACTTTCTTGTGCTCCTACCCACACAACTATCCAAGATTTTTTCTATCTCTTCCTTATCTGAAGTAGGTAGGTGCAGGATCGTGATGGGCCAAAAAGTGGTGATATGATGGGTATTTGTAGGGTATGTGGCTGATGATTTTTTTTTACCCAAAATTGATAAGATGAAAAAGGGTTTTTAAAGGACATTCTCAGCTTTCCACCAATATAAATTATGATTCACTTTGAATTTAATAAATAATTATTATTCATTTTCTATTTGAATTATGACTAAAGTCCTGATTGATTGGTTGATTGAAAACATCTATAGCATTCAAATAGTATCACATTTTTTGAATCCAAAACATACACCACATTCTATGCTTCACATAATTTAGGATTCAAAAAAGAAAAATTACATTTCATGAAGTTTTGACCAAGTTAAGGTGGTCAAACATATGAGTTTTTTATATTTTTTTAAAAGTTGTAATAAAAAATTTATAATCAATTATTTACTAGGAAAAAAATTACAAAAAAATATGCATCACATTCGGACATGAGTCTTGTACTTATGTCTAAAATATTATAAAAAAAATATATCATTTTATTGTGGTTATGGTTGTCAGACATACACCTACTTCTTATTTTTTCCTGAAATTTAAGTACTACTGCATTGAAATATCAAATTTTCACCAAATAGATTTTTTTTTTTCTAAATAAACCTTCTAGTTTAGAAACTACATTCAATTTCCTACAGATTCTATTGTTACATATTTTTGAAATAATAGAGATAACTTATTCAAATTTTTATGTCAAGTTTTCTAACTCTAATTTTTTTGAATTTTTTGCCACTTAAGGGCCTATTTTTTCCATGATGATCCTGGACATGCCCAAGTATGTGCTAGAATTTTCTAATATTCTTTTATCAACCCCTCCTCTATATCACCTTCATGATACTCTATCAAATCAACAATGTTGAACACGTGAGAAATGTTTATTCCACTAGAAAACTCTACTTCATAAGAATTTCCTAAATCATGCTTCATCAAAATCTTGTGTGGTCCAAACTTCTTCATCTTTAACTTGTTGTTGTAATCTATGGGTTAATTTTAGGATTGATATACCATTAGCAATTAATTAAAAACATAAACCCAAAGAAGTAATGAAGTGCAAAGAAGATAAAAATAAAAACACAAAGAGTAAAATGATCTCACCCAATGTATTCAATCTCCATGTCTGACCTCCATTACACCTTCTAACTTGCTGATTGTGTTGCTCTCAAATCGAGTGTGTGAGCAATCATTGTCTATGCCAATGTCCTAAACAAGTTTTGAAGGATTTTCCTAAATGCCTATGCCTATGACAATGATGTAATGACTAAAATCCTAAATGGTAAAATGGCTATAATTCTTCTCCTAATTCTCAAGAATTCTAAGAATCATGAATCCCTTCCTTATGAGCAAGCCTGTCATTTTATAGAAAACTCAATTCTGAATGGATGGATCAGATTGAATCTTGACAAAAACCTAAAATGAAGGGCCAAGATTAAATCTGACCATCCCTAATTAGGGTTAGGAAAAGATCCTTAAATGAAGGGTCAAGATGCAATCTGAAGAGAATCAGATCATTGGTGGAGAAAATATGTGAGATAATTAATTTTAAAAATAAGGATATTTAAAATTAAAAGATAAGGTGACCCACTTTGTGCGATTTTAAAATCACAAAGATGGAAGGTGGAATGTCCACTTATAAATTACATAATGATTTAAATCATAAGTGGGGATTACTAAATAATTGTCCTAATTATTTATTTTGGTGGAATGGAAAGTGGGGTTAATAAATAAATTAGTGAGGATAAATAAATAAGTTAGTGGAAATAATTTGCATTATTAGATTCATGGTGGAGATAATGCAAATTAATAAATTCAAGGTGGAATGTGCACTTATGAATTAAATAATGATTTAATTCATAAGTGGAATAAATAAATAGGTTTATCCAAAATATGGATTTTAAAAACCATAAATAATCCTTTTTCAGATTATTTAACCAAAATGGACAATTAATTAAGAATGTGATGACATTTTAAATAATTTCATTTATTTAAAATGAGAGGAATGTTAATTCAAACAATTCAATAATTAAACATAATTATTCAATTTAGAAAATATGGTTTAGAAATTAAATAAATCAATGAATTTATTTAATTGTGATAATTAGTGACATATTAACTAGATAAATGAAATTCATTTATTTAGTGAGGATGAAGAATTAATGAAGGAAGACTTAAGACAATTAACAACGTATTAAATAAATAAATAATATTTATTTATTTAATAATCATGAAGAATAAAAGGCCATGAATTAATTAAACAATAATGAATTTATTTAATTAATAGTCAGACGTAGATCTAGGACATTTTTAAGTGTCTACATTTTTCCCCTCTTTGCCATAATGTCACTTGTCACATTGTGTCAAAGAAAATCAGTCAAAGCCATGCCCCAGTGAAGGTATAGGGTATTAATGCCCCCTCGGGAGATTTTTCAAATTTTGGGTCGGCAGTAGAAATTGTTTTTGGAAAGGGTCCCAAATAGTCAATTGGATGACCAGAAAAACAATGGCATAGCCGATTTTGAATTCTGACATGTTTAAGGCAGCCAACAGGATAGTCAAAGTTGGTCAAATGAGCATCCAATAAAGAGTATGATTTATGTTAATGCAATGTGCAATGATATTTATATGATTTACTACTATTGATGATGTATGTATGGTTCTAATGCAATGTTTATATGATCAAGTATGCACTCATGTTTTTGTATGTCACAGGATATCATCGTGATATGGATGAGAGAAGATGACCAGGTCAACAAGAGAAGATGACCAGACTAACGAGAGAAGATGACCAGACCAAAGGAGATGCACGTTAGTTCCTAGACTAAATCCTTCAAAACTTTACCATAGGACTTTAATATTTATTGCTCTTAATCATCATTGGGCAAAATATTGTGATGACCAACAAACACCATGATATGAAATAGATCAAGGTGTGCAAGTTCATCTCATCACTTAGGACAAGTAGTCACATACAAGGATGATCATGACTCATAGTAGGAGTGCAATTACCCTAGTCTTTTTGTCATGCGAAACCACAAAAAAAAAAAAGCAAATCAAATCATGAAACATCATTGCTTCTCTAAATCTTATTGCCAGAACATCCTTGAGAAACTAGCAACATGATTATCAAAATACATAATAAGGTCGTCATTGTGATACATCGTTGTTTTTCTTAATCGCCAAATTAGGATCTTGCAAGAAACTAGTAACATGATAAAAATCCAAAAGACAAGATAAGATAATTATGATATGTCATTGCTTTTCTAAACCCCATTGGCAGGATCTTGCTAAAAAGCTAGTACCATGATGAAAGCCAAAAGATAAGTGCCAAGTGTTTTCCAAGTGTTTCTGGACTCCGAGTGTTTAAGATGTCGGGTTTGATGATGTCGAGATGCCCAAGTGTCATGTTTTGTCGATGCCAAGATAATGAAATGTCAAAGATTGTAAAATTCAAGGACACATCCTAAATAATGTTGATGTCGAGAGGATTTTGATCCTTAAAGGTCAAAGGGACCCCTCAAAATGCCAGATGATAGATGACGATGCCTAGGAATGACTCATCCTAAGGCATAAGTGACAAAGATTGTTCTTCAAAAGGACATATTTGAAGACAATGATGATGCTGAGGAAGGACACATCCTAAGGCATAAATGACAGAGTTTGTTCTTTAGAACACATCTGAAGACAGTGACGATGCCTAGGAAAGACACACCCTAAGGCATGAATGACAAAGGTTATCTTTTAGAAGGACACATATGAAAGTGAACCAAGAGTTGATAGTTTGACCAATTATGATAATGTGACTTGTTTTGACCAATTCTTGACTAAAGTTTGGCCGAGTTTGACTTGTGTTCACTATATGTCAATTTTTTCGTGATAATATGATTGACACATTTGAATAACAGATTGCCATACCTTGTTTTAAGAGTTTTCCCGTTTGGAAAATGATTTGTATTGACTTGAAGATTTATGAAATGTGTTCTAGTGTAGTGTTATGAACCCTAATGGACTGACCTAGTGTGGCCTTGGGGGCTCATTGATAGATGGCCTTGCCTACGTCATGCACCCAAAGACCTCGTAGTTCGACATGACCAATGAGTTTGTCTTGATGACAAAATATTGTGCCATGATTTTATTTTGACGAACCTACCAGGACTGACCTAATGTCTTGAGGACTCAAGTATGAGTCTTGCCTATGTAGCAAATGCATAGAGACAATGTAGTTTGGATGATGACATGGACTGACTGGCATGACTGACTTTGAATCCTTTTTTTTTTGGAACTTTGACAATGATTTGGATGTTTTTGTGTTTTTGACATGTTTCAATTTCTTTGGCTTTTTTCAGGACATTTTTCAATTTTTAGGTCTTTCTTTAGGACATTTTGCAATGTTTTTGGTCTTTCTTCAGGACATTTTGTGATGTTTTTGGTCTTTCTTTAGGATATTTTGTGATGTTTTTGGTCTTTCTTCAAGACATTTTATGATTTTTTTGGTCTTTCTTCAAGACATTTTGTGATGTTTTTAAATTATGCGTGGCATCCACTACAATTTCATAATAAACATTTTGCCCCCAATCAGGTCCAAGACTTAGTCAATTTTGAGGGATATGAAATGGAGGTGCCTAGAGTACCAGATAGATAGTATAGAGGACTTGATGTTAATAATTATCAACCATGGAGGGAAGGGTAATGATGTGGTCATGATGGCAAATGTATTTCATTCTAGGACATATTAGACAAGGTAACAATAGATGGTAGGGCAATGATTGATTACGCATGGCACTTGTTTGTCAGGTTTTCACCATCGTACTTATCCAAAGTGCCTGTTTGTCAGGTTTTCACCATTGGATGGATTATTTTTCTTTACTATTTTTGTCATTTTTCTATTTTTTTTTTTTTTCTTGTTTTAGCCCAATATCTGAATGTTATGTATAAATTTTTTGGAGATGTAGACTATTAATAGGTCTGGTCAGTTCTTCCCCATCTAGAGTAGCCAATTGATATTTTCCAGAACCAAAAGAGGATATGATAACATAAGGATCCAGCCAATTTGGTTCAAACTTTCTCGACTTTTCTCTGTCAGCTTGATTTTTAGGGTTCTGCATGAGGACTAAGTCGCTAATGTCAAATTTCCTGGTCATAACCTTCTTGTTGTAGCTAGGAAAAAGACGGTTCTAATATGCCTGTAGATGATTCAGGGAATTTTTCCTTCTTTCTTCTAACATTTCCAGCTCATGCAGGCATGACTGTCTATATTCTTCACCATCTGTTATACCCTTCAGGGAGACTCGTAAAGAAGGAATTTCAACCTCAATGGGAAAGATAGCCTCAGCCCCAAAGACCAGGGAAAATGGAGTAGCTCATGTAGGCATATGAATGCTTGTATGGTAAGCCCACAGAGCAGGGTTGAGTTGGATATGCCAGTCACGACTAGCATCATTGACAGTCTTTTTGAGGATTTTGACAATGGTTTTATTTGACACCTCAACTTGACCGTTTCCTTGTGGGTAATATGGAGATGAAAAATGATGCTGGATATGGAATCGTTCACATAACTCTCAAACATCTTGGTTTTTAAACAGATGTCTATTGTCAATGATAATGGATTATGGAAGGCCATATCGACAAATGATGTCATTAAGGATGAACTTGGATATTTGTTTGCCAATTATGTATGTTAGAGGGATGGCTTCGATCCACTTCATAAAATACTCAGTGGTAGTGATGATGAATTTATTGCCATTGGACATATTAACTAGATAAATGAAATTCATTTATTTAGTGAGGAGGAAGAATTAACGAAAGAAGACTTAAGATAATTAACGACGTATTAAATAAATAAATAAGATTTATTTATTTAATAATCATGAAGAATAAAAGGCCATGAATTAATTAAACAATAATTTATTTATTTAATTAATAGTCGAACGTAGATCTAGGACATTTTAAAGTGTCTACAGTTGTATGTGCAAATTGGGAACCTTTCCTTTCACAAATGAACCATGAATTCATCTCATACTTGGAACTCCTTATACCTCCTTTTTTGATATGTTTGAGCCTTATATTGTAAGTTCATCTAATTGATATGTTTCTTCACCTCTTCGTGCAAATTCTTTAAGTGCTCAGCAAAATCTTGAACCTTAGCACTACTCTTCTCCCCCTTATCCATCTTTCCCAGTTTAGAAGCAATTCTTGGACTGCTCTCATATACAATTTGGAATGGTGATTTACGAATGCTCCTATTGATAGAATTATTGTAAGTAAATTTTGTCTGTGGTATAATCAAATCCCATCCCTTGGGCTTATCACTAACTATCTTAGCAGGTTACCTAGACTCCTAGGTATTCACCACCTTTATTTTTCCATCATTCTATAGATGGTGTCCAAAACTAAACTTTAAATTTTTCTTCAACATCTTCCATAATGTCCTCTAGAAATAAACATTACCATTTGGTATCTTTATCTAAAACTATACTCTTTGGTAGACCATGTAGTCTCACCACCTCTCTAAAGAACAACTTTACAACATGAACAACATCATTGGTCTTATAACACAGAATGAAATGTTCCATCTTTGAAAATCTATCCACCACCACAAATATGGAATCATTCCCTCTCTATGTCCTTGGCAAGCCAAGAACAAAATCCATGCTAATATCCTCCCATGGCCTCTCAAGTACAGGTAACAACTGATACAATCTAGTATTCTAACTCATTCCTTTCACCATCTGACATACTCTACAAATTTTTACAAACTTCTTAACATCTTGTTGTAACTGTGGCCAATAATAATTCTCACGAACAAGAGCAATGGTATTATCTCAACCGAAATGTCTAGCTAATCATCCACTGTGCTTCTTCTTGATTAGATTATCTCTCATGGAACTCCTTGGAATGCACAATTGGCTTCCTTTAAACAACATCCCATCTTGGATTAATAAATCCAACCATCTCATCCTATCCAATGTAACAGGTTCCAAACAAGCTTTCCAAGTTTCAGAAAAGTCTAAATCTTTAGGATACAAACTCTTGACTTCATTGAACCAAAAAACCTCTATATTCATTTCTATCAACAAATTTTTCCTTCTACTCAAAGCATCTACAACTTTATTTGACCTTCACTCTTTTTCTTCAAAAAAGAGATTATAACTCTACAAAAACTCAACCCATTTTAAGTGCCTTTGATTCAACTTTCCTTGACTATTGAGATACTGCAAAGCCTGGTGATCAGTATATAAAAAAAAATTCTTTTGGAAAAAAATAGTGTCTCCATTTCATCAAAGCCAAAAAAGGTTGCTCTATAACTTTCTTATTCAACATATCAAAAAATTTGGTTGCTCCTGTGGAACTCTTTTCTATCCCCTCTCACCACTTCAGTTAGAGGTGCACAAATACTATTGAAATTCTTAATAAAGTTTCTGTAAAAACTTGCTAGACCATGAAATGATCTTACCTCTATAACACTCCTTAGGGTAGTCCATTCAATGATAGCTCACACCTTCTCTAGATCCATTTTAAGACCCTCTACTGAGACAACAAATCCTAGATACACAAACTCTCTCTTCACAAAACTATATTTCTTCAAATGAATCAACAACTTCTCCTCCTTTAGCTTCTGAAAAACTCTTCAAATATGCATCAAGTGCTCCTCCAATGTCTTACTAAAAATTAAAATATCATCCAAATAAACAATAAAGTTTTTTCTTAAAAACTCTTTCAATACCTCATCCATAAGTCGGATGAATGTGCTCAATGCATTGGTTACCCCAAAAAGCATGAATAACCACTCCTACAAGCCCTCCTTGGTTTTAATGGCTATCTTCCATTTATCTCCTTCTCTAATTCAAATTTGGTGATATCCACTCTCCAAATCTATCTTTGTGAAGTACTCAGCTCCACTTAAACAATCCATAATGTCATCCATTCTCAGCAAGGGAAATCTTGATGTAGGAGCATCCAGTGGTGTAAGGGCAATCTTGCATCACCCAAAAACATGAATTGCATTTATATTTCCTTTGGTTAGCTTTATTTATGTCTTTGTATTTTTGGATATCATTTTCATCATTATGTAAATCCCCATTTTTAGTTTTGTTTTTCTACTTTTTTTGGTCAACTGTTATTTTTAGCAGCTTTTAGAGTTCAGTGCTATTTTTAGCAACTTTTGGAATTAGAAGGTGTTTTGGAACCAAGATTATATGGGAGGATTCATAATGGAAAAATAAGAAGATTGGTAAAAGAATTAGGCTGAGAGCATTCCCAGTTTGAAAGATATTGCAGTTTCAGTCTCCCAGAAAAGCACCTGAAAAACCTTCCAGATTAGGTTTGAGGCACTAAATGGCCCTGAAACGGCCCGAAAACTTGCCAAAATTAGTGTATCGGATTTCAAGCATGTTCTTGACCTTGAGAACTTTTTGAGAGTTTAAACGGTTCAAAAAAAAGAGTTCTAGATCAAAAGTGATGGCTACCAGAAGTTGGTACACTTTCGAAATGTGTTGATTTTCAAATGGTGTTTTAATTTTTGAATTTTATATTGTAATTCTTGGCGCCAAACCGCTAAAATTGATAACTTGAATTTTTTTTTTGGCTCCAAATGGAAAAGGGACTATTTATGGGGGATTTTTCTAATTTTTGGGGAAAAGAGTTTGCATGTTATGAAAGGGGAACTTGGGGTAATTTTGTATAATTTCTATAATTGGCATGTATCACAGAGCTCGAGGATTTGAGATCCTCTACATGTAAGAATTCCATATTATTGAATAAAATATTATTATCTATTCAGTGAGTTTTTTTTCTATGTCTCACATTGCTCCCTCGCTAGGTGGTATCAAAGTGGGTTTTATTGAGCATGTGAACAAATCGCTGATCATGAGGCAATTCACACCAAGACTGTGGTTGTGGGTTTGAGGTATTCAAGATGCCTCCAAGAGTGATTATTGGTAGGAATGGTGGTTCTAAAGGTGGTAGAAATGTTGTTGGAAGAGATCCATTGGTGGTTGAGGGTTTCAGATCCCTCCAAAGACAAATTGATGCATTGCAGGAGTAGATAAAAAGAGGGTTAAACCTGGAAAGAAGAGGAGAAAGTGAGGATGAAGAAGAGATGGAAGATATAGATGAAGAAAAGGAAGTAGCAATTGATCAAGATCAAATGTAGCTGATTAGGGTCATTTTAAAGATTGGAAAAATACCTAGAATATAAGTCCCTAGTTATTTTGGAAGTCTTAACCCAAAAGAGTTGATCAACTGGATCAACGAGCTAGAAGAGTACTTTGAGTATGAATAAGTAAAGGACCCAAATTAGGTTAAGTTTGTAAAAAATAAATTGAAGGGCTATGCCAATATTTAGTGTAAAGAGGTCCAGTTGGAGAGAAATCAAAGAGGAAAAAGAAAGATCAGCAGTTGGGATTGCATGGTGGAGAAACTAAAGAAGCAGTTCATACTAGTGGACTATGAGTTAGATTTGCTAACGAAATTGTGAGGGTTGAAGCAAGGAAGTAGATATATGAAAGAATACACAAAATATTTTCACAAGATGATCATTAGAACAATACATGTAGAGGCTAACAAGGAGAAGGTAGCTCGTTATCTTAATGGGTTATGACCAAGCATTCAAGAGGAGTTAAGCTTCTTCAAAATGATCACCATTGAGCACACATACCAGTTTTCCCTAAAAGTTGAAGAAAAGTTGAATAAAAGGTTTGAGAACAAGAAAAAAGGAAGAGTAGGTCAAAGTGGAAAGAGTGATGGAAGATCTTCTTGAAGCCAAAATGAGGATGAGAAGAAAAATGGAGATGTGGGTAGTAGCAAAGGATAGAGGACTAATAATTTCTACCACCCGCATGATCAAAACAGTGGTGATCAAAGAGGTAGAGGAGGCACAATCTAATCATTCAAATGATGTTGAAAGGGGAGAAGCCCTAGTGGTGAGAAGAGACCTGGTGACTGGAGAGAACGAGCTAGAATAGAGGAAGAATTTATTTCCCACAAGGTGCAAATGTGAAGGAAAATGTTGTGATGTCATTATTGACAATGGGAGCACTAATAATCTGGTGTCAGAAGAGATAGTTGCAAAACTAAAGTTGAAGAGGGAAAGGTATCCACATCCGTATTGAATTGTCTAGCTGCAGAAAGCTCACAAAGTTCTAGTCAATGAGCAGTGCTTGGTAAAGTTAAAAATTGGGAGCTATCATGATAAGGTACTCTATGATATCATCCCCATGGATGCATGTCACATTTTGGGGAGGTCGTGGGAGTTCAACATGCGAGCTATATATTATGGCCATCTAAACACTTATTCCCTAACGAAGGATGGAGTCTTCCATAAGTTGAAACCCCTAAAGTAGGCCGAAGAAAAGGTATGCAATAGTGCTAGGGTTTGTTATGTTGATGGAAGGAAATTTTTAGAAGGCATGAAGCATGAGCATCTATGTTATGCATTGATTCCTAGAATGGATAGAGAGGATAGTGGGAATGTACCAATCAAAGTTTTTGGGTTATTGGGTGAGTTTTAGGAGATTTCCACTGGTAATGTGCCTGAGGGTTTACCACCAATGAGGAAGATCAGTCATTAGATTGACTTGATCCCTAGAGCCAGTTTGCCAAATAAGACAACTCACATAATGACTCCCATAGAAAATGAGGAGTTGAATAGAAAATTTTATGAGTTGTTGAGAAAATGTTTGATTTGAGAGAGTCTGAGTCCATGTGCAGTACCTATAGTACTAGCACCGAAGAAGGATTGGGAGTGGAGAATGTGCATAGACTCTCAAGCCATAAACAAGATAACAATCCAATACCAATTTCTCTTGACAAGGATGGATGACTTGATGGACTATTTGAGTGGAGTGCAGTACTTCACAAAAATTGACCTAAAGAGTGGATATCACCAGATCTAGATTTGTGAGGGAGATGAATGGAAGATCACCTTCAAGAGCAAAGAGGGCATGTACAAGTGGGTATTCATGCCTTTTGGGCTAACCAACACATCGAGCACATTCATGTGGCTCATGAACGAGGTATTGAAAGAGTCTCTGGGAAATTTTTTTATTGTGTACTTAGATGATATTTTGATATTTATTAAGTCCTTGGGTGAGCATTTGGTGCATATTCATAGAGTCTTTGAAAAGTTGAGAGAAGAGAAATTATTGATTAATCTGAAAAGGTGTAGTTTTGTGAGGAAGGAGTTAGTGTAATTAGGGTTTTTTGTTTCGGCAGAAGGTCTCAAGATGGACCCATAGAAGGTGAAGGCTATTGTAGAATGACCTACCCCAAGAACTCCTACTGAGGTGAGATCTTTCCATGGTCTTGCCAGTTTTTACCAAAAGTTCATTAGAAACTTTAGTAGTATTTGTGCACCCTTGACAAAAACAATGAGAGAGGATAGAAAAGAGTTCAAGTGGAGCACTAAAGTAGCGAAGAGTTTTGATTTGTTGAAGTAGAAAGTGACAGAGCAACTAGTTTTAGCCCTCCCAGATTTCAATAAGGTGTTTTAGGTGGATTGTGATGCCAGTGGTTGTCCCATTGGAGTAGTGTTGAGCCAAGAAGGTAAGGCCATTGCCTATTTTAGTGAAAAGTTAAATGATGCAAAGAGAAAGTACTTTGTGTATGATCAATAATTTTATGCAATAGTTCAAGCATTAAAGAAATGGAAACATTATCTATTGCTGAAGGATTTTGTTTTCTTTATTGATCATCAAGCATTACAATATCTAAATAGTCAAGGGAAATTAAATCAAAGGCATATGAAATGAGTAGAATTTTTGCAAAGCTATACCTTTTTTTAAAGCATACGAGTGGGAGGTCAAATAGGGTTGCAGATGCCTTAAGTACGAGGCAAACATTGTTGAATGAGGTTCAAATTGAGGTGGTTGCATTCAATGAACTCAAGACATTGTACCCTGAGGATCCCGATTTTGCAGAGGCTTGGAAAGTTTGCAAGGAGCTTGTTACAGTTGAAAGGACAAGGTGGTTGTATTTCATAGTCTAGGATGAAATGTTTTTTAAAGGAAACCAATTGTGTATTCCAAGGATTTCCATGAGGGATAACTTGATAAAGGAGAAGCACAATGGAGGAATGGAAAGACATTTTGGTTGGGATAAGACTATTGCCATTATTAGTGAACATTATTATTGGCCACAGTTGTCACAAGATGTAAGGAAGTTTGTGCAGAGTTGTAGGGTCTGTCAGATGTCTAAGGGAGTGAGCCAAAATACAAGGTTGTATCATCCCTTACCTATACCAGAGAGGCCTTGGGAAGATATAAGTATGGACTTTATTCTTGGTTTGCCAAGGATGTAGAGAGGGAACAATTCAGTGTTTGTGGTAGTTGACATATTTTCAAAGATGGTGCATTTCATTCCATGCTAGAAGACCCCTAATGCAATCCACATCACTGACTTGTTCTTCAAAGAGGTGGTGAGACTACATGGTCTACCAAAGAGTATAGTCTTAGATCGTGATACCAAGTTTGTGGGATAATTTTGGAGGACCTTGTGGAAGAAGTTAAAGACATAGTTGAAGTTTAGTTTTGTACACCATCCACAAACTAATGGGTAGACTAAGGTTGTGAACAAGTGTCCAGGTAACCTACTAAGATTCTTGGTAGGAGATAAACCCAAAGGATGGGAATTGATCTTACCCCAGAAATAATTTTCTTACAACAATTATGTCAATAGAAGCACTGGTAGATCACCATTCTAGATTGTGTATGAAGGCAGTCCCAGGACCACTCCAAAATTGAGGAAGATGGACCATGAGAAGACTAGTGCCAAAATTGAATACTTTGTAGATTACATCAAGAATGTACATGCGGAGGTAAGAGAACATATCACTAAGATGAGTATGCAGTATAAGGCTAAGGCAGATCAAAAGAGGGGGAATAAGGAGTTTCAGGTAGGTGATAAAGTGATAGTCCACTTAAGGAAGGAAAGGTTTCTAGTGAGAACCTATAACAAATTAAATATGAAGAAGTTTGGTCCCTATAAAATTTTGAAGAGACATGATTCAGGGGACACATATGATGTAGAGTTGTCAGATGGATTCAACATTTCCCTTGTCTTCAACATTTCAAATTTGATAGAGTATTATGAAGGTGGTGTAGAGGAAGTACCAGCAATGGGACAGTGTGGCAATCCAACATGTACTTTAAAGAAGGAGGAGATTGAAGCAATCCTAGATAGCCATGTGGGAAGGAGTACCAGAAATAGGAAATATAAAGAATATTTGGTGAAGTGGAGAGGAAGGCCTATGAAAGACTCATCCTGGTTGTCTAAGGTAGAGGTTGACTATTTCAGTTTTCGTCAACCATCTGAGACGTGATGGGGTCACTTCTCAAATTACCCTGGGTGTCTGATGCAAGAGCATCCAGTGGTGTAAGGGAAATATTGCATCACCCAAAAACATGCATTTCATTTATATTTCATTTGGTTATATTTTTGTAGATGTCTTTGCATTTTTGGATACTCTTTTTGTCATTATGTAAATCCCCACTTTCAGTTTTTTTTTTCTGCTTTTTCTAGTCAACTATTATTTTTAGTACCTTTTGGAATTTGCTACTATTTTTAGTAGATTTTAGAATTAGAAGCTATTTTGGAACAAATATTATATGGGAGGATTCATAATGGAAAAATAATAAGATTGGTGAAAGAATCAGGCTGAGAGCATTCTTGATTTGAAAGATATTGCAGTTTCAGTCTACCAAATAGGCACTTGAAAAACTTCCAGATTATGTTTGAGGCACTAAACTTCCATTAAATGGCCTAAATTAGTTTTGAAATTGGGGTTTCATATTTCTAGAATTTTCTTAACTCTGAGACCTTTTCGACAGTTCAAACGGTTCAAAAAACGGAGTCCCGGATCAAAAGTTATGGCTCCTAAAAGTTGGTACACTTTCAAAATGTGTTGATTTTTGAATGGTGTTTTAATTTATGAATTTCAAATTGTAATTCTTGGCACCAAACCACCAAAAATCATAACTCGAATGTTTTTTTTTACTCCAAACAGAAAAAGGGGCTATTTATGGGGGGATTTTCTAATTTTTGGTAGCTTCTTGGGGAAAAGAGTTTGCATCATGTGAAAGGGGAACTTGGGGTAATTTTTGGTAATTTATGTAATTGGCATGTATCAGAGAGCTCGAGGATTTGAGATCCTCTTCATGTAAGAATTCTATATTATTGAATAAAATATTATTCTCTATACTATGAGTTTTTTTCTATGTCTTGGGTTTTCTCCCTCATCAAATCTATACTTGATGGTGATCTTGTTGATGGATCTAGAATTTGTACACATCCGACATTCCCCATCCTTCTTTGGTGCTAGTACTACAAGTACTACACATGGACTCAAACTCTCTCTAATCAATCCCTTCTGCAACAACTCTTACACTTGTGTGTTCAACTCTTCACTCTCTACTAGAGTCATACAATGAGCTACCTTATTCGAAAAAGTGGATCCATGAATTAGGTCCACCTAATGACTAATATTTTCTTATGGGAGGAAAAAATTTAGGTACATTATCATAAATAATAGCTTGAAACTCATTCAACAAATCTGAAACCTCTACAGGTACCTCAGTAGTATCTTCTTTATCAATTTTAGGGATCAATACAAAATACATATGGTCATGCTTCATACCTTCTAGAAAATTTCTTCCATCAACCAAAGACTTTCTTGCTTTATTGCATACATTTTCTTCTACCTCTTTCAAGGGCTTCAACTTATGACAAACCCCATCCTTCATCAAAGAATAGGTGTTGGCATGTCCATCATGTACTGCTCATCAATCAAACTTCCATGGTTTGCCTAACAACATATGACAAACATCCATAGGAATAATATCACACAATACCTCATCATGGTAATTTCCAATGTTGAACTTTACCAAAAATTGTTCATTTACCAAGGCTTTATGGTCCTTCTACAACCAATAAATCCAGTATGGATTCAAATACCTTCTTCTCAACAATCGCAACTTACTAACCATTTATTTTGAAACAAGGTTATCAGTATGACCTCCATAAATAATAACATTCCTTTGAGTTGGTTCCTTCTCATTCAACAAGGCTCTTCTGGTAACAAGAACCTCTCCTCTTTCTACATCCTCAGAATGTGAAGACTCAACATCTTCATCTACATGTGCAACTCATGAATTACCCTCAAATCTTTAATTTGTCCTTTCTTGATGTTGAGGACACTATTAGGCTCTATGTCCTTCTCCACACTGGAAACAAGTTCCATTGAAGCCTCCCCTTCCTAGTCCTTGTCTAGATCTTCCTCTTTCTCTTTGATCTCCATTATTTTTATCATTAGGATGGTAGGTGTTATCTCTTTTATAGTTATGGTTGCTACTAGAGCCTTCAACCTTCTTTTGATCTTCATTTTGAACTCCATATGACCATCCACCAGTCTTTCCTCCACAATCTCCACCTTATTTTTTTTCAAACTTCTTGTTCAATCATTCTTCAACCTTTAGGGAAAACTAATAAGCATCCTTAATGGTGGTCATTCTTACCAGTGCTAATTCTTCCTGTATGCTTGGCTTCAACCCATTAATATAATGATCAACTTTCTCTTTATTCACCTTAGAATGTCCTATCTAAATTAGGACCTTGTGAAATTCCTCTATGTATTCTTTCATCATCCTTGTCCCTTGCCTCAAGCTCTACATCTTCTTGAGTAGCTCCAATTCATAATTGACTGGAATAAATTATTTCTTCAATTTTGACACCATTTTGTCCCATCTAGAAATTTTATTTTTCCCTTGTCTTCCTCTTTCTAATTGGAGCTCTTTCCACCATATACTAGCATGACCTTTCAAGTTTTTCTTTGCAAACCTCACTCTATGAGGATCTTCAATCTCCTCAAACTCAAAAAAATTCTCCATGTCATTGACCCAATCAATCAATTCTTTAGGATTTATAATTCCACTAAACATTGAAACCTCCATTTTAGGTCTCTTCCTAATCCTTTATATTTCTCATAGAAATATTCTTTCTTTCTAATGCTTTATATTTCTCATAGAAATATTCTTTCTCTAGGATCCTACTCTTCGTCTTCCATTTCCTCTTTTGTTTCATCTTCACTGTCATACCTGTCTCATTGTACATCTCTTCTTCAAACCTCTTGTTGCAAGCTTTCTAATTTCCTTCTAAGGGCTCTAATTTCATCTCTATTTTGATCTCTTCCACCACCAATGTGGCCTCTACCTTTTCCATACTAGGAAAGTCTTGGAGGGATCTTGAACGCAACCCACACTCACAGGTCTTGCTGCAATTGTCTTACATTTGGCACTTTGTTACAAGCTCAGGAACTCCTGCTCTGATACTACTTGATGAGGGCCACACTGCCCAAAACCCACATAAATCACAACAATGTATACCAACACAGAAGATGCGAGACAAAAAATAACTCAATTTCGATTATTTTTAGAAAATGAAATTATAGATTCAAAGTTTGCATGCTACAACCTCATGGGCTTTATTTATTACAACAATATCAATTCTAGAAAGAAACTCTGCTATTTGAAGCCACAATTTGCACTATCAAGGCCACCTTCTACAACCCCTACTTAACCCTTTATATTTTCCTTAATAACCACCCTAGAATGTTCTAGAAAGTTCAAATTTCCCATTTTTGTTTTGGCACCAAAAGTCACGCCATTTGATTTTTGGCCTAGGAAGAAGTTTTTTATGAAATTCACTTTTTAGAGGACCAACTTAATGGGGCCATAAATTTTGATCTAGATGTTTGATTTGCTATTATTGCATATTGTTGGGAAGCTCTCAATGAGCTCTACAACATGCAAGCCACCGTAGGTTGGTTTAGTCACTTTTTGAGTTGTTTTGGGGACTTTAAAGTTTTATATCTGAATTTGAAGCTCAATTGGAGAAATATCTCGAGACAAAAACTTTAATTTCTCCCAAACCATGTAGGGTATTAAGGTGATTCTTTCATGACCAGAAATTTTTCTCAACTTTGCTCCTTGGGGAAAAAATTTCACATCCATATGAGCCCATTTACGCCAACTTACTAAGAATAGTAAGTTCCCATTTTCCACTATTTTTGTCACTTGGCAGTCTTATACCCCCTAAGTGCCATCATGGGACTCAAAACAACTAAGGAAAATAAATAATTTTTTTTTTTTTTGGGGTGTTACAAGATTTCCCTACATTGGTGGATGCTCCTACATCATACCTCTATAGTAATGCCTAATTTAAACATGAGAGATGTATTTTATTAAACTCCTCACACAATTAAAATAACATTGATAAGTAAATTTGATTTAAAAATTGTAGTTTCCCACAAAAATTCTTAGGAAACTGCAACATTAATTGACCAATACCATATCCTAGGGTGGAGTCATCCAAACCATGTAAATTAAAACCTAACACATAATTCATTATGTCATAATTATGCCTACCAGATGATGCATTACACCATTGGTACCAACAACTAAACTAGACATACTTAGCAATCCTAGCACATAGCTACATAAACCTCCATTTGTGTTACTATAAATTAACTCACTCTTTGTATGCAAGTAATAACATCAAACAAACATATAGGGAAAGACAAGAAGCTAAATAATAACAATCTTTGATTACTCATATTCAAAATTTATGCAATGTGAACAATGGAGACAACTAGTTCAAAATAATGTCATTTACATTCAACTATGACTATACTGTAATTACATTCTTCATTACAAAACTCAAACCACTCCATAAGCCTAAAAAACTAGCATTATACAATTGAACCCCTATTACAAAAGTGTTCCCATGAAAGCCAAAATGTGCAACCCCTTACAAATGAGAGAAGAATCTTAAAAGAAATAGAATAAGGAGAAAACCTAAGACTACATCTACAATTGACACCTAGCATCGTCAACTTCATTGATCTGTAACTGCCTTTGCTTCTTAAAGAAGTTTCCAATTCACTCCTAGAGTAATGCATCTTTCATTTATTACCCTTCTAATAGAAAATGTTCCCCTCATGATGATTTTTTTCATCCATACCTTGCCATTGAAAATATCTGCTTATGAAATAAAAAGTCTTTGTGAAAGCCTTGTCTTCTTCTCAATTATGCCTATGGTGAAAAATAATTAACTTCATTATGAAAAACTTCATTTTCACTTTACATATTATTTGACCATGAGAAAACTTCATTTCCCTCTCCATTTTTACTCAGTAGCTAAGAATGTTTTTTCTTCGAAAACTTTTACTTTACTCTATGTTTTTCCCATGAACAATTTGTTATCCTATTTATTTGGCTGCACTTTACAATTTTCTTTACCCAATAAAGAAAAATCATTTTGCTGGTGAAAGCTCTTTACTCTTTTATTTATTTTTCCCAACATTTAAAATTTTACCTTATTGCACACCCAAATAGTTTTTAACTCTTCTTTCACCTAGTCATGACAATACTTCATTAAACTAATTGCCCTTACCATTTCACTTTTTACATCATTTAAATGGTAAAACCATCTCTATATCGAGCAAAATATTATCTTACCCATGCTTTTATACTTGTAAATAAAAGGAATCATACAATGGTTAAAAGTTTTAAAAACTTTAAATTATTTATTTGGGTCCACCCTAGCCACTGTTCTCCAATCCCCGCCTCCTACTACCTCTTATGGCGACATCAAAATTTTACTCGGGTTGGCGGGGAAGCTTTCAAACAACTCAATAAAATATTTTAAAACTTAAAATATTATTACCAAAATGTTTCATTCCCCGCGCCTATGATTTTCTTTTAATTTAAGCTCTTCTCTCAATGGGCTAGCAGGCTATGGTGGAAATGTATCCATGTAGCCTCTATTCCTTCTATCTATTGATTTCCTTTCGTTCCCTAACTTCCCCTATCTGCAACTCCTTTGAGTCCCTCGTTTCATGGCCAGGAGCTACAAAATAATGGATACACCCTATATATGTTGTACAATTCATTCATGAATTGCACCATCCAAATGCTTGTGCCCACTACCATTTTCATGGTTCACCTAATTCGCAACAGAGACACTTCATAGATGTTGCATTTAAAAATAGAATTTCCTCAAAAAAATTTGATATATTTTTACTATACACAAATTGTCCTGATGCAAAATGAACACTGCATTTTCATTCACAAAGCATTTGAACGAAGATGTTTTATGCAACTGCCTAACATACATTCCCATGGCTCTATGCCAATAGACTCTTCCAAATAGCGTTGAACCACCTATGTGAGGCATCAAAACAGATATGTTTCCTGCAGTGGACTCCTGTGTTGGCATAGAAATTTTCTTGCAATATCAAGTTCAAAACTTTAGTTAACATAGTGGTTGCCCCTTCATCTTTTTTAAGAAATCTGCAAATTGATCCCATCTACAAAGGGTAGTTACAACAAAAGAAATTCCTTGCGCCTAATTTACTTCGTAAAGTCTTCATCGTTCTACTGATTTGAGCCAGTCCTCTGCTTGGAAACTCAAATATGTTCTTAGTTCCACGTTTCCAGCTCATTCAAAACATTGGACAAGTTTTATCAACCTTAAATGCATCCTCCATAAATCAAGGCTGAGTCGGTTCTCATTTCCCAACCCCAACTCGAGGTTTTTAATAAATCCATTTGGTGTATATTACGTGACCACTGCATTGTGTGGGACTACAATTCTGAGTGGCGTTTTACAAAATAGTTAACCTGCTTTGTCTTTGCATAGCACAATAACACTAGCAGTGGTAGGACTAGAACACACCGTTTTTCCCATTGAGCTATCTTCAGACATGCAGCCACATTGTCAGGAAACTTGAACAATAGTTTCCAGTGAAAATGATTTACCTTTTAAGTATCATATAGTTGCTCAAATGACCTAGCAATGCCAAATAGTGTTATGACTTTATCCTGTAGTGGCATGAGCCTCGTCAAGATGTTTAGACTATGTTTGCATTTAGCACCATGTTGAATTTCCCTATCCTTAGACGAAACCTCCAAATCATAACAATGCTCCAATTCCACCGTTGCAGTCCTGCTCTTTCACTTTCTCTTATCAAGTCCCTTAAGGACATCTCCCTAGCATCGTCTACATTTTCCATATTTACTGAACATTTCTCCTCTCACGGATTACTCATAGAAACACCAACATTTTTCACAAAGCCAGTTTTACTTTTTGAACTATTAGCAATGGATTATGTTCTTTTAATGTTGAATTATAGATTAAAGGAACACTATCACTAGTGGATGAATCTTTGAAACCTCCTTCATTTCTAGACAAAAGAAATGAACCCCACACTAATCAATTTACAACTGGCTCATTTGCAGATGATAATGAAGTATTTACACCCCTGAAAATATTATCAAAGGTATTTGAAAGAGGCGTTACCTTCTTCCTTCTATATTCCTTTTACCCAGTAAAGAAGCAATTTTGGAAATTTTGACTAGATCATCCCGCTCACCATCCACTTGTGGAATTATATCTAGAGGTGGAGAAACATTATTCAAACATTCAGGAACTCCTTGTCCACTTACATGACCTAAATGATTACTTTTTTCCTTAGTGTAATCTTCAACATCTAAAATTGAACTAAGAATCTCTTTACACTCTTTCTATGACGCATCCTCAAAATTTGTATGAACCATCTCCAAAACCCTCTCAAGGAATGTGAAAGTAGCTAAAAAAATCGCATGACAATTTTTCTTCATGGGTCCATTTGTACTAAAGAACCATGTTTGATTCTCATGATACCAGTTACTCATGAGCAATGCTTCTCCATTTGCATGCATATTTAAATACATGTAATAGAGTTCCTCTATCCATTAAATTTTGATGGATGTCCTCAACAACAAAAGCTATTATAATAGGTGTTGAATGTAATTCATTGTACTATTGGGTATAGATATATGACCTTTGGAGTCATTACAAATGAATTGTTTCCTTCAAATGTAATGTTGCAACACATATAGCTTCATAATTGTGTAAAGCATGTTGGGTCCCCATGTGGACCCAACTAAAAAAAACATCTTGAAACAAAATTCACTTTAAATTGATCTAAGGTAGCTTGCATATTCATGTGAGGTGAAAATTTTGAAGTGGATAACCATTAAAATTTGCTTTCTAGCATTTTTGCATAGTGATCAAAACTGGCCAAGTGGGCTTTAGAATTGCCCTGGGAAACTAGTCAAACGACCTCTTCAAGTCATGAAAATTTACAAGCATGCAGACATTTGACCCAAGAATGCAGTGCAACAAACAAATTGGCATAAAATATTTTGAGGTATGAGATATTCAATGCCAAAGTGGCTCACTCAAGTTTTTCTACAACTGTACCTGTTCAAAACCAATTAAAGCTCACCAAGTTTCCACTTTGAAAAAATACCAAATCATCTCATGGGGAACTGTCATTGGACATAGTAGGTCATTTGGGTACATTGAGTATGGGTGCAAGAGGGATTTCCTTGAATCATCATTCATCACAAGATATTAGGGGTCAAACTTGGCCACCTTAAAACATTTAGGAAATGCAGCTATAAAAACAAAATAAACTACATTTACTTTTGACTTGGTAAAAATATCAAATCTGATCATGAGGAGCTAAAAACTGACATGCATGTTACCATATGTCAATTGAATATGTCCACTAGGGGGTTTGGCATGAAAATAAACTGGATCCAAATTGTGACCCTCCGAAGTAGGTCACTTGAACATATTTTTCAGGGGCACTTCTGAGTGTGCATATCAAATTTTTCAACATGGCTCAAAATTTGAAAAATTTGAAGGTGCCATTAGGATTTAACAACTTTGATATGTTTGAATCATGTAATTCATAAAATATAACATTAATTTCATTAGTTACATGAGTAGATAGATGAAATAAGAGATGATATGGATGGAAATCGTGTGGATCTATTTTACAACTAAGTGTGGATTTTCTTGCAATAATGGGTTGTGGTTTGTATAATTCATGTCATACTAATTTAGTAATTTCAACTTCGTGTGAGAGGAACCCTCATCACTTTTATGGGTCATTATATGTACCCATCAAGGTGTATATAAATCAAATGTATATTGAACCTAGAGGGTGTACCCTCCTGTTGAAAAAGCTTATGTTGGTTAAAGTTCAAGTTTTTGAACTACGAAGCCTCTATGCATTACATAGGCAAGGCCATAATTAGAGATGAGCCCTCAAGGCATGGGTCTGGCCCTTGGGTCTTATGTTCCTATAACTTCTTGTAAATTATGATTGATAAAATTTGTTGCATAACAAGTGAGTTGATTATTTCTTCTAATTATAAATGTGTTAATAGAATTAATTAGCCTATATTGATGCTTTAATTCCCTGTCTTCTTTGAATTCCAACCATGATTGTCAAAATAAAATTACTTGACTAAAATTTATAATTTATTAGACAAATATTGATATGCTTTCATGAATTATTTGTATAAGAAACATCCTTTTGTGATTTAGTTAAGTGTTTGTGGTCAAAATTAAAAATTCATGTCATGTCCTTAGCTACATTTTAGATGTAAATTTTTGGGCATGACAAATATAAAGGAGTCTTCTATGAATTTACCACAAAGAGTAAATAAAAATAAAGTTTTCTAAATTTTTGTAGCAATGTAAATTGTCACCCATGACACTTTCACACTATGTTTTCTCCCCCCTAACTACATGGACCTACTTGAACACCTAATTTCATAAATTATGCATTCTATGGCCCATTTTAACATTTAGCAATAAATTGCATGTAGAAAACCAAAGCATTCATTTAATATTGTCCCCAATACCTTAAGTCTTGCAAAATAGGGTTGGGACCTACTCACCTAGAGCAACTTAGTCCCCCTATTTACCTCCAAAATTGAATATGTTGGAGGTGGAATTTTATTATTTGAATTTCAAATGTTAAACATTGACTATTAAGATTTAGGTTTTGGAAAATTAGATTAAATTCCTATAAATAGTTATTCATTTCACTATTTGAAAGGTAAGTGAAATTATTGAGCAAGAATTATTGTCAAGAGCATTATCAAGAAAATAAAGAGTAGCATTTCTGATATTTATTGCAACAATTCAATATCAAGGCATCATATCAAAGTGTATGTGATTTTATTCGTATTTATGTTATCATATTTCTTGTGAGATCTAACCCTTGTAGGTCTTCATGCAAATCAATCCAACAACAATCCAAACCTTGAGGAGATGTGCTTAACTTAAGTCCTTCAGGGAAGCCATTTTTGAGTGGTGAATTGTAAGTCATTGTTTATTAATCATTAATTTATCATTTTCTCTATCTATCAATTATATTACCAATGTGGAGGTAGAAACACCAACATACAGTTTGACTTAGGCAAGTCCCCATATGGCACAACCCTTCCTCTCTCTTTGAATGTGCAAGTTTTAGATCTAAAGAAGTTTAGACGAAGATTGAAGGTCATTTATTTATTATTGCAATCATACCCTACATCTTTACAACATACATAAACTCAATTATCTTAGCACTCAACGAATATTTGACAGTACAAGTGGAAAATGAAGGCTTTGATTTGGCACCAAAGGACTGTAAAAATAGATCTGAAGTTTCCCAACTATGACATAGTCGCCCTAGGGAACTTGGTCCTCAATATTCACCCCAAATTCATATTCCAAGTGCATAGTACTCTTCTTAGTCTATTGCTGAAGTCAAAATTTGTTTATGAATTTTTGTGTTTGTTGTATTTGCATCATAATAGTAATTTAACCATGTTTCATGAGGAGTGATTCACAAGAACCCATCTCTCATGATAATGAATGGTACACTTAGCACTCATTGCATCTAAGTGATGCTCACAGAGGTGAAGCACTAGGTTTTTCCAAGAGGTCACTCATCCTAGTACTACTTCAGCTCAAGTGTGCTTAACCATAGAGTTTTCTCCAAGGTTAAGCCCACTTAGCTTACAACCCCATTTACAAAACCTATTAGCAAGTGTTGTGCCTTATGAACCATTCATTATAGAGCCCCTATAGCTCATAAATTGAATCCTGATAGCTCAATATCACAATTTGACATGTTGTGGAAAATACCTCTTACTCATGAAAATACCTCCTACTTATCAATTGATGAGCTAAAGGGTATATATAATGAATGGATCATAAGGCACAACACTTGATGAAGGTTTTTCAAATGTAGTTTCAAGCTAAGTGGGTTTAACCTTGAAGAAAACTATAAGGTTAAGCATGCTTGAGCTGGAGTAGTACTAGAGGATGGGTGACCTCCCAAAAAGAACCATTGCTTCACCTCTATGAGAATCACCTAGATGCAATGAGTTTTAAGTGTACCATTCATTATCATGAGAGATGGGTTCTTGTGAAGTACTACTCGTGAAGCATGGTTCAATGAGTTTGATTTGTACAACTACACAGTTGAATCCTAATAGCAATATCACAATTTCACACACCATGGAAAATACCTCCTTATCAAATGATGAGTTAAAGGGGATCTATAATGAATTATTCATAAGGCACAACACTTTTTGAATGTTTTTCAAATGGGGTTGCAAACTAAGTGGGCTTAACCTTGGAGAAAACTCTATGGTTAAGTATGCTTGAGCTAGAGTAGTACTAAGATGGGTAACCTCCTAGGAAGAATCAATGCTTCACCTCTATGAGCATCACCTAGATGCAATGAGTGCTAATTGTACCATTCATTATCATGAGATATGGGTTCTTGTGAACCACTACTCATGAAACATGGGTCAATGAGTTTAACTCGTACAACTACACGATTGAATCCTTATAGCAATATCACAATTTGACACAGTGTGGAAAATACTTCCTACTCCTCATGAAAAGACCTCCTACTTATCAATTGATGAGCTAAAGGGGATTTATAATGAATGGTTCATAAGGCACAACACTTGCTAAAGGTTTTGTAAATGGGGTTGCAAGCTAAGTGGGGTTAACCTTGGAGAAAACTTTGTGGTTAAGCATGCTTGAGCTAGAGTAGTACTAGGATGGGTGACCTCCTAGGAAGACCCAATGCTTCACCTCTATGAGAATCACCTAGATGCAATGAGTGTTAAGTGTACCATTCATTATCATTGTAGATGGTTTCTTGTGAACCACTAATCATGAAACATGGGTCAATGAGTTTGACTCATACAATTACATGGTTGAATCCTCATAGAAATGTCACAATTTGACACGTTGTGGAAATACCTCCTAATTATCAATAGTAATTTACATCATTAGCCTAGTTATTTTATATCATTTCATCACCAACTCCATTCCAAGTTTGGTCAAGGGAAAGTTGACTCACCCTTCAAGTTGTAAGCCAGTCTTATACCTTGTCCAAATTTATCAAAACCCCTGCTACATCAAATCCTAAATGAAATATTGTGGAAAATAGCCATTGAAATCCTAGGTGAATCCTAGGGTTTCACTTTTCCTTTATTTCAATTTTTAAATGTGTTTTGCAAGGAATAACTTGTGACAAAAAAGACCCTCATAATTTATTTATAACAAGTAAACAGACACTACATGAATATAACTAGTAAACTCACACTTCATGAAAGTAACATTCAAAGACTATACCAAGAAGAGTATATTAAACACATGATAGGTGAAATTAAGAAAATAATATGTATATTTTCATACATTCTATTTGTAATCTTGACTTGAGAGACACATGCATATTTTAATGACTCTATATATATATATGTATACGCACACACATATATATGTATAGATATATGCATATTTACATGTATATATACATATACATATATAAGTTTAGATATATGTGTATATATATAGATAGATCATGTATATATTTTTATGAATCTTTAAAAGTAAAATGAAAATGTAAGTTTTTAAGTAAAGAATAAAAGATACAATTTTTTCCGTATATATATGTATAGTTCTTTGTTATATGCATAATGGAAAGTACAAAAATACTAACAAATTATTTTTTTTTAAAGCAAGGGTTTTATCATGAAAGAAACCTAAGTATAAGGCTTCATGGTAATAATTCCTTAATTAAAAAATAGAAGTGGGTTTTCAAATATATGCCTAGAAAAGCAAAGGGTTTTTTCAAAAAACAAATCATAGAAGCTTGGGATTTCATGATAACAATTCCTTAATGAAACTAATACAAATGTGGGTTTTCACATGTATTCCCAAAAAAGAAAGGTTTCTTAAGAAGAAAACCCATACAAGTTTATGGTTTCATGATAAAAATTCATTAATCATACGGGTACAAAAGTGAGATTTCAGATATATGCCAAAAAAAGTATGGGTTTTTAAGAATAAAACCCATACGAGTTTATGGTTTCATGATAATAATCATTAATCAACTAAATATAGATGTGGATTTTTAGATATATGCCCAAAAAGAAAGGGTTTTTAATAAAAATACCCATACAATTTTATGGTGTGATGATAATAATTCATTAATCATACAAATACATGAATTTATGTAGGTATGTGGTCCAAAATCACATCTAAAATAATCTTTTAATCATACAAAAATCATGATGTGACAAAGATAGGAGTACTCAGGTAGAATATATTCATGAGTACCAATCTATGCAAAATGATAGGAGAAATAATAATTTTACATTACCTCAAGCCATTGAAAGTACCACATGATGGGAACAACATGATAGGAAAAGATGAAATAGGTAAAAAATATATCTCCAAACAACACATAATCAAAACCCTTCACAATTACACAAAAATTCCCAATTACCAGACTTACAAATATCATTGTCTATATTATGAAAGTAAAAATTATGATATTTTAGTGTTACCTTCAATGGTGGTGGGTAGCATTTGGTTTCATTCATCAAGGGTTTTTTTGTGCCTATGACGAGCATAGAGACTGTGAACTCTCACCCTCCTCATAATGCAACATGGTAAAATGAGACCGTGAACTCTCTTGAATTATTTTGAGTCCATTTAGTTTTCATTCTTCATAATCCACTTTTACAATCATAGTGGTCCCAAGCATGTTCATGAACTATTCCCTCATCAATGAATACAACTATATCAATAATTCATTAGATACAAATATTATTATACCATTCATCCCCTACATCATGTCTAAATCAAAATTTCACATATGAAATAAATGTCACTTTATAGTTTAATTAAATAATATTAACTCCAAAAATTGAACCTTAGCTAAGTTAGAAAAACTATAAATTTTAACTCTAATAAAGTAAAATAAGAAGTATAAATTTTAAGAGTTAGAGATTAGATAATTGGAATATTTGATGCATAATTTATAATATTTGGAACTAACAACATTATTAGTGTAAAGCCTAATATTATAGCTACATTAAGAAGTCCTCCTCCATCATAGATTAAATAAATCTTAAAAATAAATTCTTAATAATAATGCATGCAATTATAGAATAATATTTCATAAAGGGAGATAGTAATCCACAAGTTTTATTTTGGAGGTCCATATTACCAAAGATCTACTAGAACCAAGATCACAAGATTTAAAAATTGATCAAACTATCTAGAGATATTGTGGCCCACTAATAGAGAGATTCCCTAGACTCACAAATAAGATGAGTCTCGCACATCTAATTTTTAGATCTATAAAAATAGAGAAACACATGTAAACCAAACATGAGTTAGAAAGAGGTATTAGATAATTACATGAAGTTAAGTTCAAATCCAAAGGTTGACTCTATGAAAATGAGCCTAACCCAAACCTCCAAACTTGACCCAATATAGATCAAAATATTGGCATATAGTTTGAGGCTTTCATATAATAAAGAGGCCACATATTTAGTGTTAAGATTACTATTTTATTCACTCATAATCCTATGTCTAATGTTGTTTTCTCCAAGCACCTACAATATGTAAATTTAGAACATGAGCTTTAATTTTAATAAATAATTTAAATTAAATATCTTGATGAGTTAGATGTGCTAACCTAATTAAATATCTATTTAGAATAAATACCTAAGACATTATTTTAATGTCATGGTAAAAGCTCCACATTAAGATCGAAATTGGGAAGAATGAAGAATATTATCATAATTGGTGGGTCCATCAACAAGTGTCATGGTCTTTATTGAGTTATAAGCTAGTGAGTGGTACTATAAGAGCATAATATCATTTTGAAGATTATATTTAATGTGAGTATGAAATACAATTAATAGGGCTCTAATGTATAGTTTTTCTTACAGTATAAAATAAATGGGTAGTTACAAAACATATCTTTCTAGATAATTAATTAATTTAAATAAATTTAACCAAAACTATATCATTTAGTGAATGTGTAATGTGTACATTATTATATTTTAGATGTAAGAATTACATTACTACATGCACTTTATATGTATATGGGGTCATTAGAGAAGAAAGAAAGGGAAGAATATATTTTATGATCTAGGTTATTATATGTTTTTATATGAACATTATTATAATTTTACTCAAATAATGAATGATTGTTATAGAATTTTCACCAACAATGGTTTCCCCATATGAAATATGTGTTTTTCATGTAGTGTTTTATTCATTTATGTATTATTTTCTATTTACTTCATGATTAATTACCTATATACCTTGATTATAATAAGTACCTACTAGGATTTATGGAGTCGAAGAATCCTTCCTTTGTGGTTTATATCTTGAGTTCATTGATAAATGCATAATGGGGCATATATTTTTCTCATAAACCATGGTTTAAATTGGCCACTATTTTATAGAAATAACTTGGTGACTTACTATTTCATTTGTTATATATATTAGGTGTTTGAGATAGAGGTTTCATACTTTTAAATAGGTGAAGTACTTTAATACATCATTTATTCCATTAAACAAAAGAATATTGGCCATATTGCAATGGTCTAGTCTTATTATTAACATCAATACAAGCTTGGTACCTTTTTATGGTGAAATTTTTATCTAAAGGGTTTTTGCACATATATAATGTATCACATGTTATTAATTTTATTTATTTATTTACATGTATCCACATTCTATTTAAACATTTAATCACATGTACGAATTGATTAATCATTATGATATTGCTATCAGGATTCAACCGTGTAGTTTCGAGTCAAACTCATTGACCCATGTTTCATGAGTAGTGGTTCAACAAGAACCCATCTCTCATGATATTGAATGGTCCACTTAGCACTCATTGCATCTGGGTGATGCTCACGGAGGTGAAGCAGTGGTCCGGGTCCTAGATTACGAGGTGCTAAGTGAACCATTCAACAATGCTGTGGTTCTACTCATGGTTGGTTCCAGCTGCGGTGGTCTGACAACAATATCATAATTACTTATTTGTGGAAAAATACCTCCTACTTATCAATTGATTAATCATATTTGAGCATTATAAGTTTAAGTAACTAGTGTGAATAGGACCTAAATGATGATAAACATAAAACACGATCCAAAGATGAAATTGAATTGGTGTGGGTATACAAAATTTAGTAGTAAAAATATCATATATATATATTAAATCCAATTATTACAATTAATCTTAAAATCAAATAATAATTATTACTCAAATGCAATTACAAATTTCTTTGCATATGAAGATATAGAAATATTTCTCTAATAAGCAACCTAAAAATCACATTGTATCCACAATCAGGCTTGTACATCACTGTCCCTTTAATCTCATTACAACAAAAATTGATTCAAGAAAATGTTAATTGCCTGCCCCTTCATAGAAGAAATTCACACATTATCAAAAAGAGAACACAGTTCTACATTATCCAACCAGAGCTTCCCTCGTAAACGATTCATTCAGTCTGCCCATGGAGATTAATTCCTGCCACTCCTTCCTCGTGCCCTACCTCTGCCACGCCCTCTGCCTCGAGAAGCTACTTCCACTCATATTCTACCTCGAACACGACCTCTGCCTCGACCATCATAACCTATTCCGCTCCTGCTATGACCTCCTCTGCCTCTTGGAGCAACGTCCATGGTACTCATATTGTTGTGATTAAAACTACCATTGCCATATTGTGCATTGCCACTGAATCTACCCCTACCATGTCCTTGAGTTCGAGGAGGGAGAGAGTTAACTTGATCAGCTGGCAGTGGAGGCTGATAACACGCAGATGATGTGTCCAGATGCCTTGCGGACAAAGTGATTGTTATCATGGACACATGCCTCGTTGTTTCCAACGGCAAGAGACCTTCTTCAACAGGCTCCCAAATATATGTTATAGGAGCAGAGCTAATTGTTGTATTCTGCTGAAGATCTGGAATCCTCCTCTTAATGATTTCCGCAATTGTTACTGCCTTACTAATTGCATTTCCCATTGCCTTCAAGACAACTTCCGATGCACCTCTCTCTCTGAGCAGAGTTAATGCATATGTAATATAGTTCCTAGTCTTCCCCTGGGTAGCTATGCGAGTCTCGTTATCCATAATGGGGACCTCAGGACGAGGCTTCTCTACACGCTGATATTTGTCCATGGTTCCAAAGCTTCGACTTCTACTTACAGATAAACCCTAAACCCTATCCCAAGCTCCACAGCTTCAGCAGATCAATTACGGATTGAGACTTCTATTTCGGATATTGAAGGCTCGATCAAGATGTCTCCTCTTAGCTGGTTGATTGGATCGGTAGATTTTGATCGTGGGTTTGCTTGTTTTTATAGGAGTAAGTGAAGCGAATTAAGGGGTAGCTTGAGCAACTTCTATAACCGTCTGGACTTGTCGGCGAGCAAACTCCAATATAAATTTATTGTTATGGTGATATATTAATTATATTGTACATATAATTGTAGTTTTAATATATATTATATTATATGACAGTTTTAAATAAAGAGATATTTAAAATATTTTATTTTAAAAGATTTGGGAAAATTTTAAATAAACGAGATGATTAAAATATTACTATCCTCGAATTAGATAGGAGGGGAGAATGGGGGACCACACAAAATGGAACGCGTCTCTCTTCACCAACAGTAATTTTTGAAAAATTCAAGTCATTCTGTGTATCAGTCAGGATTCCATGCAGCAAATTGTCCTGGTGGGCGTACTTTTTTGCATATTTTTGATGAATTTTTTGGTTGTTTGAAGGGTTCTGAAAGCTTCAATGTTCGTGTTTTCGGCAATGGGGGATGTGATTCTTTTCAAAAGGGTTCCAAGCGTTTCAATGGGAAGCCTCAGCCTTTTTTTCGACCCAGGAAAATGCTTAGTCGGGGAACACAACAACCTTTTGATATGTGTATCGGATTCTGAAACCCACGAAGAATCTTCAAGTTCTTTTCATCGATCATGGGCAGATGTGGTTTCCGGTCTAAATTCTCCAGCTTCTTTTCCTAACAGCATTCCAATCAAGGCTGAAGTTCCCTTCAATCCAAATTCTGAAGGTCGCCATTGTGTGCCTCAAGCTCAAGGTCGACTGCATAGTTGTGCCCTACATCACAATTCATTGAGGGACGGGATGGCATCAAGGATATATGTGTATCAGAGTCAAGAAATGAGAGTTTTAAGCCACCTGCATCTTACCCGACCGATATTCCGATCAAGATTTCCTTTCCAAACAACATTGTTCGGAAGAATGAAGATTGTTATCGGATCCTTCATTTGCAGTTGAAGAATGCGCAAAAGAGCAGATTGATGCATTTTCCTTTGTTAGATCCTATTCATTGCCCATTTAGGGCTTCCTTTCCAAAAAGTATTTCCTTAAAGCACTCAGATTATCAACGTATTTGTAAAATCCAAGAGAAAAATGCACAGAGGAAAGGAGTTTTGAAGTGGGTCAGCAAAGAAAGTCTACCGCAGGCTTGTGCGGAAGAGTTTGTGAGCAAGGATCTTGTTCATGTCACCTTTCTTGAAGAAGCATTGGGTATGCAAATACAAGATCTCAAAGATCATGCCTTAATCTGTAAGTTTCAAAACCTTTTTCCTTCTATTGAAGTTTTAAAAGATTTACTTTATTCAGAATGGGATGGGGCAAACTAGATCTTTTACATAGATTGAGGAAATGGCTATTTCATTGTTTTCTTTTTCACAAAGCAGGAAAGAGATGTGGTTTCTAAGGTCAAATCGTGGGTCTTTGAGGGATCTAGCTTATTCACTAAGCCATGGATCCCGAATTTTGATCCTACCTTTGCTGAAATTAATTTTTTTCTTTTCTAGATTCAACTGCCCACTCTTCCACTAGAATATAGGGAAATGGGCATAGTGGAAACCATTGCTAATAATTTGGAGATTTTTGTAAGTCATGATAAGGATTTCTTTAAAAATCCAGGTATACTAGTTAGGGTATGTGTGTTGCTTAACACATTAAAGGCTTTTCCTTCAACAATTAGGATTCATTCAAAGTTTGGTACTTGGATGGAGGAAATCCTAATTGAAAACCCTAAAAAATGTTTGTACCTATTGTCACTTATTGGGGCACTCTATCCAAAAAATTGTAGAATCACAAGGTGTTCATGATATAGGTGAATCATTTTTTATTGAAAACCAAACAAAGGTTGTTACAAATATGGAGGGAACAATTTTGAAAGAAAATGCATATGCTTCCTATTCACCAGTATGTTCAAATGTTGGGTCGGATTTAGCTCTTACTATTGCAGGGCTGACTATTGAAAGGTTGAGAAAAGGTAAATTTATAGTGATGGAACCCTATCAAACTGAATTAAGGGACATGCCATCTACATCTCAAGTTATCAACCCTTTTTTGATGGCACAACACTTAGAAAGATCTACCAGTATTTAGCACCAAAATCATACATCTGTGCTCAACATTAATGCCACACTTTCAAAGAAAGGGAGGGCCACAAAGTTTATAATTAATTTTCCAAAAGGTTGGCAAACTAAAGTGGCTATTTCAAATATGGACATAGAAAAATCTTTGAATCTATATTCACCAAGAGTTTCCCTATTTAATGATCAGCAGTTAGAAGGAATCATTTCAACGTTGATATGAGGGAATTCGTTGTTGTCTAAATCTATGTGTCAAAAAGAAACATTGGAATCATGCTCACCACTTTTGTTACTGGAATCTCATAAATGAATGAACCTGACTTTCCTTGTACAAATCATGAGGTGGATAGGTTAGATTTACATGAAATACATGAGTTGGGTGAAAATGACAACTTGGAAAGTTGGGTAGATCATATTGCCAATATGGTAGGCTCAAGTTTAATTGATGAAATTGTAGAGGAAGTAGATAAGGAAGATGGGGAGTTTTTGGCAGAAAGTGTGATACTTCATTGTAAACTTCTTTGACAGCTTCTGTAGTTGATACACAAGAAATAAAGGATTAGATAAAGGAAATGAAAGAGAAAGATGATAAGGATGTAACTAGAGTGTATGATATTGATTATGACTTTTCAAAAAAGTTGACTGTAATTCAAACACCTGCAATTTCGCCTGCAAAAAAATTGCTAGGAAAGAGAGGGAGGAAATATAATGCAACAAAGATGGAGGAGGAGATTGTTGCAAGGATTCAGTTAACTCTAGATGGAAACATAAAGAAAATATTGAGGAGAGCAAGTTGCTCTCTTCGATCGCCATGAAGATAGCCTCTTGGAATGTTAGATGTATTAATGCCCCTAACAAGAGAGCCTAGATCAAGCAACAAATAAATTCTTTTGGGGCTGATATAGTTTTATTTCAAGAGACTAAGTTATCTAAGGATAATTATGAGAACATAATTAGTAAGTGGACTTCGTGGAAATCATGTCAAAAGGAGGCTCAAGGAGTATCAAGGGGATTGCTAATATTGTGGAATTTTAAAACTGTACAGATTGAATCTATTTCTAATACTCCACACTAACAATTGCTTTGTGTTACTCACTTTGACTTAATTTTCTTGTTGGGAAATGTGTATGCTCCAAATTCAATAGTAGGTAAAAAAATATTATGGAAGGAACTTGATTTGATTAATGAACAATCAGGAATAGAGAAAGTTGTTCTTGCAGGAGATTTTAATGCAATCTTATCTCTTCATGAAAAGAAAGGAGGAATTATACCACCCCAAAACATGATGGAAGATTTAAAAAAAAAATTCAAAATAATGCACTTATATATGTGCAACCAAATAAAGGCACATATACACGGAAAGATAAGAGGCGAGATATTTTGCAAATAGTTGTAAGGTTGGATAGATTTCTGATATTGTCAAATTGGGTACTAGTTAAATATGTGGAAGCCTCATAAATTTTACCATGGTCAGGATCTTATCATTTTCCTACTTGTTTAAGTATTGAAACCACTAATTCTCCTCAAATGTGTAAATCATATTTTAAGTTTGAATCTATGTGGTTCAATCATAATGAACTTCTTCCATTATTGAAAACATGGTGGTTTCTAGCACCATATGAGATGGGTTCGATCATGTATAGATTTTGTAAAAAAAAATTGTATTTGAAAGGAAAAATAAAGCATTGGAATGTAGATGTGTTTCAAAATAGTTGGATCATGTTATCAATGAGAAAATTATATCTCAGGGGTTAATGCCACAGTCTTTTGAGCAACATAAAAGGTTGCAAATAGAATGAGAATAATAAGTGTTGCGAGAGGAGACATATTGGCATCAAAAATCATGTGAACTATGGCTTAAAGAAGGGGATACAAATAATAAATTCTTTCATATGTCACCGCAGATTAAGAAAGAAAAAAAATGTAGTATTTAGAATTTGGGGAAGTACTACTGGCATGTGGTTAAGTAATGAAGTGGAGATACAAAATGAAGGGATCAATTTCTTTTCAAATATGTTAACAACACAAGTACAAAAATCAGATCAAATTGAAAAAGAGGAGATATGTTACAAGAAATCCCTACTTTAGTGACTCAATAAGAGAATGTAGAACTCAATAAGCCATTTATCTTGGATGAAGTGAAAATGGTTGTTTTCTCACTTAAACCAGATAAGGCCCTAGGGTCAGATGGATTCACAACAATTGATCTTTTTCAAAGGTGTTGGGAATTCATTGGTAATGACCTTCATAAGGCCTTGGAGGAATCTAGATCTTCTTGCTCCATGCTTAAGCAATCTAATGTCACACACATTGCATTAATTCCAAAGGTTAAGGATCCAAAGTGCTTTTTAGAATTCCATCCTATTTTCCTTTATAACACTATTTACAAGATTTTCACTAAAGCTATCTATTTTTTGTCTGCTACCTCTCATTCCTAAATTAATTTCAGAAGAACGAGTTGGTTTTGTTCCTAGTAAGGAAACATCTAAAGGGGCCTTGGTGGCACATGAAGTTCTACATTATATTTCTTCGCACAATATTTCATCATTTATTATTAAGCTAGACATGATGAAAGCTTATGATAAAGTGGATTGGTCTTTCCTAACACAAGTGTTAAAGAAATTTTCTTTTCATAATAAATGGTGCAGGTGGGTATTATTTTGTTTAAAAGGTGAAAATTTTTCAGTATTAATCAATGGTGCATCAACAGGTTTCTTTAGTTCTACACAAGGAGTAAAGAAAGGTGATACACTCTCACCTTTTTTATTCATAATATTAGCAGAAGCTCTTAGTAGATCAATCAAAAGGTCACATGTCCAGGGGTTGTGGAAAGGTATTTCAATTCCTTCAGCTGATATATCTGTAACGCATTCTTTTTTTATGGATGACACAATATTATTTTGCAAGGCCTTGCTTCAAGAGGCCAAGCATATCAAATCTATTTTGGATAAATACTCACTTGCATCGAGTCAAAAAATAAATGCGAAAAAATCAAAGATTTATACTTTCAAAATCAAGTCAAGCTTACAAAAGAAAATTGTCAATCTTCTCAGCTTCCAAGCAGCAAAATTACCTTGTAAGTACCTCATGATTCCTTTTTTCACTAGTGCAAATAGAATCTCCCATTGGGATAAGATCATTCATAGCATTTAGATGAGGGTAGAAAATTAGAGGGGTAGGTGGTTATCATTGTCAGAACGTATACTAATGGTCAAATCACTACTTTTTGTCATTCCCAATTACTATATGGTTTTATTGAAAGCTCCAAAATTAGTGCTTGTGATAATTGACAAGTTAATTATAATTTTTTTTGGAAGGGGGATATAGATAATAGGAAGAATATTCCACTTATAGGGTATGTGCAGGATCATGATGGGCCAAAAAGTGGTGATATGATGGGTATGTGTAGGGTATGTGGCTAGAAACTTTTTTTTTACCCAAAATTGATGAAATGAAAAGGGTTTTTAAAGGAGATTCTTAGCTTTCCACCAATACAAATTATTCTTTACTTTGAATTTAACAAATAATTATTATTCATTTTCTATTTGAATTACAACTAAAGTCTGATTAATAGGCTGATTGAAAAACATCTATAGCTTTCAAACAATATCACATTTTTGAATCTAAAACATGTGTCACATTATATGCTTCACATACTATAGGATTAGAAAAATTTGAATTCCATAAATTTTTGACCAAGTTAAGGTGGTCAGACATACGAGTTTTTATATTTTTTAAAAGTTGTAATAAAAATATCATAATTAATCATTTACTTGGAAAAAAATTACAAAAAAATATTCATCACATCGGGACACAGTCCTCTACTTATATCTAAAATATTATAAAAAATATTATCATTTTATTGTGGCTAGGGTGGTCAAACAGACACCTACTTCTTATTTTTTCCCTAAAATTTAAGTCTGCTACATGGAAATTTCAAATTTTCACCAAATAGATTTTTTTTTTTTACATATACCTAGTACTTTAGAAACTACATTCAATGTGCTACAAATTCTATTGTTACATATTTTTCAAATAATATAGATAACTTATTCAAATTTTTACGTCAAGTTTCCTAACTCTGATTTTTTTGGATTTTTCACCACTTAAGGGCTTGTTTTTTCCATGATGATCCTGCACATACCCTATATCATTGGAAAATATTTGTGAAGATAAATTAAAAGGGGGAGCTAGAATACATAATTTATTAGTTAGAAATAATACTCTAAGGGAAAAGCTAACTATGTGGTATATGTAGTCTAAGCCTCAATCAAAATGGTGTAATGTCATGCAAGCAAAGTTTCTAGATAATGCAGATCCAAAAAGAATTTTTACAGTCTCAAACCCACTAGAATGCTCTATAATGTGGAATTTTTTGATTACATGTAGAAAGGTAATCACCCCGTATCTTACTTGGGAAATTCAAAATGGTGAACAAGCAAAATTTTGGGATGATTCTTGGGGTGGGTATGCACCTTTAAATACAGTTCAAAATTTTCAAATCATACAAAATTTTCTCAATTCAAATTGGGGGGAAAAAGTTAAAGATTATTTTGAAAACATAGATGAGTGTACAAGGATTTATTTTTGGAAAGATGTGTCTTTTATTACTTGTCCAGATGATCAAAAGGAAGATTTAAAGTGCATATTAAGTGAAGTGAAAGTCATGAATTGCTATGTTTGAGGTGGAGAGGATAAACTATTGTGGGATCCTTCTAAATCAAGTCTCTACATAATCAAAATGGGTTACAAGGCGGTAATGAGTAAGGGGAAAACACTAAACCACAAAGAGACTTATCCTTTTGCTGGGATTTGAAAGTTCTTCCAAAGGCTGGGTGTTTTTCATGGTTGGCTATTAAAAGGAGAATTTTGACAAGTGATAGGCTTCCCAACCTAGAGATAGCAACCCTATTCAAATGTGTATTGTGTGAAAATGGGATGGAGGAGGTAAATCACTTTTCACTCATTTTATTTTTGCATTTCATTGTTGGTATTTTATCAAAAACAAATTAAATTGGTAAATTCACCAAGTGCTACCAAATAATTTGTGGGATTTATTTTCAAGTTGGTCAATATTGTATAAATCATCATTGTTTGCATGCATTTGGAGAGTGGTTCCTTCTGTAGTACTGTGGAGCATTTGGTGGGAGTGAAACAAAAGGATCTTCAAGAATGAAAAAATGAAGGTGGAACAAGTATTGGAGAAGATGGAATCTTCAATAACAGAGATAACAAATGCATATGTCCAGAAGGTTAAAAACATTGGTTCGTTGTTCCCAGATTGGGACTCAAAGTTAATGCAGAAGTGGACTTATATTGTGCTCCCTTTCAAATGAATCTTGCATCAAAATCCAAAACAAAAATTAGACAGAAGCAATTATATAGTTTGGATTCCACCTCCAAAAGGATATTACAAGTTAAATTTTGATGGTGCGTCGCGTGGAAATCTAGGAATATCATGGGAAGGGGTTGTAATAAGGGATCATAAAGGTTTTATCATTTTAGCTAAGTCAATAAAACTTCCAAAAGGAACTAATAACATTGTAGAATCACAAGCCTTATTGCATGGTTTGCAATTGGAAAGAGATCTAAAACTCAATACTTTGGAAATTGAAGGTGATTCTCTAATCATTTTTAATGCATGCAAAGAGAGAAAGGTGTTTTATAAGAAGATCAAATATGTGTTGCAACAATTATGGAATTCAGTTTTTTGCAAATAAAACATAGATACAGGAAAGGGAATTAGTTGGCAGATAAGTTAGCTAACATTGGTTGTGATCAAATTTAGAATGAGATAATCTATGAAAATAATACTCAAAATTTCATGCAAGAGTTAAAAGATACTATGGAAAAGGAAAGTGTTAGTTAGTCTTTGTCAAAGTGCAATGGGGGTCAATGCTAAATTGTTTTGCTAAGATAAGGTTGATACTATTCATATATTAAAGAGGTAAGAAGAATTTAAATATTTTGTATCAATGTTGTGTAAATGAAAAGGGATGAACATGTGGTTTTTTGATGTGTCAAGAGTTACAAATCACCATTGACATGGATGAAATTAAGGCACAATGAAAGTGTAATGTGGTAGCCAAGTGGTCATGTGCAGTATCAAAATGCATCATTACTACAGTTACATGGTTCATTGCTGTTGGGTGTAGTCCAATCAAATCTTACTCTTTCCTTATGTGGGTGTACAAAGGGTACTATGCATAAAAAAAAATATCTTTTTATAAATATGGCTATAGTTTTAAACATGCTTCAAATGTCAATAAGTGTTTCAAATCCATCTTAACGCACAAGCAGATTTTTGTGAGCACTTTCTTTAGTAATTTCCTTGAGTGGAAATCAACCTCACATGAATGATTAGTTGGATGTATGACCTCATCGCGGATTACATCAGAATACATGAGATATGTTGTAAAGGTGTATAATTTTTTTATCTAATAAGTGTCATGTTTTGCAGGAAAAATAATGAAGGAAAAATAGGCTATTTAGTTCATCATTATATTAAGCAGTTTCAAGTGTGTAAAAGACACAGTTAAACCCAATCAAGCATGTGGCAGACTTCAAGGAAAAATTGTTAATTGTTAATTTTTTATTCTGAAATCTACATCTATATATTAAGGATATGGGTGTATTCATTTTAAATCATTCTGCAATCATTGTAGATGAAAGATGGTATAAGTTTTGTAAAGTTTCAAGGAGCATTGAAAGGTAGTTGTAAACAAATTATTTGGCTTTCTTCAACATCTTCACGATGTAAGTTGTATCATAGGCTGCATTTCATTGGGAGATATTGAATGTTGCATTTTGACAACCTATGGGTAAGCAATTGATTCCATACTTTGAAGAAAGTTTTCATGTCTTTGTGGCACTTTGGGCAAGGGATTCTTTGTCAAGTCTTCACTTAGGAAGTTTTTATTTAGAAGTGTAGTATGCTAGTTGGGTTTTTACTCTATTTGTATTTGAAAGTATCTACTATGGAATTACAAGGACTCCTTCATGGAATACTCCCCCGGAAACTATAGGGCACCATTTGAAGTGTTTCCATGGGAATTTCCATTTTCTAAGGTTCTGGAGAAAGAGCAGTTGTCACATGTTTTTAATGTAGAACGTTCATTTGTGTTGAAGTGTGTGAAAACTTTAATAGGGGAGGAGATATTGCACCCAGTAGCCTAGTGGATAATTTTACCATCAAACATGGTCTCTATTTTTTGTTTCTAATACCATGGATATTAAGAAAAACCTTCAAGATATGCAAAAAATAAGGAATGCAGTGATTAAAGAGGTTTGTTTTGCAAAATAATGCTTTACTCAATAGCATCCAAAAATATTATTTTTGGTTGGGAGAAGCATATATTGGAGGAATATTTCCTAGGAATTATTTACATCAGAAATTTTATTACATGAAAGTGTATAATGCCATGAAAATATCTTTGGAATTCTATTCCTCTAGTGATTTGTATAGGGAGTTAAGTCATCATCATTTTAAATTGGGCGCTAACATGGAAAGAAAGTTCAAGTACAAGTATCATGCATTGTCATTTCTCTTAACACACCACTACCATCAAGCTATTCATATCAGACCTCCAATTGCATCACCATATCAGTCTCAAGTTCAACTAGTTCAATAGGGCATGATTGCAACAACAAAGTCACAAGCAGCTCTAGTGTATAAGAATGAGCAACAAGTAGTGAATGTGCAGCAAGTTAGGCCTCTTCCTCAACCACTCCTTCTAGACATGAATGTGACAACACACTCATAAGCAACTCCTCCATTGAATCAAATTATGCAGAAAGAAGGGAACGAAGAAAGCTCTTCAGTAGGAAATTCTTGATAGAGCATCTACAAAAGGGTGAAGCTTTTGGTGTTTTTTGTAACGCATTAGTATGTGTTGTAACAATAGTACATATCACACTACTCTTAATCTAGTAACAATGTCAACTGAAATGCCATATAAGGTGTTGACATTTTGTTAAATTGTATCTGTGGCACATTATGCATCATGATATAATTTTGTATTTAAATAGAATGGAAATTCAGGTGAAACTTTTTTCCAATAACCTATAAAAAGCTACTACGGTTTTATATTGTGTAATATTTCTACTATATATAATATAAAGTTGGCTTAATGCCTTTTACTTTTAAAAAATAAATAAATAGACAAGAAAATAAAAAAGAAAAGTTAGAGTTGTTTTATTTTATTTATTTATTTATTTATTTTTATTAATAAATTTAGATTAAGCATCTAAGTGTTGTACAAAATAGTGTTTAAGTAATGATTTTGGTAACATGTGATTTACTAGATCATAGGTTACCAAAATCTAGAGAGGTTTATCCCTCTCAATTTTAATAGTTTGATTATAGTACATTCTTATCTGTAGACTATTTCAATGTAGATTACTTTCATTTCATTATATGTGTGATACTATGAGGCTCTTTCTTTCTTTCTTCCTTCATCTCAATCAAATATTGCTCCCAAGTCATTCCCACTCCCTCGAATGTTCATACAGTTTTATTTGGTTTATCCTCTAGGCCCTCTAACTCAATATATTTCCTACACAAGGGGCTGGAAGAGATGGAAGAAGAAACCATCTCCCATGTCCTTTGAATGAGCAATCAACCATGTGTTTATTTACTTATTTTAAGGAGATATGAAATATTCTACTCCAATGTCATTATTTTTTGAATATTACTTTCTATCACATTGGGAGGTAGTTAATGATTTCTATAAAAGATCATAATCTCAAAAATTACAGAGCTAAATAAGGAAATATAACCTAGATGACCAGTCAAAAGTAAAGGATTCATAATGGGCATCAAACTAAGTAAACAAAGGTCTAATGCTCAAGAAATTCTCTTTCACAACCCACAAACCAAATTACAAAATATGTTCATTTTTCACATAACCAAATCAAATGATGAAAGATCCACTAAAACAAGTGTAAATGATTATATTTTCATTCAATAAGAGGTTTCCAAGTTTTAAAGATCTACTTATGAAAATTTACCAATTTAGGTCAAAACTTATAAAAAATGCATATTATGGTATGGTTTCTTAAAACTATTCACCATCTAAAACCTTCAAATCTAAATTAATGTCTAGATTACCAATATACAAAGTAATTTGTAAGCTAAGAATGTGGAATTAGGCATAGCCCCTTACACACAATCTAAAAGAGAAATAGGTATATCTATAAAAACATGTAAATTTTTGGCAAGGCATAGGACCGTAGGGGTGGAGCCATGCAAAGTTGTCCTTTCACTAGACCTAGAAGACATGAACTATACCAATGAAGCCCTTAATTTCCATTCCCCTTATCAAATGAAGAACCACCATTACTTGACCTTGTATCCTTTGCATAGGCATTACTATACCATTGAACTTGTATAAAAGGATTCAAGTGTTTCCTAGAATTTACTATAGGAATATTAAATATTGTATTAGTAAAGTTGCCTTAATGACTTAGGTTATTTAATAGTTAGTTAAGAGTTATTTAAATATGGTGGTTTGAGAATTTATTTATTGAGAAGACTTTATAAAATCCATATTATAATGTTTTGGTTACCAACTCAATAATATGATCGATATTTGTTTTTTAATTACTATGTATAGATGATCTCTGATTTCTTCAACATTTTGATATCATAGCAGTTAAAGGATCTTGTGGAGGCCAATCTGAGAATAACAAGAAGACAACGGTGGCAATGACACGACAAGAGCAGGCGTGGATTGATAAAGATCTATGGGTGTTCAATAGAGCTTGTGGAGCCAGAGATCCTATGAGCTATAAAGTGTTTGAGCCCATCCTGCTATTGGGTCGCCAAATCTTCAACGGCATCGACATGTGCATCCGAGTGAAGAGTGTTATATTATTTAATGTTATTCCTATGGAATAGGAAAGGAGAAAAACAGAAATATTTTATCCATTTGAAACATTGAACATTCCTATCAAGCATGGAGTTTGATGGGTAACTGAAAACTAATAAAGAGTGTGGTTGCATCAACTTTTTATTTATTTATTAATGTCTATAGTGTTATTGCTATCATTGGTGAATAATTCTTTTTTTGAGCCTCCTTTTACCAGCCGTGTAAGGTGCAGTTTCAAGTAATAGAAAGAGATCCCCATATTAAATATTATCATCATTGGTTCCCTTGTTAGGCCTTTCTTTCATGAAGTGATTGGATGACTGTATGAATCACATGTGGATGTTGAATTTTGTCATGTTCAGAAACTCAATAGCTTTGGTCTTTTTTTTCTTTTTCCTTTTAATACATTAATTAGGGTATTAATCTCACTAAGTATTTGAGGGGTAGTATATATCTATGGTACGCATGACGTACATTTGTGCGGTCACCTCTTAACTCAAGTGTGGGAGATAACTTAAAGATGTCATGCCCATATTTTAAACTGGATATAACACAAGTGCCACAAATTTTTTTGACATTTTCCTTGAATTGAATTTTATAATTATTTAAATTTAAAATCTTAAAAATACCTTGAGGATGTAGCTCCCTCTTAAATGTTACCGACAGTCACTAACACTTAGCTTGAATCCTCGCCCATGAAATCTTCCTAAGACATCTTATCTACCTCACATTTTTAATTTAAGTTTTTGAAGAGTTGATAATCTTTTTCCCTCTTTAGTTGATATATTATTTCTTTTTTTTTCTTATTCATTTTGTGTAAGAATTGCTCAGATTTAAATATATATTTACATAGGGATTTCTTATGTGGATATACATGCATCTAAAGAATATTCAGATTTACCACTTCTGAATTTGCATCTAGATTTTTTGTCTTCTCATTTTTTCTTAAATTTGTAAATAGATATATTTTTTGTTCATTTTATTTAATCTTATATAACCCATTCTCTCTTTTTATTCTTTATGACTGTGCAGATTTGTGATCTACAACCTCATTGCATTGTACAATGAATTCCCAGATCCTTTGAGAAAATAGAGTTGTAAACTTTTATTTTTTTAATATATATCCGTCTCACCTCTATTGTTCTAAAATAGCTCCTGGTTCGGTGCAAAGATATGATATCAAAAGAAATGATTAATAAGATGATTAAATCTTTCCTTTATGAAATAGGGGCCATGACTCCCATATGAGAGTCGTAGCTCTCATGTGAGAGTCGCGACTCCCATATGACATGGGAAAGTTGTGACAGAGATGCCAAAAACTCCTGTGGCCTTTCCTTTTCTAACATTTTAATTTATATGATTCTTTTTGATAAATTTTATTTTAATATATATATATGTTATATATAGTATATAGTATACTTAATTTTATATACATAAAATATATAATGTATTATGATATTAATATATAAAATAAACATATGTATTATATATCAACCTATATAATATATTATATATATATGAATAGTTTGATATGAATTCGATTTGTTGATTTGTGCCCTACTATCGGGGTTAGGGCAGCTACCCACCATGCTCATGAACTAGTAGAGTTTTGTTGACCTAGTATCTGATATGTTAAGACAAGATCTTCATTCCGAAACCTTTTTCATATTTAGTCTCCTAGACCCATAGCCACTATATCCTATTAGAGCACTTACTACAGCGAATCATAAGGAGCACACCCACTATTCGTTCCAATCCTAAAACCACTTTTAGCTCTTACTATGCTTGACGGCCTACTCAAACCTTCTCCTACTGTTTGGAACCTGTACTTTTCTCGGTGTGAAGTGAAGCCCTACTATAGATATCATCGACCAAAGAGGATCTTGAGCTAAGCAATAGACTCCACTGACCATATTCTCCTTAGGATCAGAGACGTCCAGATCTTTCCTAGATCAGAGATAGATAAAGATCATCCAAACTATAATCGACGGATAAAGAGAGATGGATAGACTATATGGGTGCAATTGTTGATTTTGTTTTTATAAAATAGATCTATTTAATGTAAACAATTTTATGTTCTCATAGATGCATTCTTTTAAAATCAAATTATAAATAAGAATAATTGAATATAATAAATATACCTTATATATTCCTTTCTTAAATCATCTCTCATACAATTTACTTTCACTTAATAAAAATATTAGCTATAAAATATTTATCTTCTTATTTTCCAACTCAAATAATAGTTTTTTTTTTTTTTTTATTCTTGATTTTGAATATAAACTTGATTGAATATATTGCACATGTATTTTTATTATAAAAGAAATTAATTTCTAGGAATGTTACAATACATATTATAACTATCTTGAGTCTTTACAAAATGGTTTCATAGTCTTTTGTCACAATCTTACAACATTGCAACTACCTTGTTAAGAAGGATAAAAATGATAGTATATATAGACATTAATATTTCTTCTCAATATTTTCTTTACCAAATCAAAACTCTCTAAGGAACCTTGGGAACCAATATTTCTTCTACAACCTTTTCAAGAGTAGGAACCATAAATCATACCAATAAATAAGAAATTGATCTATTACATATTTATTTTCTTCATTGAATAAGTGATAAAGTAAGAAACCATCCCTCATTCACATACTCACAACAATATGAAAATGCAACCTTGAAATGGTTTGAGATTAACTAAAAATCTACAAGAAGTGTTGTTAGTTTATTCAAAATCTCTAGAAATTCAAGAATTGTATAGCATAACTAGAACTAATGGTTGTGCAGTCATACGAGCTTAAGAGAATCATTACAAATATAAAATATGACTAATGCAAAACAAGAAATATGAATACAAATTTATCTCCTTCAATTTGACTTCTATCCCAAGCCTTTGGCATCTTCACCCTGCAATGTTCATTAGAAATCACTACTGCAATCAAACCATGAAATCGTCAATATTCTTGCTGTTATAGCACACCTCAAAACCTGCAACAAAAATGTCTTCTTGGTCTCTTTCAACCATCTTTCAGCTGAAACTCTCAAGCTCCCTTCACATGGGATTCACTAGCTTACTATCTCTCAAAATGTGGAGCTCGCTAGCTCCCAAAATTATGAGCTTATATGCAAATATAAATCTACAACAATGGATTGTTCAAATCCTCTCTTCAATCTAGCAACATCTCCCTATCTCACCTACAAAACTCCCAAAGCCCAACTTCTCCAAATGATAATGCATCGATATAGAGAAGTGTGAGAGTGATAAAACCATTGTGGTAATACCCAAGCAACTTGTCAATACCACTTACAAACTACCATGCCCACTTTGAGGAGAATCAAAGAAAAATGAAAATTTTTAATTTTTTTCATTTCCCTCACATGGGTGCCTATCAACAAATAAAATTTGGTCAATTCTAGCATCTTCATTGATCTTTGGTGGCTCTAATGGCTTCAAATTTGGACATGTGCCAACCTGCAAGGCTAGTGGCCCCGACATGCAAATGCATGCAAGACAAGCAAATGGTTATGAAAGAACATGTAAGAAAAGTGGCCCCACTTGGAAATGGATACCCAAGAAGCATATTCCCTTTGGAGATGCTTTGAAACACTTATCAAAGCATAACTCATTCAAAAATTACATTTACAAATAACCAAAAGAGAAATTTATAATGTTAAAAGTTAAAATATTTATTTCCCACACATCTTGTCCCTTATTAAAATAATAAAATAGAAATAGCAATATTTTGGGTGATGCAAGATTTTCTTACACCTTGGATGCTCTTGCATCAAACACTTGGGGTAGGAAATTTTTGTGAATATGGATTCAAAAAATTGAGTTGAGTGGTAGTACCACCCTTTTGGATTGCAAGAAATCTTCAACAAACTCCATCACTAAATTAAAAAAAGAATTTATTTCTGCACCTCTTCCAACACTTAGTTAGAAAACTTGTCATCCTCCTCCACCAAGTGTGAACTCTATTCATCATTCTCATGGAATCATGTCCACCATTGACTATTCTCCTTTCACCACATCTCTTCTTCCTTCAATTCCTTCTTTGTAGGATTCAACCAACCACAAACTGACCACCTCCACCAAGCTTCACCTGCAACATCCTCTATAATTATATGCAAATATGTACTATCCATACACCAACTTTCAATTACCTCCTCTACATTCATCTTTGCAAGTAAAGGTAAAATAAACTCAGAATTTTCTACATTTACCTCATTCTCTTTTACTACACCAACATCTTTTTCTTCATCCTTTACTACAACAACAATATTTTCCATCCATTCTTCTTCTTTTTCTAACAAATCATCTTTATCTTTTCCATTCCTTGCAAAATACTTACACTCCATCACTACAAATTCAAGTTACATAGTTGCATCTTCATTGTTCTCATTTTCATCATCCTCTTCTACATTCTTCTCTTTGCTTCTCACTGCTTTCACTTCCTCAATCACTAATGCAAAATTTTCTTCATCTTCAATTGTTGCACCTTATTTTTACCTCTCAACCTTTGCTACACTTTTATCTTCCTTCTCACTCTCTTTCTCTATGGCTTCTTCAAAGGATACTTTTCCAATATTTTATCCATCATGTTCACCTACATACACAACTATGGCAAACTTCTTTCCTTTCTTCTTTGGAAATTTTAAGGCCTAAAAAAAACTCAACACAAATCTTCAAATCCTCAAGTTCTTCACATGTAAACTACCTCATGTTTGGAAATCTAGTTACACATAAATCACACACAGACCACCATAGGTCCTGGTACAAATTCCCTCACATCAGCGCTTTTGCTTGCACACTCACGAACTCCTGCTATGATACCACTGATGAAATATGAAACCAAATATCATTCACATACTCACATCTATCTAAAAATTCAACTTAGAAATGATTTGAAAAAACAAAAAAATCTACAAGTGTTTTTTTTAATTCAAAGTCTCTTGGAAATTTAAGAATTACATAGAATAACTAAAACTAATGGTTGTGCAACCATATGGGCTGGTGAAAATCATTACAAATCTAAAATATGATTGATACAAAAAAAAAAATCAATAAAATTTTTTGTCTTCTTCAATTTGAGTTCTATCACAAGCCTCTAACATCTTCACCCTGCAATCTTCATTAGAAATCATTGTTGCAATCAAGCCATGAAATCATCAATCTTTTTACATCTATAGTACACCTCCAAAATTTCAACAAAAATACCTTCTTGGTCTCTTTCCACTTCTTTCAACTGAAGCTCTCAAGCTCCCTTCACATGGACTTCAGTAGCTTATAGTCTCTCAAAATGTGGAGCTCACTAGCTCCCAAAAACATGGGCTTATATAGAAATATAAATCTACAAAAATGGAGTGTTCAAATCCTCTCTTCAATCTGATGACATATCCCCATCTCACTTGAAAAAACTCCCAAATCCCAACTTCTCCAAATGATAAGGAATCAATTTAAATAAGTCTAAGAGTTATAAAACCATTGCGGTCTACCCAAACAACTTGCCAATACTAACTAGAAACTACCGCACCCACTTTGAGGAGAATCAAAGATAAAAATGAAAATTTTTAATTGTTTTCATTACCCTCACATGGGTGCTTATCTCTCAACAAATCAACTTTGGTCAATTCTAGCATCTTCATTGATCTCTGGCAGATCCAATGGCTTTAAATTTGGACATGTGCTAACATGCAAGGCTAGTGGCCCCCCAACATGCAAATGCATGGAAGACATGCAAATGATCATGCAAGAACATGTAAGAAAATTTTCCCCATTTGGAAATGGATTCCCAAGAAGCATATTCCTTTTAGAGATGCTTTGGAAACATTTATCAAAGCATAATTCCTTCAAAGATTGCATTTGCAAATTACCACGAGGGAAAATTATAATTTTGCAAATTAAAATATATATTTCCCACACAACTTACCCCTTTTTGAAAACAATAAAATAGAAATAGAAATATTTTTGGTGATGCAAGATTTCCTTACACCCTGGATGCTCCTACATCAATAAGATATGAAATTCATCTAGATTAAACTTGCAATGTTACAAATATTATTGAAAAAATAAATGATTTACATGCCAATGATTAAGTACTTTCTCTCCACCCTACCATATTGGTGTCATGAAGCCTCATGGACTCTAGCCAAACCCCCAAGAAAGAAGAAACCACTATGTATCCATTGATTTTAATGGTAATATTTCAACACCAAGCTCATTTACTTGTTACACAAAATAACACTCTAGCATCCTCACTAACATTTTTTCTTTTTTTTTGCAACACAAGCCTATAGAGAAAAGAATCTTTGACAAAACTAACCATAAGAAATGGAAGAGTAACTTATCTTTCTACAATATCTATACTTGAAATCTCCATCTCCATAAGAAATAATTCCATACTTCTCCAAAATTCTCTCCTCCTTCAAGAATCAACTAAAAAATTCTCCAAAAGAAGAAGCGGGTAACAACCAATTTTTCCTTCACAAACAAGATATAAAGGGGTTGCAACTCAAGAGCCTTGGATGGGTACATTTGGAGAGTACTCCCCTGCTTCAATGGGGGTCTCTTCACCATTTAAGAGGGAGATATACACTTGAATTTCCCATCACCTAAGGTCCCCTCTCATAAATGAGTTATAGGGATTAGGTTGATACCTTCATTCCTTCTACTCCACTCAATCACTAGAATCATCACTTTTCTTAATGAAGGATTTTGGAGTGTCAAATAACTCCCTATAGACATTATCATATGTCCAATAGGTCCCCACCTCAAAGGTATAGACCTTAGGGACCGTCTATTTTTACACTATAACAATGGAAATTGACCAAACAACACTCCTTAAAGACCCTTTCAAAGGTCCATCCGAATTTTGAACCTAACTAGGTTACCCAAATCCCAACTCCACCTACATCACATTACTTATAATTATTTTTTCTTCCAAACACATTTAAAATTGGCCCGCAATATTAAAACCCATAAACACAACTACCCCATATAATAATAAACCCTCACACATAGCCCACACAGTAAACCCTTAAAACATAGCTAATCATAACACTAAACAATAACCCTAATTACCTCTTAGGTCAAAGTGTTTCACAATATATGACTTTAGAAGGAGGCATTTAACTTGGGTGTATATGGTGCTCTCTTTCCTTTAGCATGATTATTATTCTTGCACCTTAGCTCACATAATTTATACCTAGCATAGTAGTAAGGTTAGATCAAAATAATAATTTCAATATTGGCTAATCTACTACCCACAATATTATTTATTAATAATTCATCCAATTAGGCATTTCAATTTGAATAAATAAAAGGAGAACAATACCACAATTTGAAAGTATCACATATATAGATTCTTCCCAATTCCTCCATACTCAATTATTTATTATTGTTGATTAATTACTTAAATAGATATAGCATATTTTTTACTCACCTCCACCACACACATATAGTCTTACAAGTGGTTTGATTGATGTTTCATCCATGCATGCTAGGTTGTAGTTGTCCAACCATCATATGCCATCACTTGTAAGCCATATAACCTAGTTATGATCACTATTGGTATGCACTTTAGGAAACACGAAACTCATTAGTAATTTATCAAATCAAATCATAATATAATATCATCTTTTATATTTGTGTTTAATTAACTAATCCATTTTGTAACTAGTTCCCTATATTACAATCATCTTCACCATAACACATTAGCTCTAGTTGGACTAGGTAATCAATATTAAATACCACCAAATAAATAATCATAATTCTATAATATGATGCATTTTGAGAAGTTAGATATTTAAGGAATGGTTATTTAAATTAGATAGAAATTCTCAAGAATGAAAAAATTCCATAACACCAAAGGGTTAACTATTCGTTACTTGGAGCAATTCATAATTCAATAACTAATTCCTTTTTGTTATTACACAGAAAGTGTTTGGTAATATGGTTTGTAAAATTTGATTCATATGGGAATCACTTTTCTTTCACATGGTAGAATATATACTATTACCATGGGTAGATGTATTTTCCAAATGGGACTTGATGATTTGTGGTTTGACTTGTATTTTTCAGTTACCTAGGATGCTCAAGAATAAATTAACAACAATTAATGGTATTCTAGGAAAGCACTGTATTTTTCCAATTTTTAAAATCTTGTAGTTCTTTTAAAGTTGAGGTCAACAAGTTGACCAAGATCTTTAGCTATTTTAACAAGACAATCCTCCCCATTTGAGGGATGACCTTGCAAAAATTCTCTACTTGGAACAACCCATGCCATACAATATGCCATGTATTTTCACTTCTCCAATTCCACTACTTACCCTATTAAACTTTTCCACTTGACAATTTTATTTGACACTTATTTTTATGGATTTTTTCTTTTATATCCTACTACAGAGCTAGTTTACAGAGAATTAGAGCTTAACTATTTGTGAGTTTTGAAAATAATAACTAAATATTTGTGAATTTTGAAAATAATAACTAATATTATTGCTCATATGTGAGCATTTTCCATACAATTTATTGTTTACTATTGGTTATCCACACAACTTGATATTGTTGTATAGAATTGCATACAAATTGCAATTAAAAATTTCAACTAATACCTTTCAAGAGGAAAAACACCAATGTCCTTTGACATTCATGGTAGTAATCCTTGTGTCCCATTTTCACTGTATTAGAGGATTGTTAGTAGGTTTTATGCCTTATGCAAGTTACTATTAAGCTATTAACCACTGAATTGAGCTAATATTCATGGACCACTTTGTATTTAATTTACTCAAACCATAGTTGTTATGAAGTTTGCTTATGGTAATTAAAGAATAATTTTAGCCAAAAACACCATAACCAAGGAAGTTTCATATTAAAAAAAATATTATTTCTATTTGAATAATCAAGAAGTGATTCAAGCTAAAAGCATTATTTATGTTAATTAACGAGGGATCCTAGCCAAAAACACTATTCTACTTGAATGTCCAAGGAAGGATAAGAGTAGTAAGGAGTACTTAAAGGCGTGGCTAATATATTTAATGCATTAAATATGACTAATAATAAATATATGTATTACATTAAATATATAGAGAAGATTGATGTACCCCAGTAATCGAAGCTTATTTTTTATGATCCCTTGATAGTGCTCCATAACAGATGATAAACATAGCTGCTTAACCATTCAATCTTACATACCTCTCCAACACAAATCAAGGTGTTTGAACCCCTTTTAGCAATTGTCATCTTCCTGGAAGCATTTGTTGATTTTTGTAGCTCGAAAGGTGGGATGTGAATTTGTTTTAAAGCAACTTGAGTTGGATATGCTTTAAATCACTTTAAAGCAACTTGAGTTAGATATGCTTTAAAACAATTCGAGTTGGATTTTTAGCAACAATAGGATTTTTATTCTTTAATAAAATGTTTTTGATTTTGTGACGATAAGATAAATCCAAGAGTGATTTTATGTGTAATTAAATCCAAAGAAAGCAAGGAAAGATTCTTTCCTTGCATGCTAAGTAAAGCAGCTAGGCTCTATAAATGTAAGATTGTTGTAGCAAACTCAGATAGTATTTTTGAAAGAAAATTTTGTTGTTAGGTTGAATAGAAGATCCAACATTTGGAGGTTTTTCCCCACATTGGGGTTTCCTGGCTAAATTTGTGTTATTGTCTATTTTTTATTGGCTTTATGTTATTTTTGCTTCCGCTGTTATTAGTAGTTAATTAACCTAGTTGTGTTAATTGTTATAAATCAAATTTCTTTCTGTGAATTTATTGAGCAATTAATCTGTTGTTGGGTTATAGAAATTAACATGGTATCATAGCTTTAAACTTTGAATACAAAGCCAAGATTTGTGACATAGATTTCAAGAAAAATAATTAAATTTTCATCTCTAGTTCTTTTGTGGCTATGGCAACCAGTGTTCGATATGAGGACATAATTGAGGGTTCTCTAACTTCTTGCAGTGGAAGGTTCGGATTACATCTGTTCTCAAGGAGAATAGGTTGTGGATCTATGCTAGTACAAAAGTGACACTGGTCACCAACAAATGATCATGTTGCCTTAGGTTCACATGAAGTCAAAGAGGCCAAGGCTCAGAGGATTATCCTGGATGGAGTAAGATATCATTTAATTCCTCATTTATTGGGGAAAGACACTGCCAAGGAGATGTGGGATACTCTCACAAAACTTTATTAGAGTGACTATCAGAGTTGTAAGATGATGCTCAAGAACAAATTGCATAATAGCAAGATGTCCAAAGGTGAGAGTGTGACCTCTTACGTGTCCAAGCTGACACAGGTCAGGGATGAGCTTGCTACTATTGGAGAGATGATTAATGAAGATGAGTTGGTGTGTATAGCCTTGAATGGTTTTTCAAAGCACTAGGAAGTATTTGTCAAGTGTGTTGTTGGTAGAGATCAGCTACCTGATTGGGAAAGACTTTGGGATGATTTTGTTCAAGAGGATATCTATGAAGGTACTCATTGAGGAGATCAGATGAAGAAGGGTCAAGATGAAGAAAATCTTGCTCTTGCAAGAAAGGGTAAGAAGAAGTCCAATAAAGAGCAATCAGAAGGTTCTTCTTTCAAGAGTGGGAAGAAGAAAGATCTAAGCAAGATAAAATGTTTTTGCTGCCATCAGATGGGTCACTATGCCAGTCAATGTCCAAATAAGAAAAATAAGGACAAGGAGCAAGTTGCTGCTACAGTAGAGGTGGATGAGTTTTCATCATGATTTGAGAATTAGTTTTCACTCATTGCTTGTCTCTCAAGTTCAATTGCCAACATGGTATGGTATATTGACAGTGGGGCTTCTCGCCACATGACAGGAGTCAAAGAATATTTCACCAAGTTGGAGGAGAAGAGGCTAGATTTCTATATTGAGCTCGGAGACAATGCCAAGTACCATGCAACTGGTATTGGCACTGTCAAGTTTCAGAGGGAGTCTAGCAAACCTTTGTTGGTGGAGGATGTGTTGTATGTCCCTAGCATGACAAAGAATTTAATCTTAGTTTCTACTTTGGAAGACAAGGGTTACATCATGACCTTTGAGAGGGGAAAAGTCTATATTCATCCCAAAGATTCTAAGATTTCAAAAGTGATTGGAGTCAGGCATGGCAGCTTGTTTCAGTTACAGTTTGAGCCAGCACATGCGTTGCTTAGTAGCTGTAAAGGGATAGGAGAATTGTGACACAGGAAGATGGCTCACCTTCACCATGGAGCACTTAATATTCTTAAGGAAATAGTGACGGGGCTGCCTGAGATGAAGACAGAAAAGCATGAGGTGTGCAAGGGTTGTGCTCTTGGGAAATATGCCAAGACCAGTTTTCTAAGTAGCGACACTAGATCCGAAGGGATTTTGGATCTTGTACATTCAAATGTGTGTGGGCCCATTTCAACAACATCCTTGAATGGATATGAGTATTATGTTACCTTCATTGATGTTTTCTCCAGAAAAATGTGGATATATTTCATGAAGAATAAAGATGAGGTCTTCAGTAGGTTCAAAGAGTTTAAGGCTCTCGTGGATAACCAAATAAGGATGGAGATCAAGATATTAAGGTTTGATAATGGAGGCGAGTATACCTTGAATGCCTTCAAAGATTTTTGTTCTTAGGAAGGTATCAAGAAAGAGTTGACAGTTTCGTACAACCCTCAGCAGAATGGGGTTGCTAAATGAAAGAATAGGGCTATAGTTGGAGCAGCCAAGGCCATGCTTCATGAAGAGGATCTTCCTTGGTTCTTATGGGCAGAAGCTTGCAACACAACAATGCATTTGCAGAATAGGAGCCCTCACAAAGTGTTGGACAAGTTGACTCTAGAAGAGGCATTCTCTAGTAATAAACCAGATTTGGGGCACATTCACATCTTTGGATGCCTTGTGTATTGTCACATTCCTATTGAGAAGAGAACCAAGTTGGAACCTACTATAGAGAAGGGTATCCTTGTTGGGTATAGTGAAACTTCTAAGGCTTATCGGGTTTACATTCCTGCTGTTAGGAAAATAGTGGTTTGCAAAGATGTGAAGTTTGAGGAAGAGAGGGATCTTCAAAAGTCAAACAACTTGATGAATGAGAAGGAACAATCATCCATGGTTGAGGTAGCACAAATTCCTCAAACTTCAATCATGCAAGCTAGAGAGTAGAGCAAGCAGGCTGAGCAGGGTGATCAGACAGAGGAACAAATAATTCCTCAGCCTTAGATTCCTATTACTAAGAAGAGGAGAAATAGGGAGACTAAGCAGACACTAAGAGAGGCTCAAGAATATGTAGGTGATCCTCAAGATTCAGTTAGAAAGAGAAGGGATCCCAAATGTTATTCTAAGTATGTGGCACTTATGAGTGAATTAATTGAATTAGAACCTTCCAGCTTTCAGGAGGCATCCAAGCACCAAGTGTGGAGAGATGCCATGGTGGAAGAGTATTCTTCCATCATGAAGAATAATGTGTGGGAGGTAGTACCAAGACCAGAAGATAAGTTTGTGGTGGGCTCGAGATGGCTGTATAAGATTAAGCATGTTTTAGATGGTAATCTGGAGAAGTTCAAAGCTCGGTTTGTGGCTAAGGGATTTTCTCAGAAGGAAGGAGTTGACTATGATGAGACTTTCTCTCTAGTAGCCAGGTACTCATCCATAAGAGCTATCATTTCTATAGCAACACAGATGGGTTGGAGGATTCATCAGATGGATGTAAAGAAGGCCTTCCTCAATGGGGTGGTTGAGGAAGAGATTTACATAGAGCAACCAGAAAGGTTTGAAGCACATGAGAGGGATTCTCATGTATGCAAGTTGAAAAGAGCACTGTATGGACTCAAGCAGGTTCCCAGTGCATGTTATTCATGTATTGACAGTTACTTGCAGAGTGTGGGCTTCATCAAGAGTGAGGCGGATCCAAACCTATACTATGTTCAGGTGAAGGGTGAACTTCTCATATTGTTGTTATATGTTGACAACCTATTTCTCACAGGGTCAGAGGAGCTCATAGCACACTACAAGTGAGATCTTTCAAGAGAGTTTGAGATGAAGGACTTGGGCTTGATGCATTACTTTCTAGGATTGGAGTTGTGGTAGAAAGAGGGAGAGATTTTCCTTGGACAAGAGAATTACTTAATTGATATCTTGAAGCTATTCAAGATGGAAAACTATAAGCCTGTGTCAATGCCACTTGTGACCAATAGGAAGAAGATTGATGCTTCTAGATCAGAGGCAGTGGACCCAACTTTATACAGACAGTTGATAGGCTCTCTTATGTATCTAGTCAACACCAGGCCAGACATTTGTTTTGCAGTGAACTCACTTAGTCAATTTATGGTGGAACCTAAACGTGTGCATTGGATAGCTGTGAAGCATGTTTTGAGATATCTCTGAGGCACAGTTGATTATGGGCTAAAGTATGTTTAACAGGATGGAGTGAAGCTAGAGGGGTTTACCCATGCAAATTGGGCAGGCAGTATAGCTTATCGAAAGAGCACTTCAGGGTGTAGTTTTAGTTTGGGATCACGAGCAGTCTCTTGGTACAACAGGAAACATAAGTCAGTTGCACTAAGTTTTACAGAGGCCGAGTATATGGCAGCCAGTATGGCTAGATGTGAGGCTATCTGGCTTTGAAAAATTCTAGCTGGGCTCTTTGATCAAGAGCTAGATCCTACAATCATTTACTGTGATAATCAGAGTTATATCAAACTCTCTGAGAATCCAATATTTCATGACAAGTCAAAGCACATTGAGATCAAGTACCACTTCATTAGATATTGTGTGGAGAAGGGGATAGTGAAGCTCAATTACATTCCTACAAATGAACAGATAGCAGATATCTTGACAAAGGCCTTGATGAAGAGCAAGTTTGAATTTTTCAGGGACAAGTTGGGTGTGGTGTAGAACACCTTCCTCGCTAAGAGGGAATGTTGATTTTTGTAGCTCGAAAGGTGGGATGTGGATTTTTTTAAAAGAAATTTGAGTTGGATATGCTTTAAATCACTTTAAAGCAACTTGAGTTAGATATGATTTAAAACAATTCGAGTTGGATTTTTAGCAACAACATGATTTTTTATTCTTTAATAGAATATTTTTGAGTTTGTGAGGATAAGATAAATCCAAGAGTGATTTTATCTGTAATTAAAGCCAAAGAAAGCAAGGAAAGATTCTTTCCTTGCATGCTAAGTAAAGCAGCTAGGCTCTATAAATGTAAGATAGTTGTAGCAAACTTAGATAGTATTTTTGAAAGAAAAGTTTGTTGTTAGGCTGAATAGAAGATCCAACATTTGCAGGTTTTTCCCCGCATTGGAGTTTCCTAGGTAAATTTGTGTTATTGTCTATTTGTGATTGGCTTTATGTTATTTTTTCTTCCGTTGTTATTAGTAGTTAATTAACCCAGTTGTGTTAATTGTTATAAATCAGATTTCTATTTGTGAATTTATTGAGCAATTAATCTGTTGTTGGGTTATAGAAATTAATAGCATTGTTAAGATTTCTATCACATTTCTGGGTTTTTTTTTCTTTAAATTTTGTAAATTTCATCTAAAGGCCTTTGGTAAGTACCATTTAACCTGTTAATAAGTAATTGATTAATTTTTTTTATAATCTTTTCTATATTATAAAATCTATAGATCAAGGGATTCTTCATTACCCGAACTGTTCAAAAAATTCTACTTGTTTTACTTTATGATATGTGGCCACATTGGTCTTCCAGAATTTCTTTTATGTATGTTGTAGTATATGTGAGTGGAATGAATTTTAAGTGCAGTTACAAAGGTTTGAACATAGGGATGTGTATAATTGACATTTGTAATGGATCATTTGTCTATTCATATATAGCTATAGTAATTTTAGTATTTACTTGAACATATTTTCCCTCTTTTTTGTATTCTAGTTTAAAGTTACCCAAACATTTATGACACTTGAAATAAAAGATTTGGCTATTCCAAAATGATAATATTTCCTAGAAATATTTATGGATTGTATCATCTTCAATGGAAGTTTGTAGGATTTAGAATACTTATAAATGAAATTAACTCGATTTAAATTTTTCCTCAACCCTATAGGACCAATTTTCTTCTAGACAAATTCTAAGATTTGATATTGTATCATGAATATTAAAAATGCAAAATTGCCTCATGAAACCAATTGAATTTAATTTGCTAGAGTTACCTTTTTTCTAGATAACTCTACATTTTACACATGAGTGGTATTTCTTTGAGTAGACATTGGAATTATAGATGACAATTAATTATTATTATAACTTAATGGGGTCTTGGGTAGTCTAAGGAAAATGCTATAATAGTATAAATATGGTAGTTGAAATTGCTATTTTTACACAATAAATTCCATAGTCCTAGGAAAGTAAAAGGACATATGATCTAATAGCTTTGTTGTGTTTAATCATGTAAGCCATAAAATATGATATTAAAGTCGTTCGCTACGTGAGTAGATAGATTGAATAAGAGATGTTATGGATAGGAATCACATGGAGTTATTTTATAATCAAGTATGGATTTTCTTATGAGAATGGGTTATGGTTTGTATAATTCATGTTATACCAATTTAGTAATTTCATTCTCTTGTGAGAGGAATCCTCATAACTTTTATGGCTCGTTATATTTACTCATTAAGGTGTAAATAAATCAAATGTGTTTTGAACCTAGAGGGTGTACCCTCTTGTTGACAATGCTTGTGTTGGTTAAAGCTCAATTCATCAAACTATGAAGCCTTTGCATGTTACATAGACAAGGGCATCAGAGATGAGACCCCAAGGCATATGTCTAGCCCTTAGGTCCTATCTTCTTATAACTACTTGATGTAGAAGCATCCAGTGTGTAAGAACAATCTTCCATCACCCAAAAAAAATGTTGTTTCTTTTCAATAAGGGCTAAACTTGGTAGGGTTACTATTTTTGTAAGTTTGCATTTATGCATAGTTGGACACGAAATCTTACACAGACCTCGAGAATGGTAAATTGAAGCCAACAACAAAGAAATCACTTCAATACCATTTTTCATTTGAGAGATATTGAAATTTCAATTTTCAAAAATCCTAGTAAAATCTTTGAGGTCAATTTTGAGGCACTTAGAGGCTCTAGATGGGCCTGAAAATTGGTGGAAAAAATAAATAGTTAGCTTTAGGTCCTACTTTTTGGTGACCTTTCCGAAAAGGTATTATAATTGAAAATCTGAAGGTCGGATAAAAAATTATGACCCTGGGAAGTTGTAATACCAAAATAAATAAAATTTCAAAATATCTTCCTGAGGAAGTTACACTTTCTAGAAGATTCTAGGGTGGTTACACTTTCCAAAAGATTATAGGGTGGTTACATCTTCCAAATAGAGGATGTAAAGGGGTACTACAAAGGGGAGGCCAGAGTAGAGTAGATGGTGGCTCTGATTTGCAGATTTGCAGATTTATGTAATCAAAAAGCCCATGTGATGGAAAATATAATGTTGTAATTTCATTTTCATTTTAGTGATAATAGAAAATATTTGCTTTCCTTCTTGCATTTTTTTTGTGCCATTATCTATTGTTTTTGTAAGTTTTAGATTGTAAGGGGAGTACCCTTCATCACAACTTAAAAAATATTAATGATAAAATTTATTGCATAGTAGGTGACCTAATTGTGTCTTCTAATTGTATAAGTGTTATTAGAACTAGTTAACCTATCTCAATGCTATTATTCCATGTATTCTTTGAATTCCAACCATGATTGTCAAAAAAAAAAAAAATTACTTGACTAAAATTTATAATTTATTCCACAAATGTTGATATTCTTTCATGAAGTACATTTATAAGAAACACTCTTTTGTGATTTAGTGAAGTTCTTTTGTTTGAAATTAGAAATATTATTTGGTTTTTTTTCTTCCATAACTCTCATGGGAGAATGGAGGGCCTTATGGTCCATAGGCTAGAGAATAGTACTATTTTATGTAAGATTGAACAACCTTTGAAAAAAGAAAAAATTTCATTGAATAAAGCCCACTCCAACCAAGCTTGGCACATAACCACTGCCAACATTCTTGAGCAAAGGGACACCCCAATAGAAGGTGGTCCACCCTTTCTTCATTGGCTGAGCAAAGAGAACACATGGAGGGGCCATGATATCCTATCCTAACAGAGCTATCTTAGGTCATGATCTTATTTTGTAAGGCTACCTAATAAAACATACCAACTTTTGCTAGACACCACTTGTGCTAGCTTAAATAAATCAAGATGCTAGATTCACCCCCATCTTGTTCAGACACCTTGTATCCATCTTTAGCATTGTATTGGCTTGAATTTGGCACAATATTTAAATGACAAAATAATCTCCCTCTCTGACTATGATTGCCTTGTCTTTAAGAGAAGCTTGGAGTTGCCTAATTTCTTCAACAAGCAACTTGAGTCAATGAGGATCTTTCCACCTCCACTCATACCAAAATTTGATGCCTCTTCCTACATATAGTCTTAGATATGGATCCTTAAAGCTATTCCAAATACCTTTTTGTTTGAAATATTTCCAAAATTTGAGATAAGATGGGATGACCACCCCACAAGCCCTCCTAAAAGAGAGATGACCGCCCATCATGGATATCCTTGGTTAGGTAGTTCGTGATAAGAGTCTTGCAACCATTGATGAAATTCCAAATCCTTGAGCCATGGAGAGGGTGTTTAGAATTGAAGATGCTTGCCTCATCTTCAACTATCAAATATTTGTTTTATAGAACCTTTTCCCATTTTAAGTGGGGCTCCTTGAACATCCTTCCTATCATTTTTTCCCCAAGGGCATTATTTTGAAGAAGTAGATATCTAATTCCAAATCCACCTATTATTTTTGGCTTGAAAACATTCTCCCAAGCAATGAGGGAAAATTTCTTTTGTTTTGAGGAGCCTTGCCAAAAAAAATTCTCATGTTTTGATTGAGATTTTGGTTCACTCTAATCAAAAGAGAAAGGTATGACATTAGATAGATGGGAATCACTAATATAATTTCTTTCAACATGGTGAACCTTCCAATTCAAGACAACCATCATCCTTTCCAAGAGGCTAGCCTATTGGATATCTTTTCTTCAAGAGAACCCCATAATTTTCTTCTCTTGAGTCTTAGGGCCAAAGAAAAACCAAGATATGTGTAAGGAAGCTGACTTCTCTTAAACTGCAACAATCTTAAAATTTCTTGTTCTTTCTAGATTTAGTAAATAAGAAAAGAACCTGAAATATTGTATTTATTACCTATTTGCTAGATGTATTAGAGTAGCTATCAAGAATCTTTTTGAAATGTTTATATTCCTTTTGGCTTCCCCAAACAACATTGTGTCATCAACAAATTATTGATGAGAAATGGTTGGGACATTTCTCGTGACTTGACTACCCTCCAAGTGGTTATTTACCATAGTATATGATATTATTCTCACCAAAGAATTAACCATGATAATGAAGAGGAAAGGGGAGAGAGGATCTTCGCGTCTCAGGCCTCTTGATGCTTCAGAGAAGCCTTATAGGGATCTGTTGATGAGAATTGAGTCCCTTGGACCAGATATACAATTGAAAATCCAATTCACCCATTTCTTCTTGGAGCTGAAGGCCTCCACGACCTTTAGAAGGAATCTCCAGTTGATGTTATTGAAATATTTTTTGATGTCTAATTTGATTAGCATGCTTTGTCCTTTGGTTTTCTGAATGGAATGTATTATTGAAATGTAGAAAAATAGGTGATAGAAAAATGGGTAAATAGAGGATGTATGCACCTATCTTTCATCTAGTATCATTAGGAAAAAGAGATCCCCAAAGGTAGTATTGAATTTCAACCCTTAGGTGAGTCAACCCTATTGGCGATGTTGTTTTCCTTAAATGACAAAAAGTGGCAAAATATGACTGAAATGCACTTGGGGAGATAAACTAAAAATTCTTAATGAACTCAATTGTGCAATGAAAACCTTGAAATGTAAATTTAAAATATAATACTAATAGAAAATACAATTTCTAGGAAAATCTGAGGGTTGCAAGATGATATCTATCAACCCAAAAAATCTAGTCATGAAAACTATAGCGACGTGTATTCACCAACGTTGGACACCCTAATTTGATTGAAAGGTACTTTCGGGAGATGAATAAAAGTGTATTAATGACTTGATAACTAAGATCTACAAATTGGAATGCAAATTATTATGATAACACTAAATCAAAAACAACAATTTGACAAGGTTATGGTAGTTTGTACTTGGCTCCAAAAGTGTCACAAAGCATCCTAGCAGGACTCATTCACTTAGGTGAATATATCCTTGAACTATTTTTTGAAGATTCTTTTTGGAGTCCTCTGATACTAGATATAAGGCTTTGGTTTCTTTAGGATTTACTATTTGGAGGCCAAAAATAAATTCTATAGGTGAGTTTTTGTCTCTCGACAACTTTGATGGCAACTTTAACAACTTTGCAAAATTGCACTTTTGATTAAATTTCAATCCTTCTTCACCTGCAAATTTTCACATAAAAAGAGAGGAGATTTTTTTTTTTTTGGTAAATATGGGTTTTCCATGGTCAAACCTCATTTTGGTAATTAAACCTTGAAATGAAAGAATGACAAAATGTAAGGAGTGATGAATGAACACTAGCTTGTTGCAACTCACCAAACCCTTTAATGGCTGCCCTTGGAGGATTGAAGTCTGACACATCTCTCCAAGGATTGGATCTTGCATGGAATGGCTTGATTGATGATGGATCTTGATGATTGAATTGATGCTTGAAAATCGAAACCTACATCACAATGTTAGATTCGAAAGCATGCATGAATGAACATAAAATTTGAATTGATGATTGGATCTTGAATCCTGCTCCAAATGACTGACAAATCTTCTCTTCAATGCTCTTGAAAATAACATTTGACAATAGGAAAGTTGCATCTTTCTAGTTAGTTTTGAATTGATAAAAATGTCTCGTATTTATATGTGTTTTCCTAATTTCCCAAAAATTAGATCCCAATAGCCAACCTTTGCATGTGGAGGGAAACAAAATAGTGACACATTTTCCCAAATGGATCCCATTATGGAAAATAAGGCCTATTTTTCCAAAGTTTAAGGTGTTCGAGGAAAAGTATAAGATAAATACATTTTTTTAATATTTGCAATTTATTAAAAGTGGTGCAAATGGGCTATGGAATACATAATTTTAGAACACTATAGGGTCAATTAGAGGCCTAATTAAGTCCAATTAATTAATGGGATGTAAACATAATGTGAAAATGTAAAGGAGTACATTTTACAACACTACATTTAGCCCCCACTTTAGTGAGAGGATGAACCCTATATTCAAACTCATACTAAAGTAGAAAAATATATGTCAAGAGGGGTTCAAGCATTCACAAATGTTAGAAAGATAGGATGATAAAGACCAATGAGGTGGCCAAAGCCATAGAATTAAGATCCCATGGAAAACCAACATAAGCACAAAGGGACACACATGAATGTATGATATGTAGTTGAGCAAGACAAGATGCATAGGCATACAATGTCAAAATTAATGCACGAAGGAAAGAAAGATGAACTAGCAAGTTGTATTATGCCGCGTCCATCAAATACACTCATAAGGATGTAATTTATAACTTATATGAAACATATGGCTCCATATGAAAGAAATTTTTTTATTCTCGGTAGCCATCAAAAATGTGCTCACAAGGGCTAGTGTAATATGGTATAGACTAGGTAAGCCCCGAAGAAAAATATGAGCGACCCACACTAGGTCGGTACATACCCAAAAAAAGGTGGTTGTTGAGAAAGTCATGCTAGGTCTATAGGTTCCCATATGTCAACTATACCAAAAGTCATATTCCTTGATAACTTTGATAAGGTACCACAACATGATCAATATATTATTCCAATGCTACACTAAATTCAACTTCTGCGAATGAAGTGAAATAAGAAATGTCCAAATGAAATAATGCCAATGTAATAATCACACTTCCTAGGAGATGTATGGGTAAAAGGACAAAGTTGTGTCACACTTTCAGCCAACTTATCAACACAAATGAATTTAAGTATTTCTAACTAAAAATGAATTTTGGTCAAACATATGATCTAGTAAGATTCATTCTAGCTAAGTTAGATATTTTCACAACATTTTCAACTAAAATTGTTGGCTAAAAATATATGAAGCACCACTTTGAGTCCAGTTTACAAAAAAATAAAATTATTTGAAAAAATTGAACTTCAATGACTCCTACTAATGTAAATAACATTTTTTTTAAAATATAAAAATACCCTTTTGTAAATCCATACGTGTAGTTTTTAAAAATATATTTATTTTAATAGTTTAATTATTATTTATATTTTATACTTTATTTTTTATATAAGTATGTTATCAACATAAAATATTAGGTTCATTACCATGCCACGGAAAAATACTAAATTTTTTTTAAAAAATTGAAAAAAAAATGATGCACTAGACAATAGAATCTATTTCAAGATGGTATAATTTTTTTTCCATTTTAGATAAATATTTAATATGAAAGTCTCCCATGGAAACAACTGTTTTTTGATTCACACACATTTTAATATTTATTTAAAATATATATTTATCAAAATTGGAAAAAAATGTATCCATGCGCTAAAGTTTCAAGTTATAAATACACAAAAATTTGAAAGAAAAACAATAAAATTTACTATAAAAAGTTTGACGTCTCATGTAACTTCATTTTTTAGCATTTTATCAGCAACTAAATTATAGTGTTAATTTATTAAAAACTAGTTTAAAATATGTTTTTATTTTTCAAAAAAATACAAATATAAAATATACTCAATAATACATATTCTACTAGTTTACATCATTTCAAAATTCAAATAATTTATGCCACTTTTTAGTGATTCAAGTTTAAAATTTGGATAAGTGTTGGTTGTTTCCTTTATAAAGTGTGACACAACTTTGTGCTTTTACCCGTATGATATCATCACTAAGAAGGGAACATGCAAATAATGAGCGGGGGACAATATGTCACCCACTTAAAATTTCAACATACTTGCTACATATGTTGGTATTTTAAGTAGAAAGAGAGGAAGGAGTGGATCGTTGAAAAGAATGCACACCCCTGAAAAACTAGTTATCCTTGCCCCCCAAGCGTAGAGACAAAGACAATCACCAATGACTAACATGTTTCTACCAAGATAAATATGGTTGCTTCTAACATTGTACCACCATGAATGGCAATAAGCAAGACACATAAAGCTACTAATGCTACATAGTGATGAGCAACATGATCTAGGATAAAGATCATTATCAATTAGAGGAAATAGGTTCATCAACACAAGGAAAAGCACCACAATCCTTAAGATGTTGAATTTAATTACTTAAATCCTTACATTCATTAGTAAAATGACCATGCACTCGATGATATGCACAAAATGAGATTTTATTGTAGAACTTCTTTCATGTTTTCAGATCAAGAGTAATCAAGTGGGCTTTGAGAAGCCTAGAAAAGATATTCTATTGATCAATAATAAGGGGATTTATTTCTTAGCACAAGATTTCATATGTACATAATAGATGATAAAGCATTAGATGAAGATGAAGATAGAGGTTCGAAACCTACACCTTGCTTGGAAAAGTACAGTGTATACTTAACTTGATCTCTATAATTTTTCTCCATTTTTTCATTATATCCATGTTTAGAAAGGAGTTTGTATCCAAGACCATAACATGCTTCCAACTTAGATGAAGATATTTTATGCTTCTGAGAAGGACTGACTTCTTCCCTAGCACACAAATCCTCGTTAAGTTTTGTAAAGTTATGCATCTTCCTCTCATGAGGGATTGGAGTTGAAGAGCCCTCATCATCACCATGGGGTTATTTTTTTGATGTAGAACTAAGTTGAGAAAATGAAAAATGAGGCCATTTTTGTTTAGATTGAGAGATTTTGTACTCTCCCATAAAGGAGGGTGTAAAATCTAATGAACCCCAATCATCTCTAAAACATGTGTTTGAAGATGAATCCCTTGTCTATGAATCTATGGACTTTGAGGGTTAGATTTTGGACTCTTCTTTGAAATGAGGTGTAAAATCTAACAACCCCAAATCACCATCTAAAATTTTTCTTGTCGGTGAAAGACAAAATTTAGGTTTACCATCAACTTGTATAGGTTTAACTTCTAAAGTTGGAATCAAAATATTAAGAAAGTTGGAAGTGTCATGTGATCGTGTTGAACTTGTGAATTATAACTTTGTTCATATGCTTCAATTGTCTATATCTTGTTGTTATATTCAAGCTTCAACTCATGGTGAATATTGTAGACACCGAGGAAAAGTTTAAGCCTGCGACTTCAATATTGCTTAATAATTCATATTTCTTCCATGGTCATGATTAAATAATGTCAATTATTTAATTATTCTCTAAGGTCTTCATTTCTTCTATTAATTAAATAATCTTAATTATTTGATTAATTCACACTTTTCTTTATTCCATCTGATTAATTAAATAAACGCTTTTTATTTAATTATGTTACTAATTAACCTTATCCTTCTTGTCAAATTAAATAAATTCTTATTTAATTTACTCTATCATATGCCAACTATAATTAAATAAATTATTTATTTAATTATTCATTTAAATCCCTTCATCACTTAATTAAATAAATCTTATTTATTTAATTATTCTTCAAATATCAAATCTTGAATTAAATGAATTATTTAATTCATAAATCCTATTTTAATGCACTCCTCTATATTTAGATAATTGTGCAAATTATCTAAGTATTCACTTTTACTCAACTCAAAGATCTATTTAAATTGATCAGTTAACTCTCGATTTAATGTCTGAGTGGCTTTCTCAAGTAATCTCTTTGTCAAATCATTCAATCGTCTAGTGCTAACTCAATTGTGTGTACATGAAATTAATTAAATATTCTTATTTAATTAATTAAACCTTGTGTGTGCATTCAAACAAGAGTTGGTTTAATCAATCTTTATCTTTATCATGCAAAGATAATTCTTCTATTTTTGAAAACCAAACTTGAAGATTAAATCATTTATTTAATATTTAATTCTATTTCTAATTTATATCACTCATGTCACTACTGACAGTTATCAGAATGCATGTCTAATCTGTCAGTCTCAATCGTCCGTTGATCTTTCAATCCTGACCTATCATTCGAATGATCAAATTTCTATAAATTGATCTATTCTTCATCATTCCAATCTCTCTCAAAATCTTATGACGTTTTGCGGAAACTATCTTGAATCTTCAATTTTTTTCTAAATCATTATCATAGGCTATACTTGCATGAACTTTGAAAATCTGAGGGCAATTATACTACGACAAAATGGAGAAGGGAAATTGAGATTGTACATGGAATTACGTACATATTGGGTGAGATTGTTTAGTTTATTTACATTTTGACTTTCCTTTGTTCTTTGTTGCTTAGCTTAGATTGCATTAGAGCTGAGATCGCAATGAGTTTGTGCTTGTAACCTTTGTCTTATGCATTTTCTAGACATTACATTTGGTGAACCATCTTCGCATATCCGTAGAGTTTTATTTTGATTTTGTAGGTTTTTTGTATGGAACAATGCATCATCTTGAAAAAACACCACAATTGACATTCGAAGATGCATCAACTTGGGGAAATGATGTAATTGAATTTCTTAGCCGTATCGATGATTGGGAACAACACATCTAAAAAATTATCACACATCTGCCATTATGCGTGTGTTTTGAGGAGTTAACAAAGTTTTTGCAGATCGATAGCCAAAGACCAATATCAAATTACTAACAAATATTTCTACAGAACGCATGTCGAAGACCTTAGTTAAATTTTTGAAACAGATTGTTTGGTAGTGTAGCAAATCTTTCATTTGGAATAAAATTAACAAGTATCTACTGTGTTTGGTGTGAAAGAATGATTGTGTAATTACCCTCATGATTTGGTACATTGAAGTATCCTCTCCCTTTGCGCATTCGTGCGATCCTAGGTGTAAGAGAAACAGTTACCAACTCTAGAACTTGGGCCTGTTTTGGTGGGAAAAAGTACTCACCCCAGGACAACTCAGGCCAGTAGCACCTTGAACCCCAGGGACTTCCAACTGGTATATAAAAGTGGATTCTTGGGGAAAGCTCAAGAATCACACATATGGTTTCGACGAGATGGATTCAAAAGAGGACTCTCACCGCATGGATCATGCCCTACAAACGAAATGCCCTAATTAAACACCTTTGTTTGTAGTGTCCAAAATCCTTCTATTTACTGGTGCAATAGGTCAGAGCTGTGTCGTCTCATATTCTTACAGTTCATGTGTAGAGATGAAGGTATGCCATGGGATGTTCATCGGTGTTGTAGCTTGGCTGCCCTGAATGACATTAATGAGCCGTGGAGGGGAGCTAGAGGGGTCAAGTTACTAATCATCCACCTTGAATAAGCGTAGTTGGGGAAACCCAAGTGAGAACTTAGTAAATATTGTCCTTCACAGCCTAGGATGTGCTTGTCTATTGTCAAATTAAATGTTCTTTGAGTCCAAAATCAAACTGAAAACACTTTATTTTATGATTGTCTTTGTTTTCTTGAACTTGATCACAGAAAATAGCGTCATTTTTATATCTCAATTCACTGAAAATACAACAGAGTCGCAACTGTTCACCAGAAAGTTGCAATTGTTCTGTCGAGTCGCATCTATGAGATTAGCTCACATTTTCTCTATCAGAAACCACATTTGTCTTCCAAAACTACAGTTGTAACATTTTGTGATGCATTTGAAAAGGTGAGCCACAATTACAGTATGTAATGACATATTTTCCACTATCGCAGAACTTTTTACCATTACGTAAAGTTTAGAAAACTACATCTAATACATTCTGAGTCACAATTGCCATCATGAGTCACATCTGTTAGAAAATCAACTACATATGCCAGATTTAGACACTGAGCATTACCAAAAACACACAGCTGATTGACAAAAAACTGCAACTGTGAAACATAACCGCATTTGATAAATTATGTGACCCATTTTCCAGATTATTAGAAAACCAAAATTCACAGTCACTATCTGGTCAACACTGTCATACCAGTCTTTGATCTATCTTACTAGTCCCTGGATAGAAATCTAAAACGATTTTCTCAATTTTGAATCCTTTAGGTATCTTTTAGTCATTACTATAGTCATTTCGATTTTGAGTTTTAGTTTCATCTTAGAGTACATATTACCTTGAGATTAAACTTCTAGGAAGGCCACCTTTTTAAAATTTAGGATAGGTCCACCATTTGCAATTTAGAAAAATCATAGTGTCAATGAAATTTGTCATTGAATCTAGTCCTATCATCTTATCCTTTTTCCTACAAAGAGTCCTCCTAGCTCATTAGTCTAGTTAGGAGAATCAACTTATCTTTGATCATTGTCCTACAGTGGTTCTTTGACATAACTAAATTGACACCTTGGTTAGACTTTAGGTAGTTGGTACCCTCGTCTCAAGTTTACGAAATTGATTACCTTAGAAGCTTAGTTGGACTTTGTATTTTTAGGTATTGTCATTTTAGACTAGCATCATCTTAGAACATTCCTTATTGTTGCATTCAAAAAATCCCAAAAACATAGACTAGAGTCATATTGTCCATAGACATTTTGAATTTCTTTCATATTCAGCTTATCTTACATGGTTGAAACTAGGTCTAAGAGAAGAGAGAGAAAATATTTTGAACCCAAATGAATTCATCAATCCATTCTCCACAAGACCTCATAGGACTTTATTAGACAAATTCACCGCTAGAAACAGTCAAGGACACATTACAACAAAAGACATAGAGGTTGTTGCACAGAACCCTAAGTTTTCCTCCTTTGTAGATGAGTACCTAGCAAACAATCGTCAATGATACTTAGCCAAATTTCTAATTGAAGGTGCTACCTTACCTACAGGATTCAATATTAGCACCTTACAAGCTCAACCTACACAAGGGACAAACACAATGACTGCTAGCACTACTATACCTTAGGTAAATACAACCATACCATCTGGTACACCTACACAAAGTATGACAGTCCATACGTTTCCATTTGGTATATGTCTGGCATGACATCGAGATTTAATTTCACTATGGGGGCATCATCGTCCACTCCCTTCGGTCCCCATGTTAGGAGTAAAAGATCTAAAACATCAACTTCTACACAAAATTTCACTATCATGAATACCATACAACAGTCAATAGCCATACCTAATGTCAGTTTCATGAGTACCATACCACAGTCGATGGCCATACCTAGTGTTCAAGTCACTAGTACTATATTGTTGATTACACAAATAGGAGGCATCCCCTCATTCCAATATGGCAATCAAAATCCATTTTCCTAGATTGGCAGTTAGAATCTATTCACATAGATTTTGAATCAGAATCCATTATCCCAAATTCCAAGTCAAAACCAATTCACATATATTCTGAATCAGAATCCCTTCTCCCAGATTGGTACTCAGAATCCATTCACACAGATCCCAAGTCAAAACCAATTTATGGAGATTTCAGACCAGAATACATTTACCAACATTCCAAATCCAAACCCACCTCAAATACCAATGTTCAATCGAAACCCATCACGAGACCTTGGATTTCAGAATACATACACAAATCCGCATAATCCACCTATTACATCATTGACCTAGGTTGACGCCTTATAAACACAGATGGATAACATGGCAGTTTAAACTAATAAATCCTTTTCAACAAAGGACATATGCCCATTTCCTTTTGATAGATCATTGTACATGACACCTTTCCCTCACAGGTATGTCATACTGAATCTCCCTAAGTACAATGGTAAATGAAATCCGATAGAACATATAAGGGAATTTTCAACCATGTGCATAGATGTCACTTATGACCCCACATATCTTATGAGACTATTTCCAAGAAGTCTTGTAGGGATTGGATTAGAGTGGTTTTTAGGTCTAGACTATGGCATCAGATCTTGGGGTGAGCTGGCTAAGAAATTTGTTGAGCAATTCTCCTTCTTCATAGACCACGAGATAAATATAGCAACCTTGTGTCACACAACACAAGACAAAGGTGAAACATTCATCGCTTTCTTCCAAAGATGGAGGACTATAGCTAGTTGGTGTCCTGTCGAGATACTTGAAAACAAAAAGTTACTATGTTCCAAGAAAATCTTCATGCAAAACTAAGGAGTAACTTAAGGGTAGATTGTTGTACATCTTTTTCAGAACTAGTGGAAAAAGGGATTATAATAGAAAAGGATCTCATTGAAAAAGGAAAACTTAAGACATCAACATCCAATAGAAATCTGATCGTGCAAAACACCCCCAATGATAGAAACAGATTTTGGTCTCACAACAAAAATGTCACCAATGATGGGGTAGTTGATTTTAAAATTGTACAAGCGGGACCAATCATCACATTACAAGAACCTAACACTTCTGTCAACATGCTTAATGTTGTCAATCAACCTCCCAACATGGTCCAAAATACTTAATGCCCATAACAAAGGAGGTTTCAAAAACATGAGTTCACTCCCTTGGGGGAATCTATTGAGTTTGTATTCAAACAATTGTTACAACATAATCTTATACATCTTCAACAGCCAAGAAAATACAACCCAGGACAATTTAAACTAGTTTGGTGGGATGAAAATGCCTTTTGTGATTATCATAGAACTAAGGGACATAACCTACAAAATTGTTTCCAACTAAAAAATACCATACAGGATCTTGTCAAAAAGAGAATTATCAAAGTTAGTGGACAAAAACAAAAGTCATCAAACACAAATCATCAAGTCTTTTCTGACCCACTCCATCACCATGGGAAAGGGGATGTCCCCAGTTCAAGTACTAAGACCAATATGTTAGCCAACTATGCGACTATCAAGCATGATTATAAGAGTGTCAAAACCATTAATCACCTTCGTGTTGTCGATGAGAATATCAATACCATTACTATCAATACAAATCTTGAGTGCGCGGTCAACACTCATCATACTAAGATCACTATCCAAGGTCCTCCATCACAACAAACACCGCAGCCTTCCAAGTCACAATATAGCCTATTTGACCAATTGGGGAAGACCCCAACCCAAATCTTAATCTTAGAACTATTGTGTATTTCCCCTGAGCATCGATCTATCTTAGATAAAGCTTTACAAAACACCATGGTCCCTAATGATCTCAATGCCTATCATTTCCAGGAAATGGTGGGCTACTTGACCAATAATCATCATGCCACATTCTCTAAACAAGACTACGCAATTGAAACGACAAACCATAATGACCCTTTACATCTTGAAGTCCTTGTTGATGACACCAAAGTTAGACAAGTTTTGGTAGATAGAGGAGCAGGGTTAAATCTGTGCACTTTAAAATTGATTAAGGCGTTAGGTTTCTCAAAAGCATGCATAGAGACAACCAAAAGTATTGTCATTAAAGCTTATGATGATGAGGAACGAAAATCAAAGGGGGTGGTAACACTTCCTATTAGAATTGGTCCTAAAATAATGGAGACAAAGTTTGAGGTCTTGGATCTCACCCTTCCTTACAACCTTCTGCTAGGTAGACCATGGATTCATGCCATGAAGGAGGTCCCTTCCATATATCATCAATGTCTCAAATTCCCTTACAATGGCACTAAAATAACTATAGATGGTGACCCAAATCCATTCCAATATTGCACCAATCTAAAAGAGATACCTCAATGCCAAGTGCCTGTAAACCAAGAGGCTTCATCGCCGAATCCATCTCCCTATGTTGATCCATCCACACTCACTCGAACCTCTATTTGACCCTCAGTTCCTACCACTCCTAGGGTTGAGATCAAAGACAAGGGTCATGGAGAGTATTACATGAAGACATCTTATTGTGTTAGCCATTTGATTCCTCCTAAGTCATACGGCTTACCTACATCAGATAGGAGACAATCTATGATCACTATACACATTCCTCCCACAAAAAAAATCACTAAATTGGGTGAATTAAGAAAAGAATCTGTAAATACAGAAGATGTCACTTCTTGGCTGTATAGGGAAGATGATGAAGAACCTCTCTCACTTTCTCACATACCTACAAATCTATATGGAAAGGGTTTCACAATCATGCAGAGAAAGGGATATAATGGACAAAGTGATTTAGGCTTAAATCAAGATGGGAGGATTGAACCAATATTTGTTTCTCAGTGGCCAAAAGGCTTAGGGTTTGGGTTTCAAATGATTCAAATTAGCGTTCCTAGTACCACATCACCCTTACTCAAGGAATTAAGTGCTTCAAAAGATATTGAGACATCTCATGAACCATCTGACCAACACCATTGTGACTCCCCCAACTCAAACAAATATGTGTGGAATTCCTTATCCTCTACCTCTTCCATGGACCTTGACCAACTATTTGGAGAACTTGACTTAATGGTGAGATCCTCACAAAATCCATTGAATTCTTGTCCACCAAAGAATATGACAAAAGAGGAATAGTTTAAACACTACTATTTGGAATCACTTAATCCTACCTCTTGGCAACGTGATTCATCTATTTTAGATAACCAAACCTTGGCATTAGGCCCACCTCTCAATCCACCTAAACCTAAACCAAAGAGAAAAGAGGACATAGTACAAGATTTTTGTGACTATATGAACTCTATCCTTACTTTTACTCCATTAAACTTTGATAACTTTGACAATGACATGCCCTTAGTTTATCCCCAACTTATTGAATGGGACCAACAAGACACACCTGTCTTGGACACTTTTGAGAATGACGAAGCAATTGTTGAGTTCCTGGGATTACAAGAAGGAATACCTAGCAGTGATCACAAGGCTGGTTTTACCACTGACTTGGACAACAAAGCATATTTTGGGGAATTTGTTCAACCCTCTAGTCACAAAAACTAGAAAAATGAATAAACAAGATAAAAAGGATGAGTCTCTAGGTGAAAACCGAAAGGCACCTCTAGATGATGAAAAAGTAAAAATAAAGGACACATCTGAAGGAAAAAACCTCTCTGAGGTGCCTATAGATGGAGGTTTGAATATTCTCCCCATTGCACAAGAAAAGTCACCCATGCTCATTGAAGAATCAATAGAAGTCAACATAGGTACAAAAGAAAATCCTTGACTGGTATATTTTGTAGCGTCATTAACAACAAAAGAGCAACCAGAATTCCACAACTTCTTTGCACAAAGACAAATAAATTTTTCCTGGTCATATGCAGACATGCCTGGGTTGGATCCTAAAATTGTTCTACATCACTTACCCTTCCAACCAAGTGTCAAACCAGTGAAACAAAAATTGAGGAAAATGCATCCACAAATTGCTTTACTAGTCAAGGCATAACTCAAGAAACTATTAGATGTTGGTTTCATTAGATCAATCGAACATGTAGATTGAATTTCCAATCTTGCACAAATCACTAAACCAACCGAGGGCATCCAAATCTGCACCAATTTTAGAGATATCAACAAGGCTTGTCCTAAGGATGACTTCCCTTTTCCTAACATAGACATGATAGTTGACATGACAGTAGGATATGAGATGTTGTCCCTTATGGATGGATTTTTTAGGATATAATCAGATCAGAATTCCAACTAAAGAACAACCTAAGACAACTTTCACCTACCCTTGGGGAACGTATTGTTGGAATGCTATGCCCTTTGGACTCAAAAATGCTAGATCAACCTATCAACATGCCATGACCACCATCTTTCATGATCTAGTACACACTCTTATGGAGGATTATGTCGATGACCTTATAGTTAAATCCAAGACAAGGGCAGAAAATTTATAGGTTTTAGACAAGATATTTCAAAGGTTGGAGAAGTATAAATTGAGACTCAATCCCAAGAAATGTGTATTTGGAGTAAAGTAAGGAAAGATTTTAGGCTATATCATTTCCAGACGAGGCATTGAAGTGGATCTGGCCAAGGTGAAAGCAATCATAGACATGCCTCCACCAACTAATCTCAGTCAGCTAAGGACATTACAAGGAAGACTACAATCCATTAGAAGATTTATAGTGTAGTTAGTAGATAAGACACATCCTTTTCAACATTTACTTAAGAAAGGGGTACCCTTTGCATGTATAGTTAGGTGCGGAGAGGCTTTTCAATTGATTAAGGAATATCTACTTGCACAACCAGTCTTAATGCCACCTATCGAAGGATGACCATTGATTCTTTATATTACAACTACCCATTCATTACTTGAAGCATTGCTTGCACATAATGATGATGAAGGTCATGAAAGGGAAGTATATTATATTAGTCATACATTGGTAGGTTATGAGCTCAACTATAGTACATTGAACGTGCCTGTCTTGCAGTAGTATTTTCTACCCAAAAACTAAGGCACTATATGCTAAACCATCAAACAATGTTGATTGCTAAAATAGATCTGCTGAAATCTCTTCTCAACAAGGAAACATTAACAGGATGACTGGCCAAATGGGTTATGATACTTCGTGAGTATGATATCCTGTATGTGGAGAGAAAGGCTATTAAAGGACAAGTCATTTTTGATCAATTAGCTAACGCACCAATACAAGCAAATCACCCATTAGTTGTAGAATTTCTTAATGAATTTATATTCACCATAGACACAAACATAACATGGAAACTATATTTTGATGGCTCACATGCAAATCATGGTTCAGGGGCTAGTATACTATTTATCACACCACAAGGTGATCCATCTTGAAATCATTCAAAATTGCATTCCCATGTACTAACAACATAGCAAAGTATGAGGCTCTAGTGACAAGGTTACGCATGGGAGTCAAGTGGAAAATTAAGAACCTACATGTATATGGTGATTCTCAACTAGTAATCAAATAGGTAAATGATGATTATTAGACTAAGGATGAGAAGCTTGCTCCATACAAACACATGGCTAATAGCTTTAAGGAGTACTTTGGAAAGGTCAAATTTCATTAGATACCTCATGTTTTAAACAGGGCAACAAACGCTATGGCTACAATTGCATCACTTCTAGGCATTCCTAACAACATGCCTAAGTTTGAGTTTTTGGTAGAACGGCTTGGTCCCAGCCTACAATATCCCAGATTCTGAAATGGTGTGGGAAATTTTTGGTCCTAATTCCCCATGGTACAAAGAAATCTATGACTACCTTCATGTCGAAATCATACCCACTAGCCTGTCAAACAGCCAATGTAGGGCATTCCTTTGAAAGTCAGCCAAATATACCATCGTTGGAGACACCCTATATAGACGCACCTTAGATAATACCCTACTCAGATGTCTTGATTCTAATGAAGCAGAAACAACCTTGCGAGGGGTACATGAGGGTATATGTGGTTCCCATTCTAGTGGTCCTACTTAGCCAAAAAGATTAGGATATTGGGTTATTATTGGCCTACTATGGAAAATGACTCATATGTCTTTGTAAAGAAATGTTGTCAATGCCAAATTCATGGAGACTTGATACATGCACCAACACAGGAGCTCTGCCCTATAATGTCACCATGGCCCTTCACCCAATGGGGACTCACCTCATAGGTAAGATCCATCCCACATCATCCAATGCCACAAGTTCATCATCACTGCCACTGAGTACTTTACAAGTGGATTGAGGCTATTCCAATGACATACATTACCGCACATAGATCTCTAAGTTTATCCTGAACTATATCATTTGTCGGTATGGTGTCCCTCAGTCCACAATCATGGATAATGGATGCCCATTTAAGAATCAAGAATTTTCCATCTTTGTGATGAATTTCATATTCAACATCACTTTTCCACTCCATACTACCCACAAGGTAATGGCCAAGCAGAGGCATCTAACAAAACTATCATTAGAATCCTCAAGAATATTGTCAATGATGTTGGTCATGATTGGCATTTGCAGCTTAATCTCGCCTTATGGGCTTATCACACAAGTACTGTACTCCCACTGGCGCCACTCCCTATTCACTAGTATTTGGTTTTGAAGCCATTCTTCCTATTGAGGTCAAGATTCCTTCCCTGAGGGTATCCTTGAAAGGCCACATTGATGATGAAGAGTACTGAGTATCGAGACTCCATGAGCTAGAATTCCTCGATGAGTGAAAACAGAAGGCACTAGACCATCTCCAAGCATATCAGAATCACCTTTGTCATAGCTATAATAGGAAGTTCTTGAACAAAAACTTTGACATTGGTGACCTAGTTTTAATGGAGAACCCAAAGAATCAAGAATAAAGAGAAAAACTAGGAAATTTTGAACCAAACTGGTTAGGGCCTTATATTGTTACCAAAGCCTTTGTATCAGAAGCATATCAACTCTCTACTCCTGAAGGGGAACCATTGTCCTCACCAATCAATAGTCTTCATCTGAAGCAGTTCTATGCATAGCTTCTGAGGGCCTTGTCTTAATTAGCAAAAATACAAAAATATCAAAATATCAACAAAAAATCGTTATAGTCCTTATCCTTGTACATATCGCTTATCCTTGTACATAGTCCACTTCCTTGTACATATCACCTATCTTTCTCATCCATTGCTTGTACATACCATTCATAATAAGTGGTAGTCCTTCCCATAACTTAAAACAATTGACATCGAGAGCATTTCATATCCCCCATTTTATCCTATTCATAAAGACATAAAACCATAGAAAACACAAAAACATCAGAAAACTTCAAAAAGACAAAAAAATCAAAACATGTCAAAAATCCAAAAATAGAGTCAAAGTCAGCACTTGTCAATATTTCTTGTTTGTCAAACTATGTGGCCTTTGTGACTGGACGTAGGCAAGGCCATCTATCGATGTGCCCTTGAGGCATTAGGTTAGTCTGTTTAGGTTTGTCTGTATAAAATCATGATTCAATCCATATGTCTATATGATAAGGTCATTGGTCATGTTGAACTCTGAGGTCTTTGAGTGTATAACATAGGCAAGGCCATCAATCGACGAGCCCCTGAGGCCACACTAGGTCAGTCCATTAGGTTTCGTCACAATCACTATCACAAATGTCTTTTCTTTATAGTCAATCTTGTCAGTCAAAGTCAAGTCGAACTATGAGGTCTTTGCATGTATAACGTAGGCAAGACCATCAATTGATGAGCCCCCAAGGCCACACTAGGTCAGTCCTTTAGGGTTTTTTGTCACACACAATCACTTGTCCACACATCATAACAAGTCATGCATTAATTTGGTGAACAAGTCAGCAATGTCTCTAAGTCAAATCAAACAACTTTCCAAATGAAACAATCAAAACAGATCAACTAATTTCTACTACAGGATGTGTCCTTCCTAAAGATAGACATCATCAAAATAATCAACCTTTATCTTATTCAAGATGAGTCCTTCCTAATTATTGATATCAACAAAACAATTTATGTCTTATACAGGATGAGTCCTTCGTGTATATTAACATTGTCAAACAATCAAACATAGCCTTACATAGGTTATCACATCAACTTAATTTGACTCAATGTCTTATACGATACATGTCTTTCTGAAATCAGGATTTTTCATGCCTTATATAGATGGTTATAACATCGAAACTAGACTTAAAGTCTTATCCAATATGTGTATCTCCTGAAATCAGGCTTTATCAATCAATCCTTTTATCAATCAAAACAAATCAAACAAACAAGATCAAGTTTTGGAAAAATATTTTATTGGATTTTTTACCTTATGGCTTATTTATCTTATCATTTCACTTGAATTTATGATGAGGATTATGTTACTGGCTTTCTCAAGGATGTCCCATGAAGGATTTAGAGAAGCAACGATGTATCAAAATTCTGTTTTCTTTGATTGATGTCTATCAACTGTCTTTTAAAATTTGATTTTGATTCATGTTACTAGTTTCCTCAAGGATGTCCCATGAAGGATTTAGAGGAGTGATGACGTCTCATGACCCGTCTTTTTTTTTTTTGCTGTCTGTGGTTTGTCTTGACAAAAATACTAGGCAAATTATGCCCTTAGTATGAGTTAATGACAATTATTTTCTATGACTGTCTGTTATTAGCAAGTGGATGACCTTACACACCTTGATCTATGTCATATCATGGTGTTTTTCTCCATTTGTATTAGTCCCGCCCAATGATGATAAAGTACAACACCTTTTGTGATACAACAAAACATAGAAGATTGCTAATACTAACATCCATCACATTTTTTTCATTATTTCTCAATCTTTCTTTCCCCACTAACAATTTTTCTTTCTTACATTATGATGGATTCCTATGACACACAAAAATATAAATTATCCTACATACACATTCATGTTAGAAAATATCATTTCAAAATCATACATACATCTTGCATTAGAAAATATAAAAACATATAGGAATTACAACATTACATTTGTATAGCATCACATGTACAAAGCATTGCACATATAACATCACATTGCATCTCATAATTATAAATTGCATACATAACATCAATCAACATTATCCATATTAATACATACAACATCACATAGAATAAACATCATATCATAGGCTGTATAAACACATCATAGAGTAGATAGGATCATCCATCACATAGGCATATCATATAAACATAACATATACAAATAAATGACTGCATAATCAATAGATAGAACTACATATCATGAGAATCGCCGCCAAAATTGTATATATATATATATCAATAGTGTCACATCACAATGTCATAATGTATCATAAATATGGAAGCCCATAGGATATATAATCATAATACAATGTCTCAATACATATCAACAAATGTCCCTATCCTGAACTGCCATTGCTATCATGACTGGAGTGTGTGGATGACTGATGTCAGGAACCTGATGACCTGTGACCTGAAGATGGCCTATCGTATGGACCAACTCTAGGTGGCTGCTCAACACCCTCTATGCTAACTGTCCTGGAGTGGGTCCTAGTCTGAGACCTCTCACTGCGTGCCTCTGAATAGCTCGGGGCCTGTCTCTCTGGACGAATTGTTGCCTCATATAAATCTCAATAATAAGTGGCCCTCTTCCCAGCTGTGACTAACTCTCTGGAAAATGCAGTTGTCAGCCCAATGCATAGAGCTATAATCTCTATAAATCTCTGCTCAATCTGCTGCCTCCAACTGATGGCCTGATCTCTGTCCATGACAGCTTTGTCCCTCTCCATCTATAACAAATCTCTCTCGGACATTATCACCCTCATATGCTCCTCCAAGGATGCAATCTAGGCACGAAGTGTAGCAGTGTCAGGATCAACTACCTCTATGTCAACATGTCTCACCCTTAATACACCATCATCCTCATCCTCCAACTCCTCTAGAATCCTGTCTCGAATCTCCCACTCATGATTATCATCCTCCTCATCATCATCCTAATAGGCACCAAGTAATCCAAGGGCATCAATCTTTTCCTCCTCTGCATAAACCTCTGGAATGCCCTCCTCTGTGGGATGCTCCTCCTCTCCGCCAATCTCAACATGCACCTCCTCCCCACCTCTACCAATATCCGGCATGTGCACATCCTCCTCCACCTGTCCCTCCTCATGGATTGGTGATAAGGGTGGTCCTCATCCCCTTCATCCATGCCTCCCTCTCCTACCACCTTGCCAACCACCTCCACCACCATCTCCATCATCACCATGACCCCCTCCACCTCTTTGACCTCTACCTCTACCACACCTACCACACGGTCCTATCCCTCGTCGCTCTATCGGCATAGGGTGATTTGGATCTGTAAGGGGAATCGGCCTATGCACAACCCACCACTTATCATAAGCCTCTGTGGTACTTCGGGCTACCACACCATCTCTCCATCCCCATGGAACTGCCTGCAATGCATCAATATCTACCTCAGCAGTAGCCACTAGAATCTCTGGACCCCACAAGGGAATTTCTAGTGAGGATCTTGTGAACTTGGCCCATCCTCTCAGCACATCCTGTATCTCTCTGAACTACCGCAATACACAATCTAGAAAATGTCGCTCCATAGTGTGGACATGTGAAATAGTCCTCCCAATCAGGTACTAATTCTGGCGGCAAAAGGTAAAATGCTCATCCTCATCTGACCACTCTGCACATCCCAAGTATGGTCTACATGTAAACTATACCATAGTGTTGATGGCATGTCTAAAATACCCAGTATCTCCCATGTGGTGCTGAGTGTTAGCCCCCACATAATGGAAGGCATAAGGAGCTCTGTGTTGTACATCAACTGTAATTGGTGGCCAAAAAATGCAATGTGTTCCCACACCCATACCATCAAGAGCGTGGTACCACAACTCATGGACTAAGCCTCTCGATAGGCTAATCGTGCAAGTGAAAATATAACATGCCAAGGAGACAAGGACCCCAAGCATATACCTCGCATCGCTCTAAAATACCTACTAGCATCTCCCACCAACCCATAGGAAAACCATGACCTCGATGGTCAGGAAGCACTATACTGCCTATCAATGTACACAATAGACAGTCCAACTACATATATCTCTATGCCAATACATGCCATCTAATCTCATAATGATCAAAACCTAACTGTTTGATATCGGTGTGAGGGTAGTATCTACACATCTTAGCGACACCCCTCTGGGTATCGTACCTCACCCTCATGCCTTTGATAGGAAGTCTCTGAATCTTGTAGACATCCTCCAAGGTAACTATCACCTCTCCAATAGGTAGGTGAAAAGAAGAAGTCTTTGAGTGCCACCACTCGTATAATTTTGTCAGTAGACCCCAATTTTCCCAAATCTGGGGCATGTCTGTCACATGTAGAAGACCTAGGTGCCATAAGAATCATCTCTTCGTGCTCCATAAACTATCTCAGAAGCAAAAAGTCATAGGTCTCAAGTCTCGTGTATATATAGTGTCCAAAACAACTTGCAATGGCATTATACATGCCTCATGTCAGCATCAAACATCTATCCTAGTGAAAAATGACTAAATCAACTAATATTCAAATGCGTCATTCTTTTTCAAATGCATCATTCTTTTTCAAATGCATTGTAGAAAACCAAATGCGTAGTTCAATTTCACATATGCATCATTATTTCTCAAATGTGTCACTGTAAAATGCAAATGCGTGCAAAATAACAAATGCATTTGCGTAAATCAATTGTCATATACAACTGTGTCGAAATATTTTCAAATACGTTGAAATATAAACAATTGCGGCTATTTTAAATGCAAATGTGTTGAACTAAAATACAAATGCGTTGAACCGCAGAAACCCTATACTAACTGGATACATGATTTTACAAATGTGTTGATCCGCATGCAAATGCATCGATTACGCACTCACATCCGACTTTTCAATAAAGTGATGCATAACTCAAAATGCAAATAAATGCATAGAAACTCACGCAACTCAAAAATTTAAAAGTCAAGATTAAGGTACATACCGGGGAAGGTCTGGATCCTGTATGCTCAATGGTGGGTGTGCAAAATAGGAGACATCTTCACTGTGGGTGCAGAGAAAATTCTCAAATCTCAAAGCTATGTGGGTAAAAATGAATGGGTTTTTACCCCACTTTCTATTTATACCTAGGGTTTTGGTGGCATTCCTTTCTACTGGCCGCGTCAACTTCCAACTTCAATCGACCTGTACCCGTCCTTACCATTTACAACTTCATTTCTGTCAACTCCATTGCATTTTTGGCTATCTAATGGAATAATCAAGATTATTTCTATTTTTTTTTGAAATTTTTCAAAAAATTGTAAATTTTCCCAAGGGGGCATCCCTTCACCTATTTACATCGGGGCATGACTGGGGCATATTTTTATCAATTTTCTTTGACACAATGCACCGAAATGACATTGTATCAAAGAGGGGCAAATGTAGACACTGAAATCTGGTTTAAGCCTGCGACTTCAATATTTCTTAATAATTCATATTTCTTCCATGGTCATGATTAAATAATGTCAATTATTTAATTATTCTCTAAGGTCTTCATTTCTTCTATTAATTAAATAATCTTAATTATTTGATTAATTCACACTTTTTTTTATTCCATCTAATTAATTAAATAAACGCGCTTTATTTTATTATGTTACTAATTAACCTTATCCTTCTTGTCAAATTAAATAAATTCTTATTTAATTTACTCTTTATCATATGTCAACTATAATTAAATAAATCCTTTCTTTATTTAATTATTCATTTAAATCCCTTCATCACTTAATTAAATAAATCTTATTTATTTAATTATTCTTCAAATATCAAATCTTGAATTAAATGAATTATTTAATTCATAAATCCTATTTTAACGCATTCCTCTATATTTAGATAATTGTGCAAATTATCTAAGTATTCACTTTTACTCGACTCAAAGATCTATTTAAATCGCTTAGTTAACTCTTGATTTAATGTCTGAGTGGCTTTCTCGAGTAATCTCTTCATCAAATCATTCAATTGTCTAATGCTAATTCAATTACATGTACATGCAGGTTAATTAAATATTCTTATTTAATTAATTAAATAGGTTGTGTGTGCATTCGAACAAGAGTTGCTTAAATCAATCTTTATCTTTGTCATGCAAAGATAATTCTTCTATTTTTGAATATCAAACTTGAAGATTAAATCATTTATTTAATCTTTAATTCTATTTCTAATTTGTATCACTCATTTCACTACTAACAGTTATCAGAATGCATGTCTAATATGTCGATGTCAACTGTCTGTTGATCTTTCAATCCTGACCTATCCTTCGAATAATCAAATTTCTATAAATTGATCTATTCTTCATCATTCCAATCTCTCTCGAAATATTATGAATTTTTGGAGCAACTATCTTGAATCTTAAATTTTTTGCTAAATCACTATCATAGGCTATACTTGCACGAACTTTGAAATAATGAGGGCAATTATACTACAACGGCAAAATGGAGAAGGGAAAACGAGATGATACATGGAATTACACACATATTGGGTGAGATTGTTCAGTTTATTTACATTTTGACTTTCCTTTGTTCTTTGTTTCTTAGCTTATATTTCATTAGAGTTGAGATCGCATTGAGTGTGTGCTTGTAACCTTTGTCTTCTGCATTTTCTAGACGTTACAAATATTAGACATGACTCCTTTCATGGCATGTTTTATGGTCTCCCTAGGAGAAGGTTGTATATTGAAAGAGGTCCTAACATGATATGGACAAGGGTGGGAAAAATTATAGCTCCAACCTCAATGTATAATGTGATCATTCCTAATGGATACATATTAACATTGTCAAAGCCATGAATATTAATATCATGGGGTTCAATAAGCTTCTTTTCCACACTAATTTTAGCTAGGAGATCAATGCTACAAAGACTAAGACCTACTCCATTTTCTATGAGATTATCCCTAACTGTTGTTTCATTAATGATCACCTTTATCGTCAAGGCTTCATGTTTATTTTGTATCTCAAGTAGGGTTAATTCATGTTGAGAGAATGTGATATCCAACTTTGTAACTTGCATACAATCAAATGAGGTTGCTACATAATTCAATTTAATAGAAGATTGGATATCATTCTTTTACAATATTTCTTGGAGAATCCTATTGTATGTAGGTGATGTTTGAATCAAATTCCAAAAGGAGATGTTTATCAAATTATGATTAAGTTTTTCAACAAGACCATACTCTTTACCACCATAATGAGGAATTTTATGTGTGAGAAATTGTGCAATAACTTGTTTGTTGTGACACACTATTAATACAATGTAAATCCTTGCAAATTTTAAGATAGCACTTGGAGAATGTCTAATAATGGGAGGTGACTTAGGAGGTTCACTAATTAAAGGAGATCCATTTTTTGTGTTCATAACCTTAATTGAGTTACCTAGATGACCTTCTAGTGAGGGGGGATCTAATGTGAACTTAACATCTTCATCTATGCCATCCATCTTACTATTTGTTGAAAGAAATGTATCAATGATTTCATCTTCTTGTGCCATAATATCTTCCCAAGTAGGAGAAGTAGGGGGAGAGGTACAAAAAATATCCTCATGACACTTAATAATTTGATCTTCTATCACCAAGCTACCTTCATCACAAGAAGAAGAGGTGTCAAGAGAAGAAAAACCATGGTTTTCATGGTTATCTATGTTTGCATCCTATTGTATCAAAAAATCCTCACAAAAAGGATACATATTAGGGTATGAGTGAAAGATAGGAAAGGTGCTACTAAGGATTTTGTCAAAAATATCGCTCTCTTGCACTAAGATACTCTCACCATTAGAACAACTACTATGATTATCATGAATATCAATGATTGAATTTGTTGGAAGGATATAAACTTTAGTGGATGATCTAGGTGAGATGAAGTCCCTAATGGATTCATCTAACATGTCAAAGTCATAACAACTAAAGGGCTTGGTAAACATACAATGCACTTTTGGAAAGAGATCTAACATGACTAGATAACTATTCATTCTCCAAGGTTTGTCATTTAATGTATGCTTTTTGTTTGATGTCTTTCCAGATAGTTTATGGTTTCCAACGATTGAAAAATGAAAAGTAATCTATCTAAACTATGAAATGATGCTAAAATTAAAGAAAATGTATATAGATCTAAAACTATCCAATACTAAAAACATGCAAAAAAATTCCAATTCGTTTCAAGATTTAAGCAAAAAGACAACTATATTTGATTTGCAAAACAAATTGTTTCAAGAATGCAACTTATAAATTTGACAACAAAAATAGTAATAAAAAATAGAGATTGATATGCACCAAAAAATTGGTTAGGAAACTTGCATAGGGACTTATTCACCCAAGGGAAAATTAGTCCTTGATTAGGGTTCTGAAAAATGAAAAATCTGATTTGATGTATATGTTTTTCTATTTTAGCTTGCAAAAGGTTGTTACTGTGATAAATTTTTCAAAATTTAGGTGTCTAAATGCAAGTGCAAATAGTGATAAATGGTGAACAGAGTGACAACTTTTGGAATACAAAATTTGAATCTAAATGATTGAAAAACATTCTTGATGCAACTGCAATGCCAGATGCATGCAAAGTGAATGCAATTTTTTTTTTTTAAATGAGTTTAAATGATGCAAACAAGCAAGATTAAACCCTAAATGTAATCCAAATCACACTAATGCGATCCTAGATCTAGGGTTTTGAATGTCTCCAAATTAGAATTTAGGATGTAAAATGTTAGATTCACCAAAATAAAATGTAGAAAAATAGGTGATAGAAAAATGGGTAAATGAAGGATGTATGCACCTACCTTTCATCTAGTTTCATTAGGAAAAAGAGATCCCCAAAGGTAGGATTAAATTTCAAACCTTAGGTGGGTCAACCCTATTAGAGATCTTGTTTTCCTTATGATAGAAAGTGCCAAAATATGACTAAAATGCACTTTGGGGAGATAAACTTAAAATGCTTAATGAACTCAATTGTGTAATGTAAAAATTGAAATGAAAATTTAAAGCAAAATACTAATATAAAATACAATTTGTAGGAATTCTATCTAAGGGTTGCAAGATGATATCTATCAACCAAAAAAATCATGTCTTCAAGACTATAGGAGGACACATTCACAAAAATTGGACACCCTAATATGATTGAAAGGAACTTTTCGGAGATGAATTCATAAAATTGCATTAATGACTTGATAACTAAGATTTATGAATTGGAATGTAAATTATTATGATAACAAGAAAGTTTGCACCTTGCTCCAAAAGTGTTACAAAGCACCCTGACATGACTCATTCACCTAGGTGAAAATGTAAAACTCATTTATAAGGATTCTTTTAGTAGTCCTCTGATATTAGATTTAAGGCTCTAATTTCGATAAGCTTGACTATCAGGAGGCTGAAAATAAATTTTGTAAGAGATTTTTTGTGTCTCAACAAATTTAATGACAACATTACAAAATTGCACTTTTGATTCAATTTCAATCCTTCTTCACTTGTAAATTTGCACATACAAATACAAGATAAAAATGCTTGTTTTTGGTGAATAGGGGTTTTCCTTAATCAAACCACAATTTGGTGATTAAACATTAAAATGAAAGAATGACAAAATGTAAGGAATGATGAATGAACACTAGCTTCATTGCAACTCACCAAACCCTTTAATGGTTTCCCTTGGAGGATTGAAGTCTAACACATCTCTCCAAGGAATGGATATTGCATGAAATTGCTTGATTGATGATGGATCTTGATGCTTGAATTGATGCTTGAAACTTGAAACCTACATCACAATGTTAGCTACAAAAACATGCATGAATGAACATAAAATTTTACTTGATGATTGGATCTTGAATGCTGCTCCAAATGATTGATAAGTCTTCTCTTCAATGCTCTTGAAAATAATATTTGATCATAGGAAAGTTGCCTCTTTCTAGTTAGTTTTGAATTAATAAAAAGACATTGTATTATATGTGTTTCCTAATTTCTCAAAAATTAGATCCCAATAACTGACCTTTGCAAGTGGAAATTCAAATATTATGATGTCACCACCAACATATCAAAATTTTGAGGGAAATAGAGTAGTGGGACACATTCACCCAAGAGCGAATGGGTCCCACTATGGTGAATGAGTCCCAGACCTATTTTTTCCAAAATTTAAGGTGTCGGGGGCAAAGTATAAGATAAATGCATTTTTTAATATTTGCAATTTATTAAAAGTGGTGCAAATGGGTTATGAAATACATAACTCCAGGACAGTATGGGGTCAATTAGAGGCTTAATTAAGTCCAATTAATTAAGATGATGCAAACATAGTGTGAAAATGTAAAGGAATACATTTTCTGACACTACAATTGCTTCTTGCATAATGATATCCCCATTTAGTATGGATGTACCTTGCATAAATCAAGTGTGCTCATCTTAGATGATTGTAGGTAGGAATTGCTTCATCCTATTAGCCATTATCTTTGCAATAATTTTATATATGGTATTACAGAGTGAGATAGGCTTGAAATCATCTAGCAAAGAGGCCTTCTCCTTCTTCAGTATCAAGGCTCTGAATGTGTTGTTTATGTCCTTGAAGAATTTTCTTAACCTCCTTGATTTCTCAATTGCTTCCACCATGTCCTTGCGAATGATTCTCCAATACTTATGGAAGAAGTTGGTGGGATATCCAGTTGGCACCAAGGCCTCATTTGGGGAAAGTTGATTTACAACTATTCTAAAATCTTCTATGATTCATCCCAAGAGCATTATATTCAAATTCTTAGTGAAAAGTTTGGGAATGTTGTGAAGGATGGTGCTTTGAGCTTCAAAGTCAAAACTATCCCAATTGTTGAGAATTTTTTTTTTAAAGATAACTATTTCCCTTCTAATAATATTTGAATCTTCTGAAATTGATCCATTAGCCAATTTGAGCTTGGATTACTTGTTCAAATCCCTTCCACACTTAGTCATATTGTGAAAAAATTTAGTGTTTTCATCTCCCTCACATATCCAGACCCCCCTAGACTTTTGATGTGATAAAAAATCCCCCTTTGCCAATATTTCCTCATATTCATGGAGCAAATGTTTCTCTTAAACATTTTTCTTGGTCCATGCCAACACTTGTATTACTTCCTCATTCAACTAATGCAAAGCCTATTCAAGCCCATACTTAGTTTCAAAAATATCTTTGAAATATTTCTTATTCCACTCCCTTAATTATTGTTTAATCATCTTCAACTTGGAAGAAATGTAATTCATCTTTGTTATGAGCAGTGATTGAGACTCACCCCACCATTGCTCAATCAACTTGCTATATTCATCTTTATTCAGCTATATAAAGTAGTGATTAGAACTTGATGGAAGAATTATGGAGCTCTCCAAAGTGAAAGGGAAGGCCCCCAAATTTCCTTTAATAAAAAATGTATCAAGCTTCTCAACTATGTTGTTGAAGCCTAGCCTTATGTTAGTCCACGTATGTAGTCCATTAGCCATTTGGAACTCTAGAAAAATGATTGGCATCAATGAATCTTTCAAAACCAATCTAGGATTGATAATTTGTCCTTACTCCACCCCTCTTTTCTTGGTTGTGTAGTACGGAATTGAAATCTCCTCCCAAGATGAGGAATTCATTTGGAAATACAACCACGAATTGCTCTAATTCCCTCCAAGTTTCCTTTTTTTTGTGCATGCGATTGGGCCATATATATTGATTAAAATGAATTGTTAATTGGAGTTTACGCTACTCGACTTGCAACCCATCTGGTTCTGACATTTCCAACAAGTCCATTTGACACTTGACTAAGCATTTTTATAAAGCTATTTAAGCCCCTAATATTTCATGAAAAGATCTTTATGACTCTTTGAGAAGGGTGAAACCTTTCCCTGATCTGAATAGCCTAGTGATTTTAATTTATTCCTCGATGTTCCCATCCATATTTGTTTTCTCCTAATGTGATTTTCTTCCCTTACCCTTTGTTTTTCCACAATCTGAAGTAAATATTTTGCAGCTTATGTTGACTGGCGAAGGAAATTCCTCCCGATCTATAAAATCTCCTTCCTCCAATGTCCTATTGAAGGTATCTTGTTGAATCACCGGGCTTGAATAGTGTGGGGGATCTGCACGTCAAAACCTTTTCTCATTGTGATGCCAAATACATCATCTTCTACATCGATTGCTGTGGAATTTTCATTAGTTGTGTGATTCATAACCCGTTCCAATGCGGCATTTATCGTATTGGTCTTTAGGTCAGACTGAAAGTCCTTTTCACGCTCCTCTGTTAGTTTCCCTACCTCCTTAGCCTCCAATACCTGAGCCTCTTTCAATGAAGGATCCTCATTGGAACTCTCTCAACCTCTGCTAGGAATCATCCTTAACTAGCGGTTGATTAGCGTCCTCCCTGCTCTAGTTACCTACCAACGATGCTCCTTCCTTGAATACCAAGACTGATTTATTGCATTTAGATGTGGGATGGCCCTTTCCTTATGAGCACATTTAATGTCTTTATAAATAGGAAAAAATAATCATGCTTAGTATAGGTGCATGTGTAAGTGATAGTGCATGTTTCAGATAAAATTGTAAAATCTTGTAACGTTTTTATAAAAGAACAACCAACACAATTATATTTTTTCAAATGGAATTACCTAAAACTGATACTTATATTTTAAATTTAAAAATATGCAAATTAATGAGATGGACAATTCTTAATGTAGTTTATGTTTATATTTTATTTTTAAATTAGTTGAATATATTTTTATAAATCTAAGAAAAGAATTTAATTATTATTTTTTATAGAGCTAATTTATTTCTCTAATTTTATCCCACAAAGATAATTTGGAAATATAGTCTATGGAAAGAAGTCTTAATTTTTTATTAATATTTATTTTATTAATAATTTTTATAATCAAATATAATTAGAACACCGTTTTCATGAGACATCAACCTTTTTCTAATTTTTTTATCATTTAGAAATAATTATACTCTCTTTGAGAAAAGTATCTCCTTTGGTGTACCATATACTTTTTAAATCCTAAATATTTTGTAATGTTTTATAAATTTCTAATTAACCTCGCGTTTTATTTTACTAACATGCTTGTAATATTTTTTTTAATTATAATAAAAAATAAAAAATTATCAAAAAATAAACTTTCAAGATTCTAGACTCCAAGCTTTGTAGAAAGGCTTTTTAGATTTTCATGAAAGTACCCCTAGTTGAAGAAATCTAGAGCTAAAGTTGAAATTTTATTGAATCTTGTCCAAAAGAGGGGTTAATATACCACATCGGCTACTATACATATGGTTTTGATTGAATGGGTTTCAACCAAAACAATTTCACTTGAAAATATTATGCCTAAAAAACTGTATGTAAATTAAACATTGTTCATATTTTGATATTAATATATAACTATTTAATAGTTTTTCATGAAATGGTTTTTCCCAAAACTCTTTATGCCACATAGATTTTGAAAAAAAAATTCACTTTAAATTGTTTATAATTTTTTATAACATCACCTATGACTTAGTGATTTTTAAAACAAATTGCTTAAGGCACCCACCATATGATTGTAGAAAATCATCTAGTTGTTATCTTATTTCCTTGGAGATAGCTATGTTCCATTATGTCATATTTGAAAAATGAATTTGGTCTCTAAATTATTCATTTAATTCAAACTATTAATTGGGTTAATGCATACATGCCAATCATCTGTGCATTCTTGTAATGTTGTTATTAATGGCTTTATTTTATGGATTATTTCAATGTTGATGTGACAAGGTACCCAAACTTACATTCATGCCAATATTGACCTACATCCTCACCACTCGAGAATGGCTTGATGAGAATAAACTTAGATATAATTACTTGATTATATAATAGGATAAATTAGGCTATGTGACACTAGCATCTAGCTCAACTAATGTATTTATTACAAGAAAAATAGTCTTGGAAAATCTTTAAATTAGAAATAACTTGGTCAAATATAAAACTATCTGGTTGTCTTTATTCCCTTTTCTCCTAGGGAATCACACTGCAATACATGCTCTATAGATAGAAGTGTGGCCTTATTCAATAAGTATCTATTGGTATTAGGATTTGTGTAAGATGTTTGACATAGGTTATAATGTGGTTTATCCTCACTAGAGTGCACACTACCTATCTCTACAATATGTACTCACATTCCTTCAATTGAATACCATTCTACAAGTCACCAACTCCTTCAACTAAGAACCATTGATTCATTCCATTAATATCCTTGTGTAATTTCTAGTAGACTTCAAGATTGTGATAAAATATATGTATGTATGTATGTATGTATTTATGTATGTATGTATTTATGTATGTATGTATGTATGTACATGCATGTATGTGTGTGTGTATGTATGTATGTATGTATGTATGTATGTATGTATGTACATATGTATGTATGAATGTATGTATGTATGTATATAATATTGGTATATGTTATATACAAGAATACTTTTCTTATCTCATGTTAATTTAAATTCATTTTCAATATTATCTAAAATTATATTTTTTATAATATAAAAATTATGACTTCCATAAAAAATTATAATTTAGATATTTATAATTTACATAATATCTATATTCTTACTTAAAATTATTCAATGCTTGAATCTTCTTGTGATAAAAGAGTTGTGTCAAATGAATTGAAATTTGATTTTTTTTCATTGTTATAGATATAAAATATAGATTACCCATTTGTTTATGATTAAGAGTATGAAGGGAATTGTTAAATATATTAGAATTTTGGAGATGTTGGAAGCTTGAGTTGTTTGTGAGTTGCTTGGGTGTTGTCACTGATTTCAACCCCTTATATGAAGGGAGTGTTGGATTGTTTCTAGTATTGATGATGTTCTTGGAGTTGTTGGTCTTGATGTCAACACAATGTTGTTGGTGTTATCATTGATGCCTTACTTTAGTATAGTTGCAAAAGTTGTTGTAAGCTTGGCTTATGTGTGTTTGGGGAGATTGTTGCATGTGTTATGGTTGATGAGAAGTGTTGCAAATGTCATAGATGTGTGGATTAAAAGATGTTTGTAATGTTGCTAATGAAGTTGGTTCACCTAGTTTCCAAGTTATTTTGAGGAAAATTGAAAAAGAGAGAGTTCATTGTGATAGAGGTGTGTTTAGTGTTGTGCTTCATATTTCTTCATGGTTGAAGATGTGCTTGTGTCATTTGGACATGATGATAAGAGGTGTTCAGAGATATTATATCTAAATTTGTAGGTTTTAGATCATACTATAGTGGAAGATGTGTTTGACAATATGTCTATCTAGTGAAACAAGGTGTCTAAGGTAAATGAGATTGTTGTGCATTTCTCTGTAGAGAAAGATCTATTGTAACGAATCTGGAAAGGTATTATAATGTTTGTATCTACCTATAGTATAGAAATTTTATACCTTTATAATTTTACACTTTATTTTGATCCCATAACTAATTGGACTTATTTAAGCTTCTAATTTTCCAAATTATGCATTCTAAATCTTTATTATTCCTATTTTCCAAAAGGGAAACATGTATTAAACAATTTCCAATAGTAATTGTAGTGTAGGAAAAAATATTCCTTTTTCACACTTAATTTGGGAATAATTATTAATAAAATGAGCTTAATTATGTCATGTTTAGTGTTGTAATATGTTTTTCATATTCACACCAACATTAGGACCCTTTTAATAAGTAAAATGGACTTAATTGTACCTTTTTCTATGTTGTAAGGTGTACCTTTACACTTTCACATTAATCTAAGTCTTTATTAACCAATTGACATTTTTAGACATGTAAAAATATACTAATTGATCTTGTGCACTTGATCTCGATTAACTAACATCATTTCATTCTAAATCACCTCTTCAACTTATCATCACTCTTTGTCCCTTAATTAAATAAATAATCATTTATCTAATTAAGTCATTCCCTCTTGTTAATTAAATTAATCAATTTTAGTTTAATTAACCATAGTCCCCCTTTAATTAAATAAATTAATTTTATTTAATTAATCTCTAAATTCTACCTATTAAATTAAATAAATTAACCATTTATCTAGTTTAATCTAACATCACCTCTCTTTGGTTAAATAAATCAAAATATTTATTTAACTAAGTCTAAATCATTTTCATCTCCTTTTGATTTATTTTAATCCATGAATCTAAATCAAATGGGTCAAATCACTTAATCCTCTCTTAAATTAATTAAATCTTGATTAATCTAATCTAATCCATGTCACATCCTCTAGCTTTTCCCACTTGCACAATAAATCAATTTATTTGATTTATTATTTCTTCTATTATCATTCAAAAGGGCATCAAGATGGAATATTCTTCAAATTTGAATTTTCCCTCCCACATGTCTTATCCTCCAACATGGTATTAACTCCTATTACATTGTATCTAACATGTCTCCCACTTGGCATTTAAGACCCTTTCACCTCATCCTTCAAGCCATCTTTTGAATTTGAATCTCCCCATCTTTGCACATTCTCCAAAATGTGCACATCCTTCATCCATCCATCTCTTGACAAGTGGCACTTGCCCATTGGATGTTGAATGATCCCACATTCATCCATTTTTCTCATTCCTTCATCTTGTTCTTCTATTTATAGAAGGATTCTCTTTGTATTTTGCATCCACAACTTAGAGCAAAGTTACTCTCTTCACATTGAGAGCTAATTTTATCCATTTCATAGAAAAGTTCATCATTTTCATGGTTTCATAGCAAGTTTATGCCAAAATTTCACCAAGGAGCTTCAATAATCCACCAATATTCATCAAAGCTTACATAGGAGTTGGGAAAGGGCCAATTTCCACATCAAATTGGTACCAAATCCCCCATAAGATCAAGAGTTTGCATGTTTTTAATAGGATTCAATCTATTTCATTTCTTTTTCATTGTATTCTTGCTTTCATATCTATTTTGAACATGATCAAATGAATCTCATGGGGAATCTTGATTCTTACTAGCATGCAATCTAATATTGTGTTTGGGTACTTGTGTAGGATCATGATGGGCCAAAAAGTGGTGATATGATGGGTATTTGTAGAGTATGTTGTTGACGACCTTTTTTTACCCAAAATTGATGAAATGAATAGGGTTTTTAAAGGAGATTCTTAGCTTTCCACCAATATAAATTATGCTTTAATTTGAATTTAATAAATAATTATTATTCATTTTCTATTTGAATTACGCCTAAAGTCCTAATTGATAGGCTGATTGAAAAACATCTATAGCTTTCAAACAATATCACATTTTTTGAATCCAAAACATGCATCAAATTCTATGCTTTGCATAATATAGGATTAAAAAAAATGAATTTCATGAATTTTTGGCCAAGTTAAGGTGGTTAGACATAGGATTTTTTTATATTTTTTAAAATTTGTAATAAAAAATTCATAATTAATTATTTACTTGGAAAAAAATTACAAAAAAATATCCATCACATCTAAAAATAAGTCCTCTATTTATGTATAAAATATCATCATTTTATTGTGGTTAGGGTGGTTAGACAGAAACCTACTTCTTATTTTTTCCCTAAAATTTAAGTACTACATTGAAATTTCAAATTTTCACCAAATAATTTTTTTTAAAAAAATAAACCTAGTAGTTTAGAAACTACATTCAATTCTCTGAAGATTATATTCTTACATATTTTTGAAATAATATTGATAACTTATTCAAATTTTTATGTCAAGTTGCCTAACTCTAATTTTTCTTATTTTTTTACCACTTAAGGGCCTATTTTTTCCATGATGATCCTGTATATACTTGTTTGTTCCTTGTGTTTTGTAGGTACTAGGATCTTGGTTCATAAAAGGTTAATTTACCTAGATTTCCCCTTTAATTCAAATCCATTCCTAATTAAATGCAAAATCTGTGGGATAAAACATGAAATTCTTAAATTCCATTACACAATACTTAACTTTGGTAGATGTGTGTCCTAGATAAGTGACCTAAGACCTATTTTCCATAGGGTGAATGGGTCCTCACTTATATCTAGGACCCTATTTTTACATAATGTTTCACACTAATTTATGTATGTCCTAGGTAAGTGGAATAGGACCCATTTTCCCTATGGCGAATGCGTCCTCACTTAGACTTAGGACCCCTTTTAAATATGTTTTTTTCCCATATATTAATGATTTCAAATCTACAATTCAATGTTAACTTGTGATATTTGAATTTAGGGAATCAATGTTAAGATACATATAAATACAAGGTTATTTAACTTAGTTTCACCTATCAATTTTGATTCAATCATCCTAAGAATTCACAAGAAAATTATTAGAGCATTCAAGAGAATTTTCAAGGAATTTCAAGGGAAGATTTAAAGAAGATAATTGCAACAATCAAAATTAATTTCATCATATCAAAGATTTAATACTATTGAAAAATGGAGAACATCTTATTTTGTTATTTTTTGTTTGTCATTGATGTCACCATGATATATGAATTGCAACTGTAAGATCAAGACTAAAGTTACTCTGGTATTCTATTCCAATATATGGATCGGTATTTTTCTTCAATCCTCTGGTATTTTTATCTACATTTGTTTTCCAGTGATCACTATTACTTGTGGTTTTGGGAAATGGTTTGTAGACGTTGGGAGCATGTACTTTTGAGATTTCATGTATTTGGTGCTCAATCAAAATGTTTTGTTGTTTACTGGTTTGAATTCTATTCCTGGCTGACATCCTTGGTAAATTATGTAAAGGTGAGAAATAGTTTTGTTATGAGGATATATGTGTGACCTATTTTAGGTCAATGTCGACTTCTTGTAGCATGTGGGATATCTTTTTCAAACCTTGAGGCTAACAGATAATATTTTTTGGTAAATATGAAGTGCATTCTATTAGGTCGACCTAATTGAATTTGTGAAGAAGATTGGTTATATATAACAGACAGTTTTGAAGAAGGTGTGTTATTTTGTGTGAAGAAGTGAAGTAATGTGAACATAATGAAATGTATTAAGTTTGTTTATTAAGCTTTATTTGGAATGAAATATGCACTTATTAGGTGTACTCTATAAGTTCATTTTTTGGTTGTAAGCCATCTTTGTCATTGTAATTTTTGTGGGCAGTGAGTCTTGGCAGTGAGCCACCCATTTTATAATATTCTATAACCGGTTATATAATATTGAGAGCTAACACTCACTATGGTTTTTCCCATTTGGGTTTTCCATGTAACAATCCTAGTGTTCTTTTCTTCTTTGATCTTATGCTCTATTAATGATTTTATTTATTTCTACTATAGTTTGCATTGGAATAATTAGATGGTATCTTATCAGAAAATTTAAGAAGATACTAATTCACCCCCCCCCCCCTCTCAGTATCTTGGATCTTTAACAATTGGTATCAAAGCTTAGTTCCTCCAGTTAAGCTTGATAGATTGAGGGAGATCCTAAAGATGGAAGAAATGAATGAAAAAGGAGAGCTTTAGACTACTCTTTAGGATCTTGATAAAGTTGAAAGAGAATCTTGAAGAAGCAAATGAATTTTTTTGGAAACTTAAGGAGCAATTGAAAAAGTTCAAAGGTAGGAATAAGGAAGTAATTGATCAGTTGAGAAAGGCTAATGAAGATATTGTCAATTTGAAAGTTCAAGTGGAAGAGAAGAAAATAATTGAAGAGTACTTGAACAAGTTGGTACAAAGCAAGTCTAAAGATTGCACTAAGCTTGAACAAGATATTGTGAATCTAAAAGTGGATTTGGAGAAGGTGAAACTCTATGATAACAACTTAAAATCTAGCTTAGATAGGGTTGATGAATTAATTGCAAGATATAAATTGAGTAAGGATAAAGGTGGTCTGGGAAATGGTACAGGAAAAAGTTCTAAGATTGTGAACAATTAGAAGATGGTGAATAAAGGTAAGTAGAAAGAAAATTCAAAGAACTCTACTAGGAGACCTTCAGTGAGACAACCTAATAAACAAAGGTACCTTTCTTTTAATGGCACCTATTTTTCATGTAATAAATTTGGTCATAGTGCGACGAAATGTAGAAGTAGAATGAATCAATTTCCTAGTCCTTTTGTTGGTCAATGTTTTGCATGCAAAAGAACTGGACACGAAGCAAGTGAATGCTAGACCATAGTGATGAATCAGTTTAATATAAGAGGAATGAATCAATCCTTCAATGGCTATTTCTACATCTATAACATGTATGGACATAAACCTAATCAGTGTAGAACTAGATTCAATGGAAATCAATCTAATCAAAGGAATATTGTCTGCTAGAATTGCAATAAACCGAGACATGTTTCAAGAGTCTGCAAAAGCAAGAAGAGTAAGGAAACCAATTTGGTAGAAATTGAATCTATGAAGAAGGTTAAAAAAGATGAGATTAAGCAAGAAATGAGAAATATTTGGAGAAATAAAGAAGAACTAGAGAAAATTGATGAGTTTGTACCCTCATCCAATATAGACAATTTATTCGATAACTAGACCTAGCAAGGTCATAGGGGGAGCTTTATCAGAAAATTGTAAGAACCCCCTCTATAAATGGTGTGTTAGAGGCTGGCACAAGGAAGATAGGTGAAGGTTGAGTTTTTCAGAGGTTTTGAAAAAGGAACCAATAGAAAATTTAAAGGGATGATTCTTTGTGGAGTGGGTTAGGGCTTGTTTGTGTAAAAGAAAAGAGTTTTTAGTAGCCTTTTGGAGTATGTTGCAATAAATGTGATTTAGGGAAAAAAATATTTTATAAAGAATATGATCAAGTCATTTTGTTCATTTGAGCATTTGGATAAATTGAAGAACTTTTGGAGCATTCCTAAAGAAAATTGGAGCTCAAGCTATGGAAACCCTAGTTATGGTTTTGTGTGCAGAAAAAGGTATTTATATCTTTTGAGTGGTTGTACTTTTGATTTGTCTAAGTTGTTTGAATTTAGTACCTATAAAATGGAAACACCTATAGTTGTGAAAATATCAGAGAGGTTGAGGCCCTCTTATAGAAAGTACTCTTTGAAAGTTTTTGAAGATGATTCCATGGGCATATTTTTGTCAATTTGACATGGTGTAATGCCAACTGAGGATACAAGGATGATGATTTAGGTAAAATTTGAAGAATACAATCATGTAAAGCTAATTGACATCTCGCTAGATGAGCTTATTGGTGATGATTTTAGGATAAAACCTAAGTATTTGAATGTGGTTGATAAAAGTTTGGATGTTTGGAACAATTTCCCTAATTTTAGTTATGATGAAAAATTCATGTAGCTAGTTTTGAGTAGAATCCATGACAATTTTTTGTGGACTGATTGGCTACATATTATAACAAAGGAGGTGATTAGGGTTGTTACTTGGTTATGGGACAAAGGTATAATGCCCATGTTGAAATCTATAAAGAATGAGGTTGTAGAAGAACTTGCAAGACCCAGATATGGTAAAAGCACTCTAGCAAAAAAAATAATCACTAATATAGTAGTGAAGTATGCATCTCTCATGATAGGTCACAAGATTTATTTCACAAATAGGGAGAATTCTATTTCGGTCACAACAATCTATACTAGCATTGATATGGTAGTGAAAGGTGTAGATTATGATCTATGTGAGCTTCTTCGATTGCAATTGTTAGAGAACATAAAAAAAAAGGAAAAGAGGTATGCCTTTAAGTTTGGTTCATTGATCATATGTTTATTGTTTTGCTTCATGAAGAGGCTTTTGGGAAAAAGTGAGAAAGTATATTAGGACTCATCTAGATGGGTAGGCCATCAAATTTTTGATTATTTGCACAGTTTGGAAAATCTAGATGCTCAAGAAAATGCTTTGAAAACTTTCTTTGTAGTATTTAAAAGGAATATGAATGAGAGGGGTAGAATTTTGAGAAAAATTATTGATAAGTATAAGCATGACATCATATTTCATGTCTCCACTAATGAATGCATGATTGAGGTTGTAGAACCTTGAACTATCTATATTTAGCCTCTAGGAAATGAGAAAAAAAAGAGGCAGATGAAGGCTATGTGCATATGCTGCTAAAGAATCCAAAAGATCCCAATGAACCTAAAATTGGGACATATGCTAAGAAAATCTATGGAAATTCATATGGAACAGCAGAAGCCTAAGATTAGGAATAAAGTGGAGAAAACACTTAAGGATGTCGGTTTCATTGATGAGGAAATCACTCTTGAAAGAGCTAGGGAGGAAAAATTGAAGGAAGAATCATCTGGTCTTAGGAGATCTGGAAGGAATTCCCCTACTAATTCCTCCACAATCCCTGTAGCAAACAATGAAATTAGTATTGTTGATAAGGGTAAAGGTTTTGTTTCCTCTAGACCAACTACAAGATCTAGGAAGAGGAAAGAGACTCCTCCGATGGTCCCCACAAAGAGAGGAAGGAGAAGAAGAGGAAGATCCTGAAGCAAAGCTTGTAAGGAGAAGAAGAAGAAGATCCTGAAGCAAAGCTTGTAAGGAGAAGAAGAAGAAGATCCTGAAGCAAAGCTTGTAAGGAGAAGAAGAGGAAGTTTACCCTCCAGTGAAGGTGCAACCACAAATGTTGTTGGTTCTAAAAGAGTACACATTGTGACTTCATTTGAAGATGAAGAAGAGCATGAATTCGATATACATGTGCACACCAAACTTAAATCAAAGAAGGCTAAGGCAGCTAATGAGACCCCTACGAACTAGAAAGATGAACAAGATATTTCAGTAAGTTGTGGCCCCCGGTATAAACTTGAACCAACTTTGAATGCTTTGTTGACTTTTGAAAATATGCTTCAACCCACAACTGAATTCTATGATAAAGTTGAGAAGAAGATAAGAAAACATTGCTTATAGTTGTTATTCAGTACGTTATTGTCTTAGAGGTCGAATTGGATAACATAAAGAAAGATGTTCCTAAAATAATGTGGGATGATCTAATGAAAAGGAGATATGAGGCCATTGTGTTTGAAGAAAATATTAGAAATGCAACATATAATAAGATTGGGTCCTCCTTGACCCCTGATGATTTGGAATCTCTAAAGAAAATCTATGCTAAAATGTTTTTGATGAAGAGTAGAGTGAATATGTTGATGACAAGAAACAAGAAGTTGAAAAAGAAAGTGAGAAAGGAAACAACTAAAGTAATCCAAGAGATTGCAAAAAAAATTGGTATGCTCAAAATTGGTGATGATGCCGCTATTGAGAATGTTGAGGAAAATATTCCTCTGGATACAAGCAATGAATGTTTTTTTAGATAATTTTAATGTTGAAATTAATATTGGTGATGAAGTTAATGAACAAAATGAGGGAGAAGATGAGCCTGAAATGCATAATGATACTCCTCCAGAGCATACTAAAGGAGAAAAAGGTGAATAAGAGCAAGGTAATGATGAAGAAAATAATGGAAATGTTGAAGAGGATGGAAAGGGTAATGAAGAAGAAGGTCAAGATAACCTTGAAGAAGATCAAAATAAAGATAAAAGCAATGGAAACAAGAAAGAGAACAACAATTATAAAGATGATATTTAGATAGAAATGAAAAGGATGAAAAGAAAGAGGAAGCTAAAAAAAAAAAATGAGAAAGGGAGAGGAAGAAAAGATAGTTATGGAATCCTCTAGGAAAAATGAAGAAAAAAAATTATAAAATCTCTAAAGTATCCCAGTGATTCATCTTTTGGCAACGATGTACTGAAAGGTTTGCTATCTAAGAAAATTAGATTTCAACCGATCATTCCCAAGGAACTTTTCAAACTCCCTATGATTGAAGGATATGTTGATATGCAAAAGATGACTCATGTACATAAAGTTTTGTTGGATGATGCTATGCAAGCATCAAGAAGAAAGAAAAATTTTAAGACACACCAAAAGGGAACAAAATTGATAGAAGATGCTTTGAAATCATTTCAAGAAGCTATGTCTGCTACATCCATTGATACATCTCGCTCTCCCATTGAAAATTTGAGATTATTGTTAGACTCTTTTAAGGAATATTCCTCTTGACTTAATGAAAAGATGAAACAATAAATAGAAGAAAACTTGGTAGAGAAAAGGTTGTTGGATTTATAGGACAAATTTTCTCTTGCACATTCTTGTGTCGAAAAGAGTTTGAATGAGGTGAGGGTTTATGAATCTGAGGTAGATTTTGTCCTATCTTACTATTTGAAGTGGTCGAATGCCACTCAGAATATCAATTTTGTCATGGACTCCATTGAGTCCTAATTGTCTATTATTTTTGGTACTTATAGTGTGTCTAAAGATAAAAACAAATCAATTTGGAAGGCCATTGCTACACACAGAGAAAATTTCTTTGCCTTGCAAAAGTAGAAAGAAGAAATTATTAGAAAATCTAGTCTATTAATTGACATTGTGAGAATGGAATACACTCTAGTTGGAGAAGCTCTGACATGTGTCGAAAGGCTTGAGAAGATAAACCTAATCCCTGACACTCTAGATGGTGATGTAGAAGTTATAATAGAGCTAGAATCTCTAAACAAGATGTTGACAGCAGGAAAGGAAGGATGGGAAAAAGGAAAAATAGTATGGGAAAGTATTTTGAAGGAGATTCAAGGCTCATCATCTTACAGCTGACATATGTTTCTTTGTTTTCTCTTCTTTAATGTTTTCTTGGTTATTCTTGGTAAACCCTTTGTCCTTGATGTCAAAGGGGGGTGAAGTGGTGAATTGTCAGTGTTAATGGGAGAAGTACTGTAAATAGAAAAATCTATAAATATTTCTTTTTGGTTTTGGCACATGTTGCCATCAATGTCAAAGGGGGAGATTGTTGAAAAATGAAGAAGAACGTCTCATTTTGCTACTTTTTGTTTTTCATTGATGTCACCATGATATATGTGTTGCAACTGTAAGATCAAGATAAAATTACTCTAGTATTTTGGTCCAGTATCTAGACCGAAATTTTTCTTAAATCCTTTTGTATTTTGATCCACATTTTTTTTGTTGATCACTATTGCTTGCAATTTTGGGAATGATTTGTAGATGTTGGGAGCACATACTTTTGATATTTCATGTATCTAGTGCTTGAATAGAATGTTTTGTTTTTTTTCGTTTGAAGTCTATTCCTAGTTGACTTCCTTGGTAAATTGTGTAAAGGTGAAAAATAGTTTTGTTATGAGGATATATGTGTGACCTATTTAAGGTTGATGTCAACTTGTTGGAGCATGTGGGATATCTTTTTCAAAGCTTGAGGCTAACAGATAATATTTTTGGTAAATATGAAGTGCATCCAATTAGGCTAACCTAATTTATGTTTTTGAAGAAGATTAGGTATATATAACAGACAGTTTTGAAGAAGATGTGTGATTTTGTACAAAGAAGTGAAGCAGTGTGAACATAATGAAATGTGCTAAGTCCATTTATTGAGCTTTATTTGGAACTAAATCTACACTCATTAGGTGCACTCTATCAATTCACTTTTTGGCTATAAGCCATCTTTGTCATTGCAATTCTTGTAGGCAGTAAGTCTTTGTTTCTAGACAATGAGTCCTGGCAGTGAGCCACCCATTTTGTAATATTCTATAACCAGTTATATAATATTGTGATCTAACACTCACCATAGTTTTTCCCATTTGGGTTTTCCATGTAAAAATCCTTGTGTTCTTGTGTTCTCTGATATTATGCTCTGTTAATGCTTTTATTTATTTTTTCTATAGTTTGCATTGGAATAATTGGATGGTATCTACTGACTCACCCCCCCTCTCAGTATCTTGGATCTTTAACAAATACATCATGCATGTTTTTTGAGCTAATATGGTGATGTAGTATTCAAGGTCTATGCAAGTGTTCAAGGATATTATCTCTAATCAAGTTTCATGATCGATATCTATGTTCATCGAGGCCTCTTCATGCTAGTTTAAAAATTTGTACTCCAAGGTTTCAAATAAAGTTTGGTGAGTTCTTACTGTGATTGATGATATGGTATAGGTTAACTACACTTGATCCATAAGGATTTGAAGCATAATTAAGCCACTTAGCATCAATCCCAATAAGATCATTCAATTTAAACAAAGATGAAGAAGCCATTAAAACTAACATTCAAAACATGAAAGCTTCATAAACATCTATTATAATCCATTGAAAGTTATCCTATTGGGGGAGTGGTGTCACATTGATTTGGAATAATAACCCTTTCCCAATCCCTTGGATAATGAGCTTATTTCGATTGATTTTATAGAAGAGAATCAACAAAACTGATGAAATATGTGTTGTAAAACACATGATAAAAACCTATTTTAACACATGGTAAAAGCTAAGATGATTGATGTGAGTGTATGCAAAGCTATTCTAAATGTATGCAATATTTGACTAGTTTCAAAATATGCTAAATGGATGCACCTAAGTTACCATGGAAGCCATTGATGGATGTTTTAAGCTATTATGCATGTAAAATAACCTAAAATGATTTTAAACATAAAATTTGAGTGAAAATGGATATGATTTTCAACAACATAAATTTTCTCGTAAAAGGTGGATCCTTGTTCAATAGATGCAAGCTCTATTTATAGAATATTCAAAATGAAACTAATGATCAAGATCAAAAGGATTAATCAATGATCGGAATGGAAGGAAAATGGAGGCATGGATGATTGATACCTATCAAGGGTTGAGGATGCAAGATGGTATTTAATCAAGGGCTTACATTCATCCAAACAAACATAGTTTCAAAACTTGCACAAGAAGCTTTGTTGAAAGTTTTTTTATAAAAAGGAATATTCCCCTTTTTCAAATGATTGAAGAAAGAGAATATTCTCATGGGTGAGGAAAATCGATATTTAGTTAATTAAACCAAATTAGAAGAATGTGCAAAGGAGGAATATTTTGAAGGAATATTCCCTTGCAAGTGGGAGAATTAGATTTAATTAGTAATTTTATAATTAAATAAAGTTTTAATTATGCAAATTAGGGGAATTATATGATATTCATTAAATAAATGATTTAATAAAAAGGGGGAAAATGATATGATATTTAATTAAATAACTCAGGGTTATATAATTAAGTAAGAGGAATTTAAGGATTAAATAAGATAATTTGATTTATTCAATTTAATAGGATGAAATGTTAGTGCAAGAGGGGGTGAATTAACCTAATTAGGTCAATTACATAAATAGATGAAAAATGATGTAATTAATTAAATAGGTAGGCTAATTTAATCAATTAAGTGAAAAAAGGATGGTTTTATAGGATGAAATGATGTTAGTATATCAATTTCGAGTGCATGATATCATTCAAGACATTTTTAATTGTCTATATTTTTCCTATCTTTGAAGCAAAGTACCTGCTACATTGGTTCAAAGATTGACACTTTTTGGATTAAATTGCTACTTAGATTAAAAAAATAAAAAATTAAAAAAAATTAAAAAAATAATTGATGCCCCATTGTTGCCATAGTGGAAAGAATAAGCTAGTTCTTTTTCCCATCGAAAAATCAAGCAATTTTTTTTAATTTTGGGTTGATTTCTCAACAAAGGTAAAATAAAGGTTTAGGTGTCAAAACAGGCCCCAAGATGTGAAAAATGGCCTTAGCAACACAAAAATTAGCTCAAAATAGGTTGCATAGGTTGAAAATAGGTAAAACATGTCAAAACCCTAGCTTTTGGATCAAATCAAGGCAAAAAACCCTAATTTTTAGGCTTAAATAGGTGATGAAGGGTCACTTTCATGTCATTTTTACATTCACACTTTAGAGATTTGCTAAATTTTGAGCTATGACCTCTTAGAAAAATGGTGCAATGAGTGTTCCCATGACACATTTTCAACCAAGTTCAGGAGTACTAGAGGCCTTCAGGCATAGGACTAGCGGTACGCAGTTCAAAAGTCTCCTTGCATTATTTTTTTATGCATTTATTAGGCATTAAAATTTAGTATAGGTTGGCATCACTATATTGCGATGCTATTTTCAGTGTCGCTGATGGTTTTTTCATTTTTAGCGATGCCATTGTGAATGGTGATGCACTTCGCAATTTGACAATAGGGTTTCCACTTTTCAAATTGTGACATAGGTGTGAATAGCAACACGGACCCTCGATTTGCAATTTAGAATTAAGGTTTTATATTTCAAATTGTGATGCCCCTGTATATAGTGATGCTAGTCATGATTTAAGTTTTGAATGCATATGGCATTACTATTTAGAATTTGAATTATGGTGATGCTTTCATAAAAAGCAATGCCTTTGTCATTTTGGGGATAAAAAACTCCAAACTTATAAAAATTTGATGAAATTTGATGTCGTGCACTTTGTGGGTGTAGGAGGTTATCCAACCTTTGATGTCTCATGAGCACTAGCCTACTGTACTTTCCTTATAGGATGATTTATTTGAGCTTCGCTAAGAGCACCTTAAAGAGATTGGATTGTGGTATGTCACATATATTCCTATTGTGTGGAATCATTTAGTGATGATGACAACATTATGCGAGTGATGGCATAGCGAGACCTTGTCATTCCACCTACCCACTAGTGATGCTATAGTCACCTTAGAGGATGTATGACAGATATTGTGATTTTTGATACATGGTGACCATGCGATCTATGATATCAACATGAGATATGATGCCTACCATGAGGTTCTTGGTTAGGAAATAGTTGTCTTGGCCAACTCATAGATTGACCTCAAGATGTATAGAGGGTTCTCACTAACTTTTAGATTGATAGTTGGTGCAACGACTTCGGATTTGGTTGCCCTAGATCAATGAATTAGAGGGTTTAGTCCTAGATAGGGGCTAGTATGGCATTGAATGATTTTCAAATAGACTTAGTATGCATGGGGTGTTATGTGACTTTTTCCCCAAGATAAAATGAATTTATTAAATAACCCTTTAGAATTAAAAAGGGGGAGAAAAATAAAGGATATTATAATCCTTTGGTAAAAAGAGAGATTAAAAAATATGCATAAACATTCTTTAAAAGGGGAAGCCTAATTATTTATTTAAATAATTGTTAAAAAGGAAACCTTTTTGAAAGGGTGTGATGATTTGGAAACCACCCCTTAAAAGATATATAAATCATTCGTGTGAAACTTGGAAAAAGGGGAGACATGAAAAAAGAGGAAAAACAAGTGGAGCACATTGCAAGAATAGGGTTTCAGGTTAGCAGGCTGTGACTAGGACAGAGAAGGAGCACTCCTATAGTGGGTGTCCAACCTGGGGTACAAGTGCGTGCACTTAGGACGATCCTGGCCAGGGCATGGTTTTGTGGCACGAGTGTTGAGCATTGTTCTAGTGGAACCAGCACTCGTGTAGAGCAGCAAAGTTTGCTTTCCTCCCAGACTACTCACAGATGAAAGAGGTTGAACCAAGGACCATTCCAGCAATAGTTGAGGGTTTCTTCTACACATTTCAAAGATAAGTATTAATGTTGATAAATTATATGAGCAATAAAAATTGTTTCAAATCTTTGAGTTTATTGAATTAATAATTAATTGCATTTAATTTCAAAGTCTTTACTCAAACTTTAAATATTATATTAAAATTTGTGCATAAAAAGTATTGGAATTAATTTGTGGAAACTATTTAAATCATTGCATTTTAAATTTGGAAATTAGTTTTGTTTCATTTGGTATCAGAGCCTTACGAATCCATTTTGCTGCATTTATTTAAAACATTTAAATTTAATTGAATTTATTTTTCCTCAACAAATATATTAAATTAAAAAAAAATACATTATAATAGTTTAGATTTAATTACATTTAATTGCTACATTTAAATTAAGAAAATAGTTACATTTATTTTACAAAGTAAAAAAAAGAAAAGAAATAGTTACATTTAATTGTTACATTTATTTTAAAAAAAAACAAAAAAAAAATTACTCTTAAATTTTTCTTTTTGCATAGACTACTTATCTTAAAAAGTAACTCATTTAGAGAAATCACTTTAAAATTCCATAAATTAAAATCTTTTACTTTTTCTATAAAAGAGATAATAGGTAAACTTTGTAAATCATCCAAGCAAATGCGAAGAAAAATTTCAGCGAGGGTTGATTAGGTTTCAATTAACTTTTAAATTATCACTTAAAACTCCCGTCAAAAATCACTACATTTCAGTGCGATTAAACTGTGTGCCTTCTTTTAAATCTCCACATATTAGCATACTAGGGTAATCACAACGAGCACAAAAGGCAAGATTCACTTCTAATGATGGCCTCATGAAATAACAATTCTGATTGCTAAATTAGTGCACATAAAGAAAACATTAGCGAGGGTTCTAACTATGATCAATATACACTTGCCAATGGAATTCTTCACTATACCTATTTTAATTTTCAATTGCTGAGATCATAGCTTTCCAAATATTCCCATATGATCAAATCTTCAATCCGCCTTTTTATTGCTTTGAAATCTAGCTGCAAGTCATGAGTTCTATTAGTTATATGAAATATAAGACTTGAACGGAAAATCGGCAAAACAATTCTGAAGGGGCTTACCTAAAACATTCTTCCAAGTTGCTCCACACACTCTGTCGCTAGTTGTGTATGAGATAAAAGATTTCTACTCTTCATAATTGAAATGATAGAAGCATCAATTGCATAACGTCTATCCTTATCCACATCCTCAATTACTTTCCTTTTCTCATCCACAGGAGAAAGTGGAATCTACAGCCAAGAAATATTACAGTTTCTAGGAAATCTTTTAATTCTGTTATTTTTCAAATGAGAATCTAGGCAAGTGAAGGATATTGCCACTTATGTAAAGAAAACCCAGATTCTTTGAAGTTCAATTGACTCACTCTCATTCGGAACCCTTATATGCTAGTTCTATCCTCAAGAATGTATTTACATTTGGCCTTAGCAAGCCAGATTTCACTGATTTAAGGGAGTCTCTTTTAAACTAAAATCAATTTACCTTATGTTCTTAGTGGACTAGGCTAATTTTGTCACGCTATTGTTGTCAGCAAATTAACATTCAATAGATTGGGAAATAGATAGGTTTAAATATAAAGTAAAACTTTGTGTTTCTCTAGCTTATTACCAGAAATTTCTTACACAGTATGTTGAAGGTACTAAGATTTATAGAGATATATTTAACCTGTAACAAACTTGAGAGACCTATTGAAAGTGCATTTGTCCATAGTGATTAAATAACATAGTTGGAAGAGCGCTACCACATGATATGGCCGCAAGTGCATCCTTGTCATTAGTTTATTTACAAAAAGCTTGACCCAACCTGCCAAGGTATTCATGTACTGACAGTTTCAATCGAGATGGGTGTATATGTTTGAACTTTCTTTCAAGAGTGTGATCATGAGCTCCCACCTACTTCGTTGAATCTGCACAATCGAAAGAAAAAAGAGCTCACCAAAATGGCAACCTACCAAAGCCTTGGATATCAATAAATTTTGAAAAAAAAATTGGGATCTTTTACTGACTGATTCATATGGGCGACAGTAAGCACTATAAATTTTGCTAGCTTTGATTTTGAGCCTTATAATTTTAAACATTTACATAGCTTCCTTCCCGTTCACATTGGGGGTTTTCGAAATGGTAATGATAGATTGTATTGGATTCAACTTTGGTAATTGATAACATTGTAATGATGCCTAGTACTTTAAATCTCATTGTTCTTTATGACTATGTTTAGAAACAATTTTAACATTTAACTTGAAGACCTTAGTCTTTGTAAAAAAATGGTTTTCCGAAGAACGTCTTGATTGAATTGGAAATTATGTTGTCCAAGTGATTAGGAAAAAGCATGCATTGTAGTTCATATACAAACCTCTCGTGTTCCTTCCTATAAAACTTACTGAAATAAGTTCATATGTTTTTTTGGAATCAAGGGCTTGGCATTCCAACAAAAGTAACTCAAAGGGAAAAATACTAATGTGAGGTTTGGATTAGATGATATGCAATAGCTCAGAAGATGGAAGACTTTTAAAATCACTAGTTTTTTTACATAAATCAGAACTAGAAAAGTCCAATTGAACAAGAAAGACAATCATAGCTTAGGATGTGGTGGTGTTCCAATGGTTCCCCAAGACTAGTATAGAACAAAGTAGAGCATCCTTAGGACATCACTTAGTCTTATTTATTATGATTTGTTACACCCTCTTTCAAGTATTGTATCTAATTAATTTTGTGTGTTATTGTTTATATATATATATATATATATATATATATATATATATATATATATATATATATATATATATATTGGATGAGTTTTATGTGGGGTAATTTTGTATTTGCAAATCAAATCATATCTTTCCTTGAGAGTAAATTTGAATTGTATGATGGAAATTCAAAGTATGATACAAAGAGTGTTATAATTCAAACTTTTTTTTTTTTTACGAGTAATCTTGATAATTCACTCCTATAAGTCTAACTATTAGATGGTTGATGAAGCTCTAGAATCAATTTATACATTATAAGATCTCAAATAAACTTGAGAATAGATTTAACAAATCAATCTTCTATTTAGCCAGCATCCTCTTATATAAAGAAGTTTCCTTCAATATTAAGATAGTATCATATCAACTAATTTTGTTTGGCCTTTTATCTATTTTGAGAAAATAGTTTTACCATGCGTGATGTCTTCAAATTGACACTATGATTTCTGATATATATCTATTTTAACTTACATTATAGGCCCATTACCCATAGGTCCTAAAATCATTTTCACATCATAATATCATCTTGCATTAATAGCACAAAATTTTATGACATAAATCTTATTTGGTTCTCTTAGCCTTAAACATGGGGACATGTCATTTTTTTTACAAGGGGAGAAACAACCTCTAAATTTTTATAAAATACGCGTTGCTCTTTCATGGTATGCTTATGGTTATGTACTATGGTATACCATATATGTGGGTTAGAGTGACCAAATATGATTTTTCACATTATATTTTATTGGAATAAGTCCTCTTGAATTATTTGTCTTGAAATATCACATAGCCTTAAAATTAGCATTTATCTTGGATCTCACTATATTTTAGCTTCTTGATTAAATCATAATAGATAGATGGTTGTATATCATTTTAGAATACTATAGTGTTTCTTGAGCTTGAATAGTATGAAATCATGCCCTATGGAATTCTAGAAGGGTTAGTTGCATCTATGATAATTGTGACAAAAAAAGAAAAAGAAAAATAACACTAGTTTATTGGTGTCTAGTTAGATCCACATTGTGGATTTTGATAAACATAAAAATAAACACCATGATAGTTATATAACACATTCTAGAATGGATATTACATAATATACGTAGTGAACCTTTGGGTAATATGTCATCTTATAAATGGCCTCAATTAGATATTTATATCTAGAAATTCTTGACTAATAATTCAACCTTGTGACATAAATGTAAGATCTTAGTGAATTATTACCCATACTTAGTGGGTGCTTAATGTTGTGATCTATCATGTGTTGGAGTTTGTGAATTTAAATAGATCAGCCATAGCATTTTAAGAAAAAAAATTTCTTTCAATATCTAACTTAGTTTTAAATGTTGGGGATTCAATAATATTAATATCATGTCTCATATTTAAAACATAGAAGCTATTGAAATAGTTGTAAAATCCTACTTTAGTGATTTCCCCTTATTTACAAAACCCTCTTCATAAGATAATGAATGCAATAATTCACTTTAAAATTAATTATGTGAATGATAGTTAAGCCCATCTCTTTCCTTTAAAGAGGTTTTTGGTGGTCTACCCCCTATTTTTCTCATTATACAAACATGTGTATACACATTAGCACAAGAAAGTAAGATGTTCCTACATAATGTCTAATGAAAAGAAAGTCTTCAAATTTATATGATCCAATTGTCAAGTAGTATCTTAATACACTATTGCCCACTTAATATAGCCTTGAATGAGAATCATCTCATGGACCATGGGCTTTGATGTGTCAAAAATAATAAGGGAATGGCTACCTATAGACATCAAGTGCATTTTAGTTTTATTCTAGATGGGTGCACACTAGTTACATTAAATGAAGGATTAGTTCTAGTGTTTATCTATGAAGTTTCCTATGTATATTAATAATTTACTATTGATATTCCAAGAAATATTACCATGTATTATTCTATGGTACTTTGATATTGGACTTGATCAACCCAATAACTTTGTACATGTGTCTTATAGACTATTGCATTTATTTTCATTCAATTATAATTGACATATGAAAAGAAGATACTCATGTAGTCTAGAATGCATGATTATCATCTTAGAATTTATTTTGAGTGTATTAATTTTATAGTTCAAGGATGAGTGACTACATAGTATGGGATATGTATGTCGTTTAAATAGGTATATTTTATGTCAACACATGATAATAATTTTGTAAATGTAATGTTGAAGTTACATGTAAGTGATTAAAATATCTATATTATAGAAAATTGATAAGGTTGAAATATGTGTGAGTAAACACATAAAATACCATTAGTTTCTTTCATTGTAAATTCCTAATATGTGTGTATATATATAGCTCTTGTCATTGCAAAAAATGTTTTTCTTGTAATACTTGTTAACTTAAAATACAATTGGAAAAGGGAGATATCTATGAAATAAGAGAAGAAAAGGATATAGATGAAGTAAATATATAAAAATTATTATGAAGAATGGGTATGCTCAATATCATTTTCTTCAATTATTGATTATGTCTTTTCTGAGTTGTGATGTAGATTTATCTCATGCTACTGAGGACAGCAGCTAATTTACAGGGGGAGAATTGTTATGTGACTTTTTCCCCAAGATAAAATGAATCTATTAAATAACCCTTTAGAATTAAAAAGGGGGAGAAAAATAAAGGATATTATAATCCTTTGGTAAAAAGAGAGATTAAAGAATATGCATAAACATTCTTTAAAAGGGGAAGCCCAATTATGTATTTAAATAATTGTTAAAAAGAAACCTTTGTGAAAGGGTGTGATGATTTGGAAACCACCCCTTAAAAGATATATAAATCATTTGTGTGAAACTTGGAAAAAGGGGAGACATGAAAAAAGAGGAAAAACAAGTGGAGCACATTGCAGGAATAGGGTTTCAGGTTAGCAGGCTACGAGTAGGATGGAGAAGGGGCACTCCTACAGTGGGTGTCCAACCTGGGGTACAAGTGTGTGCACTCAGGATGATCCTGGCCAGGGCATGGTTTTGTGGCACGAGTGTTGATCATTGTTCTAGTGGAACCAGCACTCGTGTAGAGCAGCAAAGTCTGCTTTCCTCCCAGACTACTCACAGACGAAAGAGGCTGAACCAAGGACCATTCCAGCAATAGTTGAGGGTTTCTTCTACACATTTCAAAGATAAGTATTAATGTTGATAAATTATCTGAGAAATAAAAATTGTTTCAAATCTTTGAGTTTATTGAATTAATAATTAATTGCATTTAATTTCAAAGTCTTTACTCAAACTTTAAATATTATATTAAAATTTGTGCATAAAAAGTATTGGAATTAATTTGTGGAAACTATTTAAATCATTGCATTTTAAATCTAGAAATTAGTTTTGTTTCATGGGGGCTAATGATGTTGGCCTGAATTTATCATGATATGCATGAGTTCATGTACTATGATGGGAGAGCCATTGGCGTAAGAGTCACACTCTTGCATATATGGGCATGGGAGTGTATTTCCATGCTTTGACCAATCATCCACATGGTTGATGTGGAGCTAGATGATCCAATAATTTGGAGGTACAGAGGGGCTATCACTCTATAGCACACAGGGTAGCTTGGTATCCCCTACTAGAGGAGAGTGATTGATTACATGACAATATTGTAATGGTGGTCATGGCTATAGATGCCCTCTTGGTATGATGATGTGCAATAGATCTTCTTTGCTCATCAAATCTGGTACATGCAAGGTCATGAGCATAACATGATCAAGTGGTACCTATTAGATAGGGTAGCTAGATAGTTTGGTGAAAGGTAGGATATGCTCAACAATTAGTACATGACCATTTTTGTGAGATCAGCTCGAGAGGTGACATGGGGGCACACGATACCACCTCATGAGGTCATTGATGATTTCAAACAATTGGTTGCAAGACTTTGGGCCTATGATTAGGGGAAATCTAATGTTTAGATGATGCCTACATATGATGCTTGGTTTGTACCCTCTCCTCAAATTATAGTCTAGCAGGCATACCTCTGAGGGATGCTAAGAGGGAGGGTAGTAGGTAGAGGATGAGACTAGCTATAGAATGGGTAGGGAAGAGGGAAGGGTGGAGGATCAAATGGATAGGGTAGAGGACAAGGGAGATAACAAGATGGCCAAGATGTCCAACAACATGATGGATAGGTCCCTGGTGCACCTCCACTACACTAGCACCCACCTGTACAATAGACAACCATTCAGTGGCCACTAGTTCAACAACCATCACTAGGGCTAGAATGTCAAGATGTACAAATTCAATAGTTGTAGTAGCAGTTGTAGGTTGTGATAGCTAAGAAAGATTAGTCTCGATAATAGGTTATAGTGCTTATAGTTGAGAGGGATCATGAGTTCTAGCTTAGATAGACCTTAGATGTTTAGTTAGCATAGGAGGTCAGTTGGTGGCAATAGTTAGAGGCTATCTCCCAACAATAGTCCCAACAAGGACAAGTGTTTGTTGGAAAAATAGTGGCAACATAGTTGTATGGGATGGTGACAGAGGAGGTGGCATACTAGTAGAAATTGTACTATTGAGACATCCCTCCCCACTATAGGAACCTAAATTTGAGAAACAAACCTAGGTACAACCGAGTGCTTCTACCTCAATCAAGTAGCCAGAACAACCCAAAGATGGGGATAGAGCCAGCAAGGGATAAACCTCCTTTGATTTTGTAGACACCTTTTTGTTGTATAGCTTGATTATTTATACATACATGCATTCATAGGCTCATTTTTTATAGCCTCATGTACATTGTACATTTTTATGATATTCATACACATCAATTGTACCATGACAGTCATTTTTTGATATATATATATATATGAGATAATTCAAATTCATGATGTGATGTGCCTTTATTTTATGCTTTATGGATGTATGGATGTAAATGATATGATGCGATGTTATATTTATTCGTTATGATTATGTATGGATGCAATGTGATGGATGCACTCATTTTACTTATGTTGATGTGATATATGATTCTTATGAGATGGATGCAATGCAATGGATGTGTTATCTCTTTTTCAGTATCTTTGTATGATATGTTATGGGGGTATGTGCAAGATAATGATGGGCCAAAAAATGGTGATATGATGGGTATGTGTAGGGTATGGGTGGGTGCATGAAGTTGGGTTACACTTTTTTGGCCAACTTCAAAAAAAGATTGAAAATTATATAACATGTGCTCACGTTATGACATTTTAAAAGCAAAAAAAAAAATTGAAAGCTATTCATTTTATCTTCTTTGTTTTTCTGTTCTTCCCATGGCCAAACACCCTCATTTTCATGCTCGCATTCTACAAAATTCATCAACAATAGTTGATTTTCATTTGCAAACATGGCACCACCACAACAAAGAGGTACAGGAGGTAAGTATTGTTTGCTATTTTTTTTGAATTTCTTAGTTTCAACTTGATTTTGTTTGTTTTAGGTTAGATTTGTTTTTTTTTTAATTTATGGGAGATGCAAATAATCCTGAAAATCCTGAAAATCCTTAACAAGAAGAATAGGAAAAATCCTCCTCAGCAAAATCCTCAATAAAATCAACCTGCCCACCAATCACTCAACGCCCTCTTGGCACTCAACAAAATTTGAGTGAAATTGAAAACAACAAAAAATAAATTGAGGATCTTATTAGTAGGTTGAGTGATCCAAATGCTTCAATCACAAAAAGAATGACACTAGAAAATTCAATGAAAGAGATGTTAAAAAATGTAGATTCAATAACCCAACAAATAACAGGATGACAAGATAGGAGGCAAGCAGCTAGGGAATATTATGCAGATAAACTATCATATAAACAAACTTGTAAAAGATTAAAAATTACTAAAGGTGATTTGTGGGATTTATTCACTGACCCTAGAACAAATCAAAATCTTATCCTCAATGCAAAGAGGTTTCGTATTCATTAGTGCCACCACCAAGAGATTAGGAACCATTTTTATGATAGGTGGTACTTGGTCTTTGATTACCCACCATACAACAATTGTGAAGTCCCCCAATACTTTCTTAGGAAACTATACAATGAGTTTTTATTGAACCAAATCCCAAATTATTTTGATCTGAGGGAGTTCTAGGGGAGAGGTGGGGGGTTGGCTCAGGATAGGTTCGGTGCATAGCCAGATCCTACATGGCAAGGGAGACAACCTCTCACTAGGATACCTTGTGAGCACATTGTTATGCTTGTTGTTGCGAAGGAGAGTTCCGGCATAGAGACATTGTAGGTGATCAACACTTTGACCCAAAGTGTCATCCATCATACTAGCCCTATTGTACAATGCCATCTAGGGGATTATTTGGGTGGTGTCCTTCAAACCCATGTGTGTCAATCTTGTGGGGCGACTTGTTCATATGACCCCATTGACACTTAGGAGGCTTCTACATAGGATCCATGTGCTACTACGAAAGATTTGTATGTTGCGACGGGGATGGAGAGGATGGCTGACATTTTGTATCGTGCATATGGCATTGATAGTCGGGTAAAAGTCAACATGTTCATTAAATTTAATTTATTAAATTTTGATTCTAAATTGCATGACTAACTAATTTAGTTTTATTATTTTAATAAAATTGCAAAGTTACAGTGTTGAGACTAGATACACTAGTCCTCAACCTACTTATTTTTGTAGTACACCTATTAGTGGGGTATGTAACTAGTAAACAATTATAAATTTATTACATGTTAATAGAATTGTTTTACGAAAGGTATTTTAATACATGTGATTTTGGATGTTCAATAGGCTAATATTGGTAGTTTCAAGCAAACACCTCCTAGTGCCAGTGGATTCACTCAAATGCACACAGAGGTAATAGAATAAAGAGAACTTAACTAATGAATTCTACTTAATAGATTCATGTAGTTTATATTCATATTGTTGGTTACACTGCATTACACATCATTCAAACTCAAAGCATTACTTCAAATTTCATAACTAATAACTAGATGTTGATAGATGACAAAATTTCAACTATACAATATAGTTGTTTAGAAAGTCAACATAAGCAGCACGATGCAATTACTTCACATGGAGACATGTTCTTGCAAAGGTGCACCAGCATGACAAGCTATGGATGCTTGGAAAAAATATATGAAACCATAATAGTAAGCAATAGCATAGACAAGGTTGTTAGTGATGCAGAGCATCATATCAAAACACTCAATCATCAAGGTACATCTGATGCAGATCATCCAACAAACACCATCAACATCATTTCTTCAAGGGATTTCAATCCCAAATAGAATCAGGAGAAGATAAAATATAATTTCATCAAAAATCAGTATTTCATTCAACCAAAATCCACTCAAATTCTCTTAGGCATTCCATAGGCCATCATTCATCATTCCACTAATCAGTATTCCAATTGACTCATTCAAAGAAAAAACCATATTAAAGAAAGCTTTGACTTAATCAATCAGATTCATATCATTCTCAACCACCATAAAAACAACATAAACCTGATTATTGACACTTGAACAATTCATCCTTTCATTTATTCACCAAGGCAACAAATCAACTAAACCATACCTCACTATTATCAGTCCATTATCAAGCATCGTAATCACCATATTTTGACTACAATAGTCTATTTACAAGTTACAAAATCATGCTACAATAGAATCTTGATTATCATCTTGCGGTTAATCACCAATTTGCTCAAAAGGCTTCATAATACTCACCCATCCAACCATTAAAGTCACCAAACCTGTCTTATACACCTTAATTAAATTTAGTAACATTAATCATATCATTATTTTGATAGTAACCAAGCACTCAATATTGTCCTTTCCATTGTTTAAAAAAACATCTTTGTTGTGATCAGACAATATCATATTGCTCTAGTAGGTTTGTCAACCATTGAATTGGATAGTTACATTCCTATCTCAAAGCTTATTAAAAAACTCAATGCACATTTAGAAACACTTTCCAATACATTGAACAACATATCAAAGTTCTTAGATGTTTGACATAAAGAAAATCATCATATTTCAGACTATCCTCTGAAGAAAGGCTAGTAGATTAGGCTTGTTTTACAAAGGAGACCCCTTCAAAACCATTCCAAATCACTCAAAACCTCAAAGCAGTCTTCAAGCAAGTCTTATAACTCAATATTTCCCCATTTATAGGGATTGAAAACCATGAAAATGTTATGATCCAATAAACCCTTGTTTATAGGGTGTAAAAGCACAAATCAAGGAGGGTTTTGTGAAAAATACTCTTGCAAACCTCTATTTCTTTGGACACCACCTAGAACATGATTTTTTATGTCTTCCAAGACCTTCTACATCATTTCAAATCCTCTACACACTTTATTTATTCATGACCAATGATTGTTGCATCACTTTGTGTAGGAAAATCCTCTATTTTCCAGTGTAGCAGCAACTCCACCATGGTATTATTGCTTTTCCCTACACTTACAATCATCAAAAAATGAAAAAAATCCTAAAATTAACCTACTTCACCAATTTACTTGACCTGCATTGGTGAAGTAGTGAATAAAACCCTATTGGACTCTCAAACTTGCTTCTAAAAGGACTCTATCGGGCACTGAAAACTACCTCTTATTCTTTTGTTTCCTAAAACTAACCAATTCCAACTCTTGAAATTGAAAACTAACTCCTCTTTACATTTATTCACACTATGATTTAACTTTGGGTTTTCTTAAATTACCAACACAAGAAAAAAAAACAATCCAGAGTAATGCTGCAAGCTCAGAGGCAAGGAATTTTTATTTCAAAATCTAATTACAAGAACAAAAACTTTTACTTTTTCTCACCTTTACATTACTTTTAAAGATATTTCCTTTTCCATAACTATCTTCCCATCAATTGAAACTACCCCTTTTAACCCTTAATATGCCTGATTCCCTTGTTTTTGTCAATTTAACAACTTTTAACAATATTACATTATTGCATTGTTTGCATTTTCCCACTTTTACCACCTAGAACTTACCCATAACCTTAAATACATTCAAATAAGACCTCATATGACCTTGAACATGCTTGACATCATTTTTCCATGACCTTTTTTGATTGACTGAATACAAATTTGAACACTCATCCCTTTTGCAAAATTGAAAAGTATTTGATGACCTAGGTGCTCCTACACCAACATCTGACCCAATTGAATTAGGAGAAGATCAAATTTAATAAGCAACTAAAATTTATCTCTTTTCATCAAAAATCACATTGTTTCATTTGCAAACTAGAAGGAAACAACAAGACAACTCATTTCAATACTTCTTCTTATCATCCTCAAGCTTCAAACATGTTATTTATCAACAAAAATGATTGATCTGTGCACAAGAAACCTAATTAGAGTCACTTAAAAATCCACTCTTTCATCATTCACCAAGGTACTCTTCCACTCAATTTTCTTTACTGAGGAAAAATAACAAAAAACAAATCTTTCATGTTACAACCTATATCCATCAAATCCTAACACACCTTTGTCATCATCAATTTATATGAATTCAAAGCAAAAACTTGATAAAGAGCTCTGAATCTTTCAATTCCTTAGACAACTCACCAAATTTTCACTTTTACCAACTAGTTCCTCAAGAGAAAGATACTAAAATCAACCATTTACACCTCAATCATTTCATCTGATTTCCAAGACATTACTAATATCATGTTTATTGACTAAGCTTATTCTATGCACAAATCAAGCCCTACAAAGGAGGGTTTATTGCATAAGGTACTTACAAACCTTAAATACTCCTTCCAACACAACAAACACCATTTAAATAGCCTAAGTAAGCTTTAGAAATGATGTAGAGTGGTAGGGAAGGAAAAATCACAATCACAAATGGAAAAGTCACTCCACTGAATGCTTCTCTCAAATACTCTTATGAGTCCTAAACTCCACTATTCTTTAAGAGATCAACCCCACACACATAGTGTTCACAACTTAGACCACTCAAAAAGTTTGAAAATTTTTGGATCATGTATCATGAAGTCAAAATAAGGTTTAACAACCCTCTAACATTTAGGTTTCAACAAACACCCATCACTATGGTGACTTAAACCTCACTCTCTCTTAAGGCTTGCAACCCTTGCCCAATAGGACAATCAGAATAAAAAACACAAGGAAGACTCTTAAGAAACAAAACCTATGGATTTAGACCCCTAATATGGACCCCTACAAGGTTCTAAAACCATTCCTCTTGACTGTCAAAACATCACTCACAATGGCCCTTTCTACTACAACTCCAAAAGGCCTAATTCACAAACCTACACCTAGGTCTTGACTATTTAGGCTCTCCCCTCCACCCCAAAGAAAAAAATTCAGAATCCTAGAGATTCTCCACACCAAATTCCACCATTCCTAAGTGCCTACTAAACAAATTCTTTGAAATCAAGAAAAAACTCTTTTTTTTTTCTTGTCAATTATGCTTGCCACATAGAGATGTCAAGCCAAAATTCATGCACAACTTCCAAAAATGAGCCTTCCATTCTCTAAAACATTGAGTAAATGATATTACAGCCTTATATCTTCCATCCCACTGAGATTTAGCAATTTTACAATGTGGGAATGTAAGAAATATACATTTTTCACCCAAAACCCTAATTTTAAGGGCTTTCAGACCACTTGATAGAGAAATTGGAATATCTCCCTTGATACTCAATGAAATCTCACCACTCCAATGCCAAAGGAAATATTATTCAATTACCTATCCAACCATTATGGGCTTGGAGCATTAAAGTGAACATACAATTTGTACCAAGTATGGGATCAACAAATTCTTCACAAAAACACAGGAAAAACAACAAAATTCTTATTGAAACTTCTTCAAAACATCAACATCAACCTTGCCTCAATGAAGAGAGGCATATTTTAACTCTTACAAACTCCACAAACTTCTTGCAACTATCTTTTGAAAAGAGATACGTTGGAAAACAACTAATCTCATGCTTTGAAAAGAGATACGTTGGAAAACAACTAATCTCATGCTTTGACTTCTAATTGCCTAGTTAAGGCAATGTGAGCAACTTCTACCAACTCAACCGCAAAGAGCCTTCCAAAATGTTTCAAAGGCATTTAAAACCTTGTCAAAAAGTAAGGTGACTTCTCTCAAGTGTCTAGATACAGCAAGGCATCCTTTTTCCTTATTTTTCCAAGATGCACTAGACTTACAAAAGAGGATGGAGACCTTGTTGTACAAAGAAGTTGGTCACCAAGACCAAAAAATCAACCAAAAACCTAGAAGACCTACTACAAAGCATTGAAGTGGTCCATAAGACCTTATTCTATCCATAAACCAAGAAAAAAAATGAAAAATTATTCTAGGTCCCTTAGACCCATGGGTGCTCCTGCACCATACTCCCAAGCAAGAAAAAGATCTCAAGTCCTCTTTGAGATCAGGTCTTCTACAGTAGTTCCATGTTGTTTAATATCATTTTCTAACATCCATGTTGCATCCTCTTTAGGTATACCTTTCCATTTGACCAGGTATTCCTTGTAAACATTCCTTCTAGTCTTCTTTGTCTCCTTGGTGTCTAGGATGCATTCAAGAGTCATAGGTTGGCTAGGGGGTAGTTCCTTCACCCAATCTCCATCCTCCATTATTTTTGTGCTTGCTCCATCACTTGCATTCACAAAAGCTTTGAAAGGATACAAGTTAGAAATGTTGAAGATAGGAGAGATTGCCACCCCAAGAGGTAGCTCTATTTTATAAGCATTTTGTCCAAACTTGTGGACCACCTTGCAAGGTCCTATCTTCTTCATCATGAGTTTGGTATACTTTCCTTTTGGACGTCTCTCCTTCTTCAAGTGTGCCATCACCAAGTCTCCAACCTTGAATTGGAAATTCCTCTTCTTTAAATATTCCTTTTCCTTATACTTCACAACATTCCTTTGAAGGGTTTCCTTCACTTGTTGATGAATATCCTGATTGTAATAGCAAGGTCCTCACCTTGAGCACTTCTCTTAGCAACTCCTTATAGATCTCTTAGTTCATAGACCCCTCTAGGGTGCATGTCGTAGACTACTTCAAAAGGGCTTCTACCAATGCCCCTATTCATGGAGTCATTATATTCAAATTTAGCCTAAGGTAAAATCAGATCCCAATCTTGTCCATGCTCCTTGGTAGGGCCTCTTAAGAGGTTTCCCAATGATCTATTCACCACTTCAGTTTTTCCATCTGTTTGTGGATGGTATGCTAAACTAAAGGAATTTTTTTTCCTTGAGTTTCTTCCACAACATCCTCCAAGAGTGACCAATGAATTTAGAATCACTATCAAAAACAATGCTTAAAGGAAGTCCATGTATCCTAACAACTTCCCTAAAGAAGAGACCTACTATATGAGATGCATCATTGGTGTATTTTCAAGGAAGAAAATGTTCCATCTTACTAAATCTATCAACTACCACAAAGATACTATCAAAACCTCTTTGGGTTCTAAGCAACCCCAAGACAAAGTCCATACTTACACAATCCCAAGGCCTATTGGGAATGGGTAGTGGCTAATAGATTCTTGCATTTGATGAAGTTCCCTTTGCCTTTTGACATATTATGTAGCCTTCCACATACCTTCTCACATCCACCTACAACTTTGGCCAATAGTAAAATATCCTAACTTGTTCTAAGGTTTTATCAAGACCAAAGTGACCTCCAAGACTCCCACTGTGTTTCTCCTTTATGATATTCTCCCTCATTAAGCATTTACACACACACAATTGGCTTCCTTTGAAGAGAAAACCATTCTGCAATAAAAAGTCAGAGAATTCACCATGAAAATAATTCAAATGTTGATCACAAACATTGTATACCTCCTTGAAATCTGAATCTTCATGATACATATTCTTCAATGCTTCAACCCCCATGCTTTGGAGTTGGATCTCTTGCACTACAAGTTCCCTTATACTAAGATCATATGCCACCTTATTTTCTTAGCCCTTCTTATGCTTTATTGTGAAAGTATAGGCTTGCTTCAAGACTCTACCCACTTCATGTACCTATGACTCAGTTTTTCCTGTTCATTCAAAAAACTCAAGGCATGATTATCAGTATAAACAACAAAATCTTTAGGTAACAAGTAGTGCCTCCACTTTTTGAGGGATTGGACCATAGCATACAAGTCCAAATCATAGGAGAAATACTTCCTCTTTGCTTCATTTAGCCTCTCATTGTAAAATGCAACCAGTCTGCCTTCTTGGCTCAAAACAGCCCCTGTAGCTTGATTGCTAGCATCACGCTCAATGGTAAAAACTTTATCAAAATCAGGGAGCACAAGTATAGGCTGTTGTGCTACTCTCATTTTCAGATATTCAAACCCTTTATCGGCCTCATTGGTCCAAGAAAACTTACCTTTGTTACCTCCTTTGATGGTGTCTAAGATTGGTGCACAAATTTGGCTAAAGTTCTTGATGAAATTTCTATAAAATCTTGCAATTCCATGGAAGCTTCTCACATCTCCCATGGATTTTGGTGTTGGCCAAGTAAGAATAGTATCCACCTTTGAAGGATCCATCTTCAAACTTCCCTTGGAGATGACAAAACCAAGGTAGACTAGTTCTTCCTTCATGAATTCACACTTTTCCATGTTGATCAACAACTTCTCCTCTTGTAACCTCCTTAGTACCATGTCAAGGTGCTTCAAATGTTCTTCTTTAGACCTACTAAACACAAGGATGCCATCTAAACAAACTACAACAAACTTTCCAATGAATGGTCTCAATACCTCATTCATAAGGTGCATAAATGTACTAGGGGCATTTGATAACACAAAGGGCATCACCAACCACTCATAGAGCCCTTCATTAGTCTTAAAAGTTGTCTTTGATTCATCCCCCTCTCTAATCCTTATCTGATGGTACCCGCTCTTTAGATCAATCTTGAAAAAGTAAGATGCTCCTGATAAACAATCCATGAGGTCCTCCATTCTTGGCATCAGGAACCTATATCTGATTGTGATCCTATTAATGGCTCTTGAATCAGTGTAAAGCCTCCAAGTCCCATCCTTCCTTAGTGTTAGGACATTAGGAATAGCACATGGGCTCAAACTCTTCCTCACTAGCCCTTTATCCATCAACTCTTGTACTTGTCTTGCAATCTCCTCATTTTGAGTAGGTATCATCTTGTATGTAGCCTTATTGGGAAATGTAGCCCCTAGAATTAGATCAATATGGTGGCTTATATCCTTAATGGCAGGTAGGCAACTAGGTAATTCATTCACTGTTATGTCCTTGTACCTTTCCAACAACTCTTGGATTTCCTTTGGTGCATCTTCCTTCTTTGTGGGAAGATCTATTTCACTTTTGGGCTTGCGTATGCCTGAGCATCAGCATGCAAATATTTCCATCATGGATAGTGATCATGAGATGGCCGTAAGTGATTATTTTGTTAAATATATCATTTCTTATAATGTAATTTCTATATATATTAATGTCTTTACTTCTTAAATTGTAACTATAGACACCCAAATTTGATCACTCCCATATGATCAAATTTACCTCTTTATTCATAAATTCTGTCAATATTAATTTATTTAATTAATATTACGCTTTCCACATAAGACTCTTAAAGTATTTAATTTAATAATTAAACACTTTATCTGGTGCCTTTCTCCTCTCTAAATTAAATAAATACACCAATTTATTTAATTTAGTCATTCTAATCTTTTGAATTAAAATCAATTTAAAATTCTTCTTTTCTCCCTCCTTGCCACATCCTCCATAATCCATCTCTAATTTTAATTAATTCATAATTAGGGTGTGCATCATCTTAATCAAGGATTAATGTCACATCCTCCTACATTTGCCACTTGTCACTAATCTTCCATTGATTATCATAATCAAGTATTTGCACAACTTTAATCAAAGTCATTAACCACTTTTAGCACCACTTTTTAGTCAATCTTTCCACTTTTCCTTTTTGGGTATTGACCCTCTTTCCCATGAGAATTTTTAATTCTCATTTATTCATCTTATGTCTCTCTCCTCCCCATCTGAATTTTTAATTCACATTTTATCTTTCCAAGGCTTATAGAGTGTTTGACATGTCACCTCATGCACATGTGACCAATTCCCACCTTTTTGGAGACCCTCTCTTATCCATTATATTCTCCTATGAATGTGAATTTATTTCTCCAACCTCTTTCTCTTTTCCCATGGAGATTTTTGAGAGATTCTAAAATTCTTCAAGTGTCATTTTCACTCCCACTTGGAGATAAGAATTTCCTTTTTAAAGAAATATTCTCACTCCCCAAGGTACTTGGAAGGTACTTATCCTTCCTTCACATCATGTACCTCCCTTCCACATCACCTACACATCATCTCACCCTTATCCCTCTCACATTCCACATGTCAAAATGTGAGGGCTTGTGAGTCCTCAACTCACCTTAACCCTTCATCTTGACTTTGTTGGATAAATCCCAACCATTGAATTCTCTAGAGAATTCAAGTTTCTCTATAAATACCCCATCCTCTAAGACATTTCTAAGACTTAGCCATTTTGCAACTAAATGCTACCATTTTGTGCACTCATCTAGCCATCAACATTCATCCATTTGCATCTACATTCAAGCATATAGTCAAGACTTGCATTTAGCCATATCAAGAGCCATCAAGGAGCATACAAATCAATCCAAATCAAGGGCCAACCAAGGAGTTTCAGCTGCAAAAAGGGAGGTATATCTATTTGTCTTCATTTAACACTTTCCTCTTTGCATTTACAAATTTCTTAGGCTAATCTTGAGGTGTTTCCTTATGTTTTTTCATTGCATTTTAATTGCTTAGAAAGGGTTAGACATTTTTATATCACATTTCTAGCACACCCAGTGAGACCCACAAGCGGGTTCCTCAATTTAACATTCATTGTTGTTGAGTTTTTTGAAGGAATACGTCATGAAAGGGCGACTACGCCCCTAATTTTCTGCAGAGGGGCGACTGCGCCCCTGATTTTCTACAAAAGGGTGATTATACCCTTGATTTTCCATAGTGGGGCTACTGCGCCCCTAATTTACTGCAGAAGGGTGACTGTGCCCCTATTTTTCTGCAGAAGGGTGACTACGCCCCCTCCTTGACTAAAATTTTTGGCTAACACTTTTCTTGCAGAAAGGCGACTACGCCCCCTGGGCTGAAATTTTTGTGCTAACACTTTTCTATAGAAGGGTGACTACACCCCCTGGGCTGAAATTTTTGTGCTAACACTTTCTATAGAAGGGTGACTGGGCCCCTAATTTTCTACAAAAGGGCGACAACGCCCCTGATTTTCTGTAGAAGGGTGACTGCACCCCTGATTTTCCACAGAAGGGCGATTACGCCCGTGATTTTCTACAGAAGGGTGACTATGCCCCTAATTTTCCATAGAAGGGAGATTGTGCCCCTAATTTTCCGCAGAAGGGTGACTATGCCCTTGATTTTTTGCAGAAGGGCGATTACGCCCCTAATTTCTATAGAAGGGTGACTGGGCCCCTAATTTTTTGTAGAAGGGCGATTGCACCCTTGATTTACTATAGAAGGGTGACTACACCCCCTTGTCACTACAAAGCCACACATTTTGAACGGTAAAACTATCATTTTGGCTTTGGTTTTTTGCTATTTTCAAGTATTAACCCCCTAACACTGTTCTTGCAAGGATATTGGTGTTTTTGCTAACTTTTTGTAGCATATTCTTGTGAAGTTGATGAAGAAAGCGGGATAAAACATCTAACATTTGCTTGCAGGGCTATCCATTCACTCAAAAATTTTAAACTATCCTTGTTGTTTGCATTAATCTAAGAACATAGTTTAATTAGGGGGAGTAATATTCACTGCTTGTTGTGTCTATCTTTTTTTGTTACCCAAAGGGAGCATTAGCTTGTTTTTGCTTTCCCCTTGCACTTCGTGTGAGCCTAGGGAGTAGTTGGAAATAATTAGTGCTTTCTTTCTAGTGGGACCTACTTGGGGATTCCATTACCCCAAGGGATGATTCCGACCATGCGTACTAGCGGGGTATATAAAAGGGGGAGAGTGAAAGTTGTACCCCAATCCAGTCATGTCATAATTGGCGGAGCGTCGAAGCTAGGGTGATACCTAGATAGATGTGAAGAGTTGGTCCGAGCCCTTCAGTATCTCACTGGGGTTCCTAACTCACACTTGTGACAGGCTAGTGTTCATGGTTGTGCCTCACATACCGAGAGTATATCGAGGACTCCCTAGACACCTTGTCCATCCTAGATTAAGACATCTTTGGCCATACCCTTAACACTAATCATAGGATTGTGTTTGCTTGAAAGTGTTTTCTTGTGAGAAACCAGTGAAATTTTGACAAATTGGCCTTATCATTGTCATTTTAAATTCCTTGCCATAGTCATTTTCATCAAACCAAGTCCTTGATTTTTTGCAGAAGGGCGACTGGGCCCCTGATTTTCTATAGAAGGGCGATTACACCCCTAATTTACTACAAAAGGACGACTATGCCCCTAATTTTCCGAAGAAGGGTGATTACGCCCCCAATTTTTTCACAGAAGGCGACTATACCCCTAACTTTCTACAGAAGGGCAATTGCACCCCTAATTTACTACAGAAGGGTGACTGTGCCCCTGATTTACTGTAGAGGAGCGAATTTTCCCTCCTAAACACCTGAAATCACCCCATTTGGATCCGTTTAGCCTCTAAACCATCATTTAATCATTCCCAACCACTATCTCATCATCTCAAACCTCTGTTTTGTCACTCTAAGCCTCCAAAAACCTCCATTTGATCAGTTTAAACCTCCATCTTATCATTCTAAACCTCTATTTAACTATTCTAAATCCTTATTCATTCTCCACAATCATCCTCAATCCATCCACTCATTTTAAATTTTAGCATAATCCATTCAAAAGTCCATAACATCACCTAGCGAACATCAAAATTTTACCATTTACATCACCAAACACCACCCATAATCAAACCACCTTAACCTTGTGTTACAAAGTGGTTACCCAAATTGACCATAGCACTTGAATTTGATTATTAGTCATTAACTTCAAGCCAAATCAATTTACTTCCATCTTGAGGTGAATTCGGTGTCATAAGTTATCATCCTCGACCAAAATCAATCCATTTCTATCTTAAGGTGGATTCAGTGCCGTGATCATCCTCTTAATTAATCAAACCTCTATGTCACTAAGGGTAACTTTCTTTGATTAAACTCAAGGTCTCACATCTTTCATCATCCAATCATACCCATTCAATCATCCAAATCTATCAAAACCAATCATTTGATAAAATTATCCAATAAATTAAATCACATCTGTTCAACCAATGCAATCCTATTGATCTTAATAATCCAATCCAATTCAATCAAAATCTAATCTAGCCAATCAAAATCTAATCCAATCCAATATATCCATACAAAATCTGATCTAAATCTAAACCCCATCAAAATCAGATCTCATCCAATCACAATCAAATCATTAGTCAAAAACATCTTTATAATCCACCCATAGCACATTTGCATTCACATTCAAACTAGGTCACAAGTTAAGAGACAAATGGAACAACAACAAGGTCAAAATTCCCAAGCGAACATGTCTCAAGACCTTAATAACAACACAAATCCCACCAATGGTGCAAATATTGCTCAAGATCCTAACAACATCCCCCAAGATCCTCATAATGGTACTTCATCGCACTCCAACACCAAAAATTAGAAAAACTCACCACATGGTGAAGAGAGTATGGCTAATCAACCTGAACTCACGCTTGAGGAACATTTTAGTAATCCCGCCAATGTGCAAATGACTGACCGTCTATTTGAAAAACATGGGGAAGAAATTTTGGCCCACCTAATTGAGAAGGGTGTCAAACCCCCCTCGAGTGTTGACTTGTCCAAATATAGGAGTTCCCCATCTAACGTACTCCAAGGTTCACAAAATGCACTAGAAGGTTCGTACTTCCCCAATGTTCCTCCAGTTGAGGGTTGGCATCAACCTGAATTTGGCAATGCTATTCTTTATCATGTTAAGCACCCCCCACATGCTTCAACCTCAATTATGGGAGGTCCTCAGGTGCCTAATCCCAATAATCCTTTTTCCTATGGTATGCCACAAAATGTTCCACAACTTGCACCATTAACGCTAATAGCACCCCCTCTTTCGAATCAACCTATAGTCAACACTGGGGGCACCCCCTTTACCACATTGCTTCCACCTCCTAGGGAAACAAATCTACCATCATCTTCATATACATCTCAATAGCTTCATCAATCCAACCTTCCACCTCAATTACCTCTGCAAGCCATGTCCCAACCGAATGTTCTAGTTGGTACCCAACAACCTCCCTTATAGAACACCTCGACATTATCTCAGCCACCTCATCAGCAACAACCCCCCCATAATGCTTTGGTTTCTTCTCAACAACCACCATACCAATCGCAAGGAAATCCATCCCAACCTGTCATTCAGACCATATCCCCATTCCACATATCCATCTTAAGTCTGCAAACTCAACCACAACACAACACCCCATCTCGGTCCACACAACAGTTGACATCACAATAACCCCCTCAGCACTATTACTATCATGATCAACAGCAATTTCACCCACACCCACCTTATGTGGCCTCCCAACAATCATAGTAGTACTTTCAACACCCACAAATCAATCAACAACATCCCATCCAAGCTCCTCAGTAGCCTACCTCACACTTCTATCAAACAAATCCATACTATACCCCACAACAGTAGCCCCCGTACCAACAAAATCCCTCAGCTTATCAACAAGGCATGTCATCATCCAACTATCAAAATTCATACTTCAATAATGTGGCACTCTCTTAGCAAGATCCTTTATAATCCTATCATCAATATCCCCCCAACCAGCCAATGGTCCACTTGGATCTATTGGAAATCAAAGCCGCTCTGAAAGACCTTCAAGTTGGGGCTTGAAAACAATCGTTCAAATTTGAAGACATATGCCCATATCCATTTGATCCCTCCATCTCATTAATCCCATTTCCTAAACATTTTGAAATACCAAAGTTTGAAAAATACAAGGGAAACAAAGACCCTAAGGCTCACTTGCAGGAATTTTACTCCTAGTGTCAAGAGGTCATGCACAATGACAACTATCTCTTGCACCTATTCCCATGAAGCCTGGCAAGCAATGCCCTAGAGTGGTTCATGACCCTTGAAAAAGGATTCGTAAAATATTTTGCAGACCTATTGGAAAAATTTGTCTCCTACTTCTCCTTCAATTTGGAGGACACTGACACCTTAGACCTTCTCAAAGAGAAACAACGTGAGGGGGAAACATTTACTAGCTACCTCCAAAGGTGGCATGCTCTAGCAAGCCAAATGAAAATCCCTTTGAAAGAGAAGGACACGGCCACTCTCTTTGTGGAGAACTCTCATCCCGACATGGCTCATAACTTTAGGTTGTATTGTGTCACCACTTTCACGGAGATAGTGGAAAAGGGACCTATCCTTGAACGTGCCCTTGTCACCAAAGGGCACATTAAAATACATGGCCATGATAAAGAAAGGTCATTTGGAGATAAGCCATGTTTTTGGAACAAAAACAAGAATGCAATGAATGACGGTGCAACTGATATTAAACATGTCCAGGTGGCTAACACATCCCTGAGATAGCAACCCTCCATACCTAACGCCATATCTGTACTACAGAGGGCACCTTGTCCTCCTCAACAGTCAAATCAGAACAACTAAGGGAATGCTAAGAGCCAGTATGCTCAATTAGGGGAACCCCTAAGTGTTGTCTTCAATAAATTGATATAGATCAATTATCCAATCACATATCATGTCACCAAGCCACTTGACGAATCCAAACCCAAGCCCACATGGTTTAAGCAAAATGAATATTGTGAGTTCCATAAAATCAAAGGAAACTCTTTCAATAAATGTCAGGGTCTAAAAAACTATGTCCAAGATCTCATTGATCAAGGAGATATCAAGGTTGACACTAGTTAAGGCTCATCGTCCAATGCTCAATTGTAGATATATCAAAACACCTTTCCAAACCATAATCAAGGCCTGAGCACCTCCAACAATAATCCTCAAAACAATAGCACAAATAATGTGAGCTATAAGAATGTACCCCTTAATTACAAGGGTATTATTCATTACATTGAGCAAGTAGAACCTCATGTATCCATGATACATGTCAAAGCCAAAGACCCTCAGTGTGTTGTTACTACACGACGAGCCCGCATCAATGTCCCTGCGGCCTCCACACTTGCCCAATAAACTCCTGTAAGCTCTTAGTACAACATCCTTGATCACTTAGGAAAGACCCCTACACATATCTCCATTTTGGATTTACTTAAGTCTTCCCCTATACATCAAGAAATCCTCAATAGAGCTCTATAGGAAACCCATGTACCTAATGACATTGATCCTACACGATTCCAAGCTTTGGTAGGACACCTATTTTTATCTCATCAACTTCACTTCAGCCAAAATGATATGCCAAACATCGATGTCAGTCATAATCACCCCTTACATATTGAAGTTGTGGTTGCTCGTCATAAAATAAAAAGTCATGGTGGATAATGGATCTGCCCTCAACTTGTGTACTCTAAAATTCATAAAACAGGTGGGGTATACTCAAGCAGATTTAAGTAATCAGATCATCATGATCAATGCCTATGATAATGCAGAAAGGAATTCAGAAGGGATTATCAGTCTTCCTATCCAAGTGGGACCTGTGGTTTGATACATTACCTGTCATGTCCTTGATCTAGACTTGCCATATAATCTCCTCCTTGATCGTCCATGGCTCCATGCTATGCAAGCTGTCCCCTCCACATACCATTAGTGCCTAAAATTCCTAGTCAACGAACAAGAAGTCGCCATCTATGCTGACCCCCAACCATTTGAATATTGTCACACTTTAGAAGTGTCATTTCCCCATTTGCATTATTGTCCCAGGGTTGAAATGGGGGCATCCCAATCATCATCTGCTAATCCACCCTCCATTGTGATAACCACTCCATCTTCCACCACTGATCCTATAGTCACCAAAGTCTAGATCATTGACAAAGGGTGTGGTGAATACGAAATGCATACTACTCTCAATGTAGTAGCCATGCCACCATCACCACATGAGCATGGTCAACCTTCACATGCTACTCCAAAGGAAGACAAGACTATCACCTTCAATGGTAAAAACATCCCTACCACCACTTTTAGATCCCCCAGTGTCCAGATAGATGCACCAGAAGAGGACATAAGCCAATGGGTCTACCGAGAAGAACCCCAACCGAATCCTCCTCTATAGGAATATTTTCAGGAAGCATATCCATGGTCAGCTAAGTTTGCAAAAAAGTATAACTACTAAGGCAGGGGCCTAGGTAAAGAAGAACAAGGGTAGTTGCAACCCATTGATACGTCAAAGCTACAAAAAAACATAGGCATTGGGTATGACAGAAAATAGAAAAGCCCTACAACATCATCTAATACTTCCAATAGTATCGTCATGGACGATGGCTCATTGGAAGACATACTCGAGGAGGAATCCATCATATGTGTGTACGATGACATCGATCACACTGACTTATCATCCATGTTTGAATGCCTATCCATCTACACCATTAGCCTATCCCTTTGTCACCCTGAGCTTATTGATTGGGACCTACGTAATAGCACACCTATCAATATGTTTGCGGATAAATATGTCAACCTTATGGGATTGGGGGAGGATGAACACTCTAGTCGCAAAAATAAGAATAAGAAAAGTAAAAAGTGGTCATCTAGTGAAAACCTCCCTGAGGTGCTTCCTGACCTTGAAAAAGTAAAAATAAAGGACACATCTGATGGTGAAAACCTCGAAGAGGCGCTGGAAGATGGAGATGTTCATCTTCCCCTTGTAGGAACTCAGTTATTTTCCTGATCATCCATTCTAATTGAAGAGACTCAAGAAGTTAATCTGGGTACTGCTGAAAATCCTAAAATCACCTATGTGGCTAAGTCACTCTCAGAGCAAGAGTATCCAGTCATCGTGCAGCTACTCCAAGAGGGAATCATTAACTTTGCTTGGTCATATTCTGACATGCTAGGCTTAGACCCCACCTTAGTGGTTCATCATCTAGACGTTCACCCTGATGCCAAGCCTGTCAAATAGAAGCTCCCCAAGACGCATCCACAAGTCACATTATTAGTCAAGAAGGAATTGGAGAAGTTATTAGCTACAGGTTTTATTAGACCAATTGACTATTCTGAGTGGATCTCCAGTATAGTACTAGTTGCCAAACCAAATGGTGACATTTAGATTTGTATAGACTTCAGGGATCTCAACAAGGCCTACCCAAAAGACAACTTCCTTCTCCCTAACATTGACATGTTGGTCGACCTCACAGCAAGACATGAGATGCTATCCCTTATGGATGGCTTCTTTGGTTATAACCAGATTCAAATTGCACCTGAGGACCAACACAAGACTGCTTTCACAACACCTTGGGGTACTTTTTGTTACAATGTTATGCCTTTTGGTCTCAAAAATGCAGGGGCAACATATCAGAGAGCAATGATGGTCATCTTCCATGACCTTATCCATATCATCATGGAGGATTATGTTGATGACTTGTTAGGGAAATCTACAACACGAGCAGAGCATCCTACCATCTTGAAGAAGATCTTTGAATGGTTAGAACATTACAAGTTGTGGTTAAATCCAAAAAGGTGTCTTCGGGGTTACGTCAGGAAAATTGTTAGTTTTTATAATCTCTCGAAGGGGTATTGAAATTGATCCCGCCAAGGTAAAGGCTATTCTAGACATGCCACCCCCACACAATCTGAAGTAGTTAAGAAGCCTCCAAGGGAAGATGTGTTGTGCAGTTTTTGCACACATGCCCCACCTGGAGTAGGGACCCTCTTTTCTGGTGTCTTTCGACCTTTGATTTTATTGGACTTACCATTTTGAGGTCTTGACATGTTGGTCTTGCTAGCTTTGACCTTGCCTTGAGGCTTGAATTGATTGAAATTGAGTTTATGCAAAATCCGGGTTTTTACCTCACTCCGAGATTTTCCAGCTTCGGCGGATTTTCCCGGGCCTTGGTTCTTTGTCCATTTCTGGCTGGATTCTCTGAATCCGGGTGTTTGCTTACCCCCGAGATTTTTCGTTTCTGGCAGATTTTCTCAGACTGTGCTAAAATCTTGAACTTAGTCATTTCCCCGGTTTCTGCATTTCCGCGAAATCTAGATTTCCGCATATCTTGGAATTCTCTGAAATTCCCTCTCAGGCTCTGGTTTCCGGATCTATTTGAAGCGTCTTGTCATTCATTAATGAATAAGGTACCTTTGCTCAGGGGCATATATGGGTGGATTTAAATTCTTTAGGCATCATTTGAGATTCATTATTCATTTGCTTGCTGCCTGAGCATCTGAGTGCATTCTCTATTCAAGCTTGGAGGATTGATTTGGGTTACTTGTGTGTGTGGATTGATTGGAGTGTTGTTGGTTAAAGTTTTCATTGTGGAACATGCTTATTTCGTGGTTTATTCCTCGAAGTTCGAATTTCATCCACATTGATCCATGGTAGGTCATCGTTCACCCTCTCATTTGTTTGCATGATGATTGAATGTTTCTGCACTGAATGTTGTTAATTTCAGGTCGACCCTTGCTTAATTATGACTTCGTGTTTGTAGAGTTAGGGTTTGACCTGTTTCTTTGTGAAACCACATTACTCGTGCCCCGGTGAGCTTGTCTTTACCTATTAAGTTTGTGGGTGCATCCGTTTGAGGGGTTCTAGGTTGGATCATTTACCCGCTTGGTACGAAATCTGCCATATTGTGCGAAGTTCGGGCTTTCTTGGTGCTCGGTCTAGAACGGCGAAGTTGTGACGATTTACCAACTTTTCCCTTGTATTATGCTGACCCGCACCCTGTGAGGATTCAGAGTGCCTTAGGCGGATTTTCATCAATGATATTTCAAACCTTAGGCTTACTCTGGTTTTAATGGCGGGAGAGTTATTCATCCAAATTAGGGCATCGTAGTTTTGCCACATGATTTTAAAAATTATGAGGTCTTTGAAGTCTAAATTCATTTGCATTCTTAATCTTGTCAGTTGGCATCGATTTCTAGACTATTAGAATCCAAGTAGAAGGGATTGCGTAATAGTTTAATCACTAGTTTGCGGGTCGTCCTTCGTCGGGTTCCCGTGGTGTTCGCAGAATTTTCGCACACCCGAATTTTCCCAATTTAGGCTATTTCCGCGAACTGGAGAAATTTCCGGAAATGCTTCTACCTGTCCATGAAAATCTATCCCATCTAGATTTTTCCGGTTTTCCTGTCCGACTCTATCCTTTTGATTTTTTTGAAGATAGGATTGATGGAACAAGTGCTAATTGCTTATTTCTTGTTGCTAATGAATGAATTGCATGGTAATCTGATGGTTTTTGGTTGAACTAATGATCTATTTGACTAAGGTAGCTAGAATCCATCTGTGTCAGATTTCTCTAAAATTCTGCCCCGACGGGATTTTCCCGGTTTGCGTGATTTTTTCGGACTACCTTATTTCTCCAGATCTCCAAGGATTAGCAGTTTGCAATGGATTTAATTGTTTTATATGATCTTATGCTAACCTTTGGTCAGAATATGCCTAATGATTGAGTACTAATGATGATTTTTCTGTGTGCAGGTCGAATCAAGCAAAGCTGCTGCTGAAAAATCTAAGAGTGGAACAGAGGGGTCATCCATTTCTGATGCAGAATGACTAAGATTGGACATCAAGAGTCAGCTTCCTGAAAGAAGAATATCCTCCATATGGTCTGAAGTGTCTGACACCAATGTGGGAGCTTGGAGGTATGAGGATTTTAAACAGAGGACAACGGAGAAGGATCTGTCAACCCTGAGGCAAGGAATGATGAAGTCTGGACTGGTGCACGTGGTTGGTTTCCCTTCGGAAATTCAATGTTATGAGCTGATTCTTGAGTGTGCTCGGTAGTATGATTTCGATACCCAAAGGGTTGTCAACACCGAGGGAAGAGTTCTGGCTAATTTCAATCCTGTTTCCATTGTGCAAGCCTTCGGCATGCCTGATCTACCTTCAATATGTGCTTTTAGTATAGACACGACCAAAACATATTATGAGAATGAGCCAGCCAAAGCCCAGCAGATGATTAACTCTTGGCTGGAGAAGCCGAAATCGCATCACTCCAAACTACCCAAGCAATTACATAGGATTAAATTCAAATCACATATTTATGATGCAATAACATTTCTGAGCATAGTAGCAGGGTTGAAGACCGCTGGAGTATTGGAAAACTGGATGGTCCATGTGATCAACAAGATTGAGTAGCGAACTAATTATCACTGGGCCGGGCTTATTAGCTCTGAAATTGACAGGAAACTAAGGAATGTCCTGGAGACTAAAAGATTTACCATGTCTTCCTATGTGGTGTATATACTAGCCAGATTCTACCCATACAGGGGTTTGAATCCACAAGGGACATTGGGTCAGGACATAATCTATGAAGTTTACCCGGAGTTGCACTTAGGATACAAGGACTACTGGAGAGCCAATGATGCCTTCACGATGCATATTACCCGGATGTTGCTGAATGCTGAGCATATGAGATTATCAGATGGAGCTAAGGGATTGATAAAGAACTATGGAGCTTGGTTCATCCAATTTCCCACCTTCACCTACCTTAGAATTGATGGATGTCTGGTTGCCCCATATAGGTTACCTCAGTATCCTACTGATCACATTGTTTTGTTGGAAGTTGTGAGGCAGATTTATGAGTTTGATGCTGTTGTGAAAAGATAAAATCATAAGACGGGCTTTGGTGGAGACTTTCCTCTTGGGATTGGTGTAGCAGAAGTGTGCCCTTCCATCCAATCAGCCCACACTGCAGGAGAAGAACTGGTAGCATATGGTTTCTCCTTCCATTCCAAAAGGATGAACTTTGACATAACAGGAGAGGCACAGAAAAAGGTCGCTAAGGAATACCGGCATAAGGACGACCTAGAAGATTATTGGGTCAATATCAAAGATGACCTTGAAGCCAGAAAGAAGAGATACTCCAGGTTGCCTGTGGAGGCAATCTGACAATACAATGTCAAGTTGATCCCGGATCAACTGGAGAATGATGGAAGCCTGGTGCATGATCATGCTTATGAAGCTGTGAAGGATAGGTCAGTCGGGGATATAAATTGGAATGAGGACGAGATTACAGAATTGGAGGACCTAATGGCCCCAGTCATGAAATTTACCTTTTCGTGGTTGAAACACAAGATTTGGGAATTGGAGAGCGAGAAGGTGGCCTATACCTTCAATCTAATGGGAGACCTTAATCCCATGTCTACTTCAGAGGAATCCGGGGAAGATGACCCCAAAGGGAAAACCAAAAGAAGCTCCCCCTTCAAGATAAAGATTAGAGTTCCCAAGCAGGGTGAGCCTGAAGCAAAAAGGAAACCAAAAGGAAAGAGGAGATGGAAGACTTTGACGATTAGCAAGTCCTCTGATGAGGAGGAAATGGAAAAAGTAGAAGAGGAAGATGTTCCTCCACCACCGAAGAAGACAAGAATAGCTCAGACTTCAAAGAAGGGTTAGGTTGCTTCGGGTGATGAGCCTCCTATTGTGGATGTAGAGTGTTCAGGAGGAGAGAAAACAAAAGTCTACATGAGAAAATATAGAACTCCTTTGCCCAAGGATAGTGTACAAAAGAAGGACTCTCCTCCAAAGCCAACAGTTGTGGAGTCACCTAAGGCTGCTTCTCCTCCACCAAGCATACTTGAGCCGGAGATTCCAGGGGAGTCTGAAATTAGCGGAGAGGCAGAGCCCTTCAAGGAAGGGACACTTTTTAGTGAGGCAGCTGGGCTAGAGGTTGAGGAGGAGGAAAGGCATACTTCCCCACTGGTCCATTATGAAGATTCTCTGGAAAGTGACAGGGGAAACGGATCACCTGAGAAGGAGGAGGATATCCCTGCTAAAACCCCATCACCTATGTGGCAAGAGGTGGAGTTCGAAGAAATTGATCAAGGTGACCAGCTTCTTGGGAAGGAGGATGATAAAGTAGTTGTAGAGGAAGAAGAGAAAGTGACAGAACAATCAGAAGAAACCAAAATAGAAGAAATCCAAGTGGAGCCTACAGCCCCAGACTGGCTAGAAAAGGAGCTTGTGAGAAAGAAGCAAGTAGTTGTTGAAGACACTCCCTTGGACTGGGATGAAATGTTGTCCAAGATTGGTAAAGGCAAGAAAAAGAAGGTAGCCAAAGTGGTTTCCAAGGTGGAAAGGGATGAGGCGAATAACAGGGTCATCCACATTGCCACCCCATCTGTGGACAAGACAAGAGAAGAGGTCACCGGTCAAGATTACAGTGTGCAAACCATCAACCTTGGACCAGCCTCCATGGAGCAAGATATAAAGGATTTTGAAGGGTCCAGTGCAGTGATTATTGGCAGGTTGAGGAAGGAAACCCAAACCAAACATGAGCTAAGGAAAGAAAATGAAAGACTGAAGAAATGTTTGGAAGAGGTAATGAAGCCTTTGCAATCTCTCCACCCTTCTTCTTTTGCCACTCCTGGTTTCTTACCCAAAGAAACAATCTCCGAAATTGAGAAAATGAAAGCCTCAGCTTAGGCTGCAGTGGATTGGCTGATGGGTGTGCAAGTAAAGGGGGATGATACCATTAAGTAAATCTTATCGGTTGGAAAGGATGCAATCCTGGCCAAAGAATTACTGGAGCATGTGCTGTCACAGGACAAGGAATACATTGACCTTTTGTTGCAGAAATCCAGGGTCATCCTAGGACATGGTAGGGATCAATTGCTTGCAGATAGAATTCTTCCTTCTTCCAGGTTGGATGAACCTTGGGAATGGTTCGAGGCTCTGCAGATTAGACAGAAGGCCATGAAGAAGATCCTGAAATGGAAAAAGTAAATCGATGGAGATCTTACTAGTGTTTATGATGGATGCATTGCCTTCTTTGAGGTAATGACTGGGAGGAGAAAGATTGCTCCCAAATATCTGAGCCTAGAACAGCTGAGGGAGTGGTGGCATGAATTTTATGCCTCGAATGATGAAAGTGTTGTAACTTCCCACCAGCTAGATGATGCAGCCACCTACTTGGCAGTGATGGACAAATATCAAACCAACAAGGAGGATTGGAATTAAATTGTTGAACAGTCAAAGGAGGAGATTGACTCCATTAAATTCTGACTTAAATTTTTGCCTTTGCCACCTATTGCCAAGCTAGATGGAGTATTTTTGAAGGTCCAAGGGTCATCGGTTCAGAGAAAGGATAAGGGAAGTGGCAGTTAATGCCTATTTTGAGATTTGCGCTTCCCTATTATCATAGGGCATGCATTGGGTCAGACTACATTAGGGACTGTGTCAAGGCTGACCTTGATGGTGAATGGCATTTAATGTGTGACTTAGTTTGATTCTTCCTTGGCCAACACGTTTTGGCGGTTTCTCTTATTTTTGTAAATGTTTGGCTGGGACGACATGTCTTGAAAATGGCTATAAGTGGGCATTCTTGCCTCATTGTTAGGAGCTAGAAAATAATAGAGACAAGTAAGAGCAGAGAGAGCTAGAATATTTTGCAGTAGGAGTAGTATTCAATTTCTGGAAGCAAGTATTGTAATCAGAACAGTGGAGTTGTTGCAGCATTTTGGTGATTTAATACAATTGAGGACATTGTGGTTTTCCTGGTGAAATCTGTTGTGTTATTTTATTTTGCATGGTTTTACTGTTCTATCTTTCAAATTGCTTGAGGATTAGGGTTTTGCGTTCAGAATTAAAATAATTTCAGTTTGATGAATGATGTTTGTGGTTTCATATTTGGAATGTTTGTAGCAATCTCTGGTCTATACTCCCAGTAACTATCTGATTGTAGTAGGCTGGTGAAGTCAACCTGGACCTTAGATTCGAATGTGCTTGAGTTCGATTGTGGATGAATGTCTATGATTTGAAAATTTGTATACCTCAGAAGATTGCACCGTTCTTGTGATATTGCATTGTGGGTTGATCAAGGATTGGTTATTTGAGATTGGTCCATTCCAGATATTTATCATTTGCATTGCTCATCATTTGCATTGATCATTCTAGGAATAGTCTAGACCTTATCATATCCCTGCACCCCTACCTTTTGCTGTTTCTTTATTATCTGGTTAGATTTAGGATTAGAGATCATCATATTGCAAAATCTGATAAATTAAATGATATAGTTTGCTTGTAGTAAGGTCCCTTCATGATTACCAGCATTTTCACATAATTATCTGAGCTGTTTATGCATTGTCATGACCTGACACCTAAGAGAACTTGGGGTGATTTTCAGTAATTCATTGTTGAAAATAACCTTTCAAGAGGGATAGAATATTGCATTATGTCTGAGTTGTTTCCATGCAGAAAACACCATCAATGGATTGGCGCTAGAAGGAGGGCTTGAATGAGCACACTGGATCGTTTCTTGAATGCCATCTCTCCAGAGAGATATAGGAGAAATACCAGATCTACCACAGGAGAGGAGGATTTACAGGAATTACAGTTCCCTAATAGGTCAAGAAGGACTCGAGAAAGGGGAGAATCATCGTCACCCATCCCTTCACCAACATCATCTATATCTTCACATCCTGAGGTTGAAGCCATACCCATCCCTGAAGTAGTCCCCGTTCAACAGCCTCAACCTATCATTAACCAACCACAACCTCCACCCCCACTCCTACCAATGGATTTCCTTGCCGATAATCCATCACCCTTGTCCTTCCGTGCTTATAATGTAATGCCTAAAAACCTTGAACACTTCTATTCAAAATTCCATGCTAATGACCCAAACAGAACTGCAGAAGAACACATAAGGATTTTTCAAACTTGTCTCAAGGATAGAGGGATTGTTCATGAGGATGTCGCCTCTAGGTTGTTTCCTCATTCACTAGGAGAAGAGGCTTTTTACTGGTACAAGCATCTCCCTCCCTGCTGGTTCAATTCTTAATTTGAATGATCTCGAAAAGGCTTTTTTGCAGAAATTCTGAATACCCATAAGTGCCAACGAGTTATACCTGCAATTTATCAAAGTTAAGAGAGAGGTTAATGAGCCAATATCTAGTTTCAATAATAGGTTCTACCACGCATACACTAGATTACAAGACCCATATGTTTTAGATGATAATACAGCCCTGGGAGTCTATTATGAAGCTCTGGATAACCTAACAGCAACCTTCTTGAAGTGGAGACCCAATCCTCCAGGTACCCTAACTGATCCTTATACAGAGGTTGTCAAGCTTAGTACATATCTGAGAAAACACTTGATTGGACCATTACCTTCCTTAGGACCAGTTGCACACCCCAATCAGGTTCAAGCAGTGAACCATGCGCTTACCAATCATACTCCAATCATGAATCCAGTCCCTCAATTACCTATGGTACCACACCCTGGTCAACCCATGAGTCAGGTCTCCCCTATGATGAGCTTCCCTCAACAACAGGTGAATCAGTCGATGTATCAAACACATCTGAACAGTTTCCTTGCCTATTTGTAGAATTCTGAGGTGTTGCACCAATCTTTGGAATCTGCTACAATGCCTATCCCTCCTCAGAATAACCCAAATCAGCTTCCTTATTAAGATCCAAATAGGGAGAGGATTGATGAAATGGCTGAGCAAATAAAGAAGCTAAACCTAGAAGTGACCTACCTGAAAAATCAGAACAGTCAATTACAAGCTGCTTAGAAAGGCATGCAATCCAATCAGAGCAGAGAGTTTCAACAAGGGCAGAATTTTGACAGGGGACAGCATAATGACAAAGGATTCTATAATGACATGGGGTATAATTAGGATAGGGGTTACAACAATGATAGAGGTTTCAATAATGATAGGAGGCAGAATTTTGACAGAGGCCAAGGAAGTGGATCAGGATTTGATAAGAGACCATCACAAGGGCAGGGTAGAACTTGGAATATAGGACCTAACAATGGAGGGGTTCCCACCCCACTAGATCAGCCAACTAGTCAAGTTGTCAACCAATCTGCAAATCAACCATTTGGTCAAGACAAACCTTCCAGTGGTGTATATCTGGCTGAAGCACCCCTATCAGGGTGGTGTAGGCTCCATAAGACAAGTTAGCACTCAGAATTAGAATGTCTAGAATTCCAAACCGTTGCTTCCATCTTCTAGTATGAAGTGGAAAATAATGCAAACAGGAAGGAGATTGTTCCCTCCAACCCCTATGATTCTCCTGTGCTGGTATTAAATCATGCTCCTTTTCCAACCAGTAGGGAAAATGTGCCAGAAGAGGAACATGAGTCTCAAGAAGAAAGGGTAGATTAGGTATGCAATGGAGATGAAGTTGCTCGATTATTCAATGAGGAAGCAATGAATGATAATGGCCCACTGGATCAAGAAGAAGCTTATGTTGAAGAAGTACAGATGTTTCAGAGAAAAGGCTTGAGAGATATGCATCATAGGCATCCGCAGGCTGGAGGACCTTTCACCACTTCCATTCCTCCTAACAATTTCAGTACCCCTCTGGATCCTAATGCTAGCAATAATCTGTCTTATCTACATGTTTCCAAGTAGTATCTCTCAAAGGAGAGACAAGCTCAAACTGACTCACAGAGAGAAAGGGCTGTTCAAGCAAGCAAGGATAGGGTAGAAGAACCTACTAAGGATGTTTCCACTAATATGAGCGAGGAGCAAATGGCTTCATATGTCGCTGAGAAGTTCAAGAAACTAAAGGTAAATCTTTCAGCATTCGAGTTATTAAGGTTTTCTGCAATTAGAAAGGTTATTTTAGGTACTTATGATGCAAATTCAAAGTCATTGGATAAGCCTTCTGGTGAGCCTGTCAGCTCGACTCCCAATTCTCAGCCTATGAGGACACAAAACCAGATACAAAATCAGACCAGTTTGCCCCCTGGAGATAAAGGAAAGGAAAAGGATAGGACTCAAGTGGTCCAGGTAGATACCCAGCCCACTTTGTTTCAAGGAAAGACAGAAACCCCACCATTCTTGATTTCTGTCCGTATATTCGGTAAGAATCTGCACAATTGTTTATTAGATTCTGGTGCTTCCACCAATGTGATGCCATTTGGAGTTTGCAAAGCTTTAGGAATTACACCTGCTGACTTTCAGAAAAATGTGACTCAGTTGGATAGAACTGAAGTAAATGTGGTGGGAGAGTTAAATATGATTCACATGCAGGTAGCCTCTGACCCAAGGATCCAGCAGGTTATCAATATTCAGGTAGCTGATATCCCTTATGCATATGGTTTGATTCTAGGAAGAGATTTTATGAAGGATTTGAATGGATATGTGTCCAATGACCACTCTCATATGTGGCTTCCCTGAAAAGGAGTGCCTAATTAGATCAGGATTGAGAGAGAGCCTAGGATGAAGTATATGATAATAGAGTATCAAAATAATTCGACAGAAGTTCTGATATTGGAATTTGGAATAGGAAACTACATGCTATCAACTCAGTATGAAGAGTCAGACATAGAAGAGATATTGATGTTGCATTCAACACCTATTGATGCTATGACAAGGTCTAGCCATGTTGAGGTTTTGATAGAATCAGTCCAAGAAGAAGAAGAACTTGAAGACAGTCAGATCAGCCTATTAGACAGCTTCCAGGAATTCATCAAGCAGTGTATGGAGAATCAAACTCACCTAGGTAGGAGGACAAGCTTTAAGGAGTTACTCTTACCAAACTGGTGTAGAGTTCATAATGCTTCCCATTTAGAGTCAGAGTGTTGTTTGTGCCAGACAGTAGTGGAACAAGTATAGAAATGCTTAAGTCCAACTCAAGGTGTTGAGACAAAGGTGTGTAACCTTCCAGAAAAATATCAAGGGGAGAAACCTGTACTGACTAAGGGATCTTCCAACACTGACAAGCTAAAAGATAGGATGAAGAAAGATACTGATGTAGAATGCTAGACTCTCAAATTTGATGGATCCAAATCCAAGCATGGAGCGGGAGCAGGTTTTGAACTGATCAGTCCTAAAGGTAAAAATTTCTTTGCAGCCCATAGGCTCCAATTCCATTGCACAAATAATGTAGCAAAGTATGAAGCACTAATTCATGGACTTCTTATGGAACTTAAGAAAAAGGTTAAGATTCTACAAGTTTTTGGTGATTCAGAATTAGTAGTCAAACAAGTGAGAAAGAAATATTCATGCCACGATAGGAGAATGACCAATTACAAACATAGAGTGTGGGATCTCATTGAGGGATTTGATGCTTTTAATATCCAACTGGTCCCACGAAAGAAGAATCAAACTGTGGATTCTTTGGCTCAAGCAGCAAGCACTCTGTAGCCTCTATCTCTATCATGATTGAAGAAATTCACTGTAGAATTGACTCCTGTGCCATCAATCCCAGACAATGTTACTAAATTTCAGGTGTTTGAAGATGACAAGCATATTCTAGATTTTATTACAAATACAGACGTTTTTGCTTCTCAGATCATTGATGAAACATAACCTCAGGAAGCAGAACTGGATTTAGAAGGTGTGTTGAATCTAAAGTCAAATACTATTCCAAGGGGAATGGTACAGTTAGAGCGAATTTTTGATGTGGATAAGATCAGAGATTAGGAACAAGAGTCGAAGAAAGAGTCCATCAGTGGACAGTGTGACACTCATAATTTGGGAACTAAGGATAATGTTAAGAATATTTTCATCGGCAAGGTCTACACTCCTGAAGAAAGAGAAGGGATAATCAAAGCCTTACACATTTTTCCAGATATCGTAGCCTGGGGTTATGAAGATTTGAAGACTTATGATACATCCATTATAACCCATACTATACCCCTGAAGCCAGGTGCTAAGCCTTTCAGACAACGACAAAGACCTATTAATGCATTGTTGGAACCACTCATATAGAAGGAAGTTCAGAAATTACTATCTGCCAGAATCATATTTCCTATCAGGCATTCAACATGGGTGGCAAACCTGGTTCCAGTGAGAAAAAAGAATGGAGAAATTAGGCTCTGTGTTGACTTCAGAAATCTAAATAGATCATCAGAGAAAGATAACTATCCAGTTCCTTCTTTGGATTAGGTGCTCCAAGTGGTCAATGGATCTCAGATGATGTCTTTTCTAGACGGATATTCAGGGTATAATCAAATAATGGTCCAGTATGAGGACAGACACAAGACTACTTTTACAACTAAGTGGGGTACCTTTGCCTATAGGAGGATGCCATTTGGACTCATTAATGCAGGAGCTACATTTCAAATGGCTATGGATATTGCCTTTAAAGATATCATTGGTAAATGCATCATCATTTATATGGATGACCTGGCTGTTTTTTCAAAAAATAGAGGGGATCATATATCAGATCTGTACAAAGTATTTCAAAAGTGCAGAGAATTCGGCATATCCTTGAATCCCAAGAAATGTATTTTCAGAGTAACAGAAGGAAAGCTATTAGGACATGTCATATCAGAAAAGGGAATTGCTATAGATCCTGAGAGGGTGGAGGCCATATTGAAAATTCAGCTGCCTGCTAGCAAAAAGGAGATGAAGTCCTTCTTTGGTAAGATCAACTTTGTTAGAAAGTTCATCACTGGATTTGCTGAAATAGTTAAACCATTGAATGCAATGTTGAAACAAGATGCCAAGGTTGAATGGACTACAGAAGTGAAGGAGGCATTTTCAGAGATCAAGAGAGCCATTGCTGATGCCCCAGTATTGGTAAGCCCTGATTACAGGAAACCCTTTCACATCTATTCCTTTGCTTTGGATCATTCATGTGTTGGGATGCTAACTCAAAAGTCTGATGAGGGAAATGAACATCCTATTACTTTTATGAGTGCATCGCTAAAAGATGTTGAGTTGAAATATTCAAGTGTGGAAAAGCAAGCATATGCCCTGGTCAGAGCGGTAAAGAAATTTAGGCATTATATCCTCAGAAATAAGGTATATGCAATTGTTCCCGATTCTATAGTTAAGTTACTCTTGATGCAGAATGAATTAGGTGAGCGTAGAGCTAAATGGGTAACCATGTTACAAGAGTATGACATTGAGATCCAGCCCATGAAGTTGGTAAGAGGGCAAGGGTTCACTCAAACCATGGCTGAAATAGGTCCTGAGTTGACTGTTCAAAACTACAATATTGATGAGGTTTCTCCAGATGGCTAGTATGATGACCTAGTGTATTATCTGCTGCATCAACGACTTCCTACTCACCTCAATGCAGTTAAGAGGAGAGCTTTACACTTGAAGAGAGATGGTTTCATGTTGAAAGGAGCTATTTTGTACAAGAAAAATTATGAAGGCATTTATTTGAGGTGTCTTGGGAAGCAGGAGGCTGACCAAGTAATGAATGAATTTTATACAAAGTATGGTACTGGTCATGGCTCTGCAATTGCCACAGCAAACCAGATCCTAAGGGCAGGGTATTACTAGCCTACACTGTTTAAGGATATTCCTCAACATGTACGAACCTGTCACACTTGCCAGACTGTAGCAACAAGAGAAAGGTGTGCCGCACTTCCTCTCTAGTCTGTCACTGAGGTAAGACCTTTTGCCCAGTGGGGTATGGATTTCATAGGTCCCATCAACCCACCATCCTCTGCAGGATATAGGTACATTCTCACTATCACTGATTATTTTACAAGATGGACTGAAGCTTTTGCTTGTAGGCAATGTACATCAGATGTAGTGATTGATTTTTTAGAATCTGCCATTCTTAATCGATTCGGGTGCCCACTTGCTGTTGTCTATGATAATGATCCTACTTTTGCATCTTTAAAATTCTCAAATTGGGCTTTTGATCATGGCATTATTGTGAAGTTTGCGTCTAATTATTACCCTCAGGGTAATGGCTTAGTAGAATCCTCTAATAAGAACATGTTGACTGTCATCCGTAAGTTGCTAGAGAGGAACCCAAAGGACTGGCACACCCAGCTTTAGTTTTCCCTTTGGGCAGATCATACTAGGCTTAAATCATCCATTGGAACATCTCCTTATCATCTAGTCTATGGTCTGGAGCTAGTATTCCCTATCCAACTCAAGATCCCAACTTTACAATTTATAAATCAGTTTTATGATAAAGGGGACAGAAGGGAGGCTGGGTTAGCAGAATTATTGCACCTTGAGGAGAAACGAGACAATGCCTTTGAGAATTTTGCCAAACATCAGGGGGTAGTTAAGAGATGGTTTGATAGGAGGGAAAAGGTTAAAAATTTCGGGATTTATGACCTTGTCCTATACTGGGATAAACTTCATGATCAGAAAGGGAACCATGGGAAGTTTGATAAGCTCTGGCTTGGCCCGTATCAGATTGCTGAAATACTCGGAGAAAATTCCTTCCACCTGAAGACTCTCACGGGAGAGGATATCCCACTGCCTATCAACGGGCAGTATTTGAAACATTATTTTTAGTCTTGAGCTATTTTCAACTCTCTACTCTGTATATGGTTAGTTTAGGTTGCTTTGTTTGTTTTGTTTGGTTAGCGTAGGTTTCCCTTTTGGTTTGCTTTTTTGCTTTGGTTAGAGTAGGTTTGCTTTGGTTCGTTTGTTTTGGTTTGCATTGCTCTTTCTATTGGTTCTTTCACTTTTGGGGATCTTTGGGTGCATCTGTATGACAATGGTGACAAGGTAGGTCTGATGTTCTTGGTATTTTCTTTACAAACTCTAATCATCCTTCTAGAACACCATGGTATGAACTCTTTATCCTGTCATTTATCCTTATGTTGAGGCAAAGGTTTTCTGGTCAGTTTAAACAGGAATATATTAGGGTCTCATAATTTCAATTGCTAAATTAACCTGAAGTTGTAGAAGGTCCTTATAAGGTCTGAACAGGTGAAAGATCATTTCTGCTCTAGTGCCACTGTGGTTCTCAGCCCTGAGTGTGGACTTCACTATTCACAGGTTGAATCAAATGAGTGAAAAGAAAAGAAGTATCAGAGAACAAAAAAAAGCGAGAAGAACATATTGAAAATCAAGAGGTTTGAATTCAACTTATCAGGAGGACCTGAATATCTCTACCGGGGCTATGGACGTCTGGCTGGCAGTAGAGCTATGTTCAGGAGGATCACAGTGATAACCTCGTCGGGGCTGTGGACACCTGACTAGCAGCAAGGCTCTATCCAGGTTACTTTTAGAGTATGAATCTTTACGTAGCTTGTTCTTACCAAGTCTAGTTCTTGTTGCAACTAAGGGGACAGTAATGAATGCATGTGTACACACTTAGACCCTAGTATAAGATTGTTTGAATGGCTAGGGGTTTCTTTGTTTCAACATGGAAGGTGGTGGCTAGTATCTGAGTTGAAACCATGAGTTCTAGGTTCTTGACTCCAGTTTGTCATCGAAATGCTCAGGAGCATTTGCCCAGCAGAGTCGCCATTTGTTGTGCAGTTTTTGCACACACGCCCCACTTGGAGTAGGGACCCTATTTTCTGGTGTCTTTCAACCTTTGATTTTATTAGACTTACCATTTTGAGGTCTTGACATGTTGGTCTTGCTAGCTTTGACCTTTCCTTGAGGCTTGAATTGATTGAAATTGAGTTTATGCAAAATTCAGGTTTTTACCTGACTCCGGGATTTTTCAACTTCAGCAGATTTTCCTGGGCCTTGGTTCTTTGTCCATTTCCAGCTGGATTCTCCGAATCCGGGTGCTTGCTTACCCCCGAGATTTTTCGTTTCTGGCAGATTTTCCTGAACTGCACTAAAATCTTGAACTTAGTCATTTCCCATGTTTCTGCATTTCTGCAAAATCTGGATTTCTGCGTATCTTGGAATTCTCTAAAATTCCCTCTCGGGCTTGGGTTTCTGGATCTATCCGAAGTGTCTTGTCTTTCATTAATGACCGAGGTACCTTTGCTCAGGGGCATATATGGGTGGATTTAGTGTCTTTAGGTGTCATTTGAGATTCATTATTCATTTTCTTGTTGCCTGAGCGTCTGAGTGCATTCTCTATTTGAGCTTGGAGGATTTATTTGGGTTGCTTGTGTGTGTGGATTGATTGGAGCGCTGCTGGTTAAATTTTTTGTTGTGGAACACGCTTATTTCATGGTTTCTTCCTCGAAGTTCAAATTTCATCCGCATTGATCCATGGTAGGTCGTCGTTCTCCCTCTCATTTGTTTGCATGATGATTGAATGTTTCTGCACTGAATGTTGTTAATTTCAGGCCAGCCCTTGCTTAATTATGACTTCGTGTTTGTAGAGTTAGGGTTTGACCCATTTCTTTGTGAAACCACATTACTCGTGCCCCGGTGAGCTCATCTTTGCCTATTAAGTTTGTGGGTGCATCCGTTTGAGGGGTTCTGGGTTGGATCATTTACCCTCTTAGTACGAAATCCACCATATTGTACGAAGTTAGGGATTTCTTGGTGCTCGGTCTAGAACGGCGAAGTTGTGATGATTTACCAACTTTGCCCTTGTATTACACTGACCCCCACCCTGTGAGGATTCGAAGTGCCTTAGGCAGATTTTCATCACTGATATTTCAAACCTTAGGCTTACTCTAGTTTTAATGGCGGGAGAATTATTCATCCAAATTAGGGCATCGCAGTTTCACCACATGATTTTAAAAATTATGAGGTCTTTGAAGTCTAAATTCATTTTCATTCTTAATCTTGTTAGTTGGCATCGATTTCTGGACTATTAGAATCCAAGTAGAAGGGATTGCGTAATAGTTTAATCACTAGTTTGCGGGTCGTCCTTCATCGGGTTCCCGTGGTGTTCGCAGAATTTCCACGCACCTGGATTTTACCAGTTTAGGCTATTTCCGCGGACTGGAGAAATTTCCAAAAATGCTTCTACCTATCCATGAAAATCTGTCCCATCCGAATTTTTCTGGTTTTCCTGTCCGGCTCTATCCTTTTGATTTTTTTGAAGATAGGATTGATGGAACAAGTGATAATTGCTTATTTCTTGTTGCTAATGAATGAATTGCATGGTAATCTGATGGTTTTTGGTTGAACTAACGATCTATTTGACTAAGGCAGCTAGAATCCGTCTGGGTCATATTTCTCTGAAATTTCACCCCGACGGGATTTTCCTAGTTTGCATGATTTTCCCAGACTACCTTATTTCTCTGGATCTCCAAGGATTAGCAGTTTGTGATGGATTTAATTGTTTTATATGATATTATGCTAACCTTTGGTCAGAATATGCCTAATGATTGAGTACTAATGATGAATTTTGTGTGTGCAGGTCGAATCAAGCAAAGCTGCTGCCAGAAAATCTAAGAGTGGAACAGAGGGGTCATCCATTTCTGAGGCAGAACAACTAAGATTGGACATCAAGAGTTAGCTTCCTGAAAGAAGAATATCCTCCATATGGTCTGAAGTGTCTGACACCAATGTGGGAGCTTGGAGTTATGAGGAGTTTAAACAGAGGATAGCAGAGAAGGATCTATTAGCCCTGAGGCAAGGAATGATGGAGTCTAGACTGGTGCACGTGGTTGGTTTCCCTCCGGCAATTCAATGTTATGAGCTGATTCTTGAGTGTGCTCGGCAGTATGATTTCGATACCCAAAGGGTTGTCAGCACCGAGGGAAGAGTTTTGGCTAATTTCAGTCTTGTTTCCATTGCACAAGCCTTCGACATGCCTAATCTACCTTCAGTATGTGCTTTGAGCATAGACACGGCCAAAACATATTATGAGAATGAGCTAGCCAAAGCCCAGCAGATGATTAACTCTTGGCTGGAGAAGCCAAAATCGCATCACTCCAAACTGCCCAAGCAATTGCATAGGATTAAATTCAAATCAAATATTTATGATGCAATAAAATTTCTGAGCAGAGTAGCAAGGTTGAAGACTGCTGGAGTATTGGAAAACTAGATGGTCCATGTGATCAGCAAGATTCAGCAGGGGACTAATTATCACTAGGCCGGGCTTATTAGCCTTGAAATTGACAGGCAATTGAGGAATGTCCTGGAGACTAAAATATTTACCATGTCTTCCTATGTGGTGTACATACTAGCCAGATTCTACCCATACAGGGGTTTGAATCCACAGGGGATGCTGGGTCAGGACATAATCTATGAAGTTTACCCAGAGTTGCACTTAGGACACAAGTACTACCAGAGATCCAATGATGCCTTCACGATGCATATTACCCGGATGTTGCAGAATGCTGAGCATATGAGATTATCGGATGGAGCCAAGGGATTGATAAAGAACTATGGAGCTTGGTTCATCCAATTTCCCACCTTCACCTACCTTAGAGTTGATGGATGTCCAGTTGCCCCATATAGGTTACCTCGGTATCCTACTGATCACATTGTTTTGTTGGAAGTTGTGAGGAAGATTTGTGAGTTTGATGCTGTTGTGAAAAGAGAAAAGCATAAGACGGGTTTTGTTGGAGACTTCCCTCTTGGGATTGGTGTAGTAGAAGTGTGCTCTTCCATCCAATCATCCCACACTGTAGGAGAAGAATTGGCAGCGTATGGTTTCTCCTTCCATTCCAAAAGGATTAACATTGACATAACAGGAGAGGCACAAAAAAAGGACACTAGGGAATACCGGCATAAGGAAGACCTGGAAGATTATTGGGTCAATATCAAAGATGACCTTGAAGCCAGAAAGAAGAGATACTCTAGGCTGCCTGTGGAGGCAATCCGACAATACAATGTCAAGTTGATCCCAGATCAACTGGAGGATGATGGAAGCCTGGTGCAGGATCATGCTTATGAAGCTGTGAAGGACAGGTCAGTTAGGGATATAAATTGGAATGAGGACAAGGTTACAGAATTGGAGGACCTAATGGTCCCAATCATGAAATTTACCTTTTCATGGTTGAAACACAAGATTTGGGAATTGGAGACCGAGAAGGTGGCCTGTACCTTCAATCTGATGGGAGACCTTAATCCCATGTATACTTCAAAGGAATCCAGGGAAGATGACCCCAAAGGGAAAACCAAAAGAAGCTCCCCCTTCAAGATAAAGATTAGAGGTCCCAAGCAGGGTGAGCCCGAAGCAAAAAGGAAACCAAAAGGAAAGAGGAGATGGAAGACTTTGACGATCAGCAAGTCCTCTGATGAGGAGGAAATGGGATAGGCAAAAGAGGAAGATGTTCCTCCACCACCGAAGAAGACAAGAATAGCTCAGACTTCAAAGAAGAAGGGTCAGGTTGCTTCAGGTGATGAGCCTCCTATTGTGGATGTAGAGAGTTTAGGAGGAGAGAAAACAAAAGTCTACATGGGAAAATCTAGAACTCCTTCACCCAAGGATACTGTACAAAAGAAGGACTCTCCTCCAAATCCACCAGTTGTGGAGTCACCTAACGCTGCTTCTCCTCCACCAAGCATACCTAAGCTGGAGATTCCAAGGGAGTCTGAAATTAGCGGAGAGGCAGAGCCCTTCAAGGAAGGGACACTTTTTAGTGAGGCAGTTGGGCTGGAGGTTGAGGAGGAGGAAAGGCATACTTCCCCACTGGTCCATTATGAAGATTCTCTAGAAAGTGATAGGGGAAACGGATCACCTGATAAGGAGGAGGATATCCCTACTAAAACCCCATCACCTGTGCGGTAAGAGGTGGAGTTTGAAGAAATTGATCAAGGTGAGCAGCTTCCTGGGAAGGAGGATGATAAAGTAGCTGTAGAGGAAGAAGAGAAAGTGATAGAACAATCCGAAGAAACTAGAACAGAAGAAATCTGGGTGGAGCCTGCAGCCCCGGACTGGCTAGAAAAGGAGCTTGCGAGAAAGAAGCAAGTAGTTGTTGAAGACACTCCCTTGGACTGGGATGAAATGTTGTCCAAGATTGGTAAAGGCAAGAAAAAGAAGGTAGCCAAAGTGGTTTCCAAGGTGGAAAGGGATGAGGCGAATAACAGGGTCATCCACATTGCCACCCCATCTGTGGACAAGACAAGAGAAGAGGTCACTGGTCAAGATTACAGTGTGCAAACCATCAACCTTGGACCGGCCTCCATGGAGCAGGATATAGAGGAGTTTGAAGGGTCCAGTGTAGTGATTTTTGGCAGGTTGAAGAAGGAAACCCAGACCAAACATGAGCTAAGGAAAGAAAATGAAAGACTGAAGAAATGTTTGGAAGAGGTAATGAAGCCTTTGCAATCTCTCCACCCTTCTTCTTTTGCCACTCTTGGTTTCTTACCCAAAGAAACAATCTCTGGAATTGAGAAAATGAAAGCCTCAGCTCAGGCTGCAGTGGATTGGCTGATGGGTGTGCAAGTAAAGGGGGATGATACCATTAAGAAAATCTTATCGGTTGGAAAGGATGCAGTCCTGGCCAAAGAATTACTAGAGCATGTGCTATCACAGGACAAGGAAGACATTGACCTTTTGTTGTAGAAATCCAGGGTCATCCTGGGACATGGTAGGGATCAATTGCTTGTAGATGGAATTCTTCCTTCTTCCAGGTTGGATAAACCTTGGGAATGGTTCGAGGCTCTGCAGATTAGACAGAAGGCCATGAAGAAGATCCCGAAACAGAAAAAGCAAATCAATGGAGATCTTACTAGTGTTTATGATGGATGCATTGCCTTCTTTGAGGTAATGACTGGGAGGAGAAAGATTGCTCCCAAATATCTTAGCCTAGAACAACTGAGGGAGTGGTGGCATGAATTTTATGCCCCGGATGATGAAAGTGTTGTAACTTCCCACCACCGAGATGATGCAACCACCTACTTGGCAGTGATGGACAAATATCAAACCAACAAGGAGGATTGGAATAAAATTGTTGAACAGTCAAAGAAGGAGATTGACTCCATTAAATGTTGACTTAAATTTTTTCCTTCGCCACCTATTACCAAGCTGGATGGAGTATTTTTGAATGTCCAAGGGTCATCGGTTCAAAGAAAGGATAAGGGAAGTGGCAGTTAATGCCTATTTTTAGATTTGTGCTTCCCTATTATCATAGGGCACGCATTGGGCCAGACTACATTGGGGACTGTGTCAAGGCTGACCTTGATGGTGAATGGCATTTAATGTGTGCCTTAATTTGATTCTTCCTTGGCCAACTTGTTTTGGCAGTTTCTCTTATTTTTGTAAATGTTTGGCTGGGTCGACATGTCTTGAAAATGGCTATAAGTGGGCATTCTTTCCTCATTGTTAGGAGCTAGAAAATAAGAGAGACAAGTAAGAGTAGAGAGAGCTAGAATATTTTGCAGTAGGAGTAGTATTCAATTTTTGGAAGCAAGTATTGTAACAGTGGAGTTGTTGCAGCATTTTGGTGATTTAATACAATTGAGGACATTGTGGTTTTCCTGGTGAAATCTGTTGTGTTATTTTATCTTGCATGGTTTTACGGTTCTATCTTTCAATTTGCTTGAGGATTAGGGTTTTGTGTTCAAAATTAAAATAGTTTCAATTTGATGAATGATGTTTGTGGTTTCATATTTGGAATGTTTGTAGCAATCTCTAGTCTATACTCCCAGTAACTATCTGATTGTAGTAGGCTGGTGAAGTCAACCTGGACCTTAGATTCGAATGTGCTTGAGTTCGATTGTGGATGAATGTTTATGATTTGAAAATCTGTATAGCTCAGAAGATTGCACCGTTCTTGTGATATTGCATTGTGGGTTGATCAAGGATTGGTTATTTGAGATTGGTCCATTCCAAATATTTATCATTTGCATTGCTCATCATTTGCATTGATCATTCTAGGAATAGCCTAGACCTTATCATATCCCTGCACCCCTACCTTTTGTTGTTTCTTTATTATCTGGTTAGATTTAGGATTAGAGATCATCATATTGCAAAATATGATAAATTAAATGATATAGTTTTCTTGTAGTAAGGTCCCTTTGTGATTACCAACATTTTCACATAATTATCTGAGTTGTTTATGCATTGTCATGACCTAACACCCGAGAGACCTTGGGGTGATTTTCAGTAATTCATTGTTGAAAATAACCTTTCAAGAGAGATAGAGTATTGCATTTTGTCTGAGTTGTTGCCGTGCAGAAAACACCATCAACAAGATGCAATCCATCCATCGATTCATAGCCCAGCTAGTAGATAAGTGTCAGCCATTCACTCATCTTCTGAAGAAAGATTCCACCTTCCGATGAAACTAGTAGTGTCAGATGGGTTTCGATAAAATTAAGGAATATTTAGCTCATCCACCGATCTTGATGCCACCTATTCTAGAATAACCCCTACTACTTTACATCTCTTCCACTTCAGTCACGCTCGGGGCATTTTTGGTACAACATGATGAGTCATTCAAAGAGAGGGCAGTCTACTACATCAATCAAACATTGGTCAGCTATGAGTTAAACTACTCCCCCATGGAAAAGGCCTACCTTGCACTATTCTTCAATACACAGAAACTTTGTCATTACATGCTCAGCCATCCAGTCAAATTAATCACAAAAATTGATCCCTTGAAGTATTTGTTATCTAGAACCACTCTGACTGGCCGCATGGCCAAATGGGTCATGCTCCTAAGAGAATTTGACATAAAGTATGTAGAGAGAAAAGCCATAAAAGGATAGGTCATAGCTGATCAATTGGCTGAGGCACCATTAGTAGATGCCTACCCGCTAGACACTGAATTCCCAGACGAAGAAGTCTACATAGTTACAAAAGCACCAACTTGGACACTACATTTTGATGGCTCATACACTCATAATGGATCAGGAGCAAGAATTTTATTAATTACCCCTCAAGGTGACAACATCCAAAAATTATTTAGGATAGCATTCCCATGTACCAACAACATCGCAGAGTATCAAGCCCTCCTCACCAGCCTCTGAATAAAATAACTCAACTAAAAGTCTTTGGTGATTCATTATTAGTCGTCAAACAAGTTAATGATGAATTCCCCACAAAAGATGATAAACTTTTACCCTATAGGCACATGGTGGATGATTTCAAGAAATATTTCACTTTCATATAGTTTGACCAAATTCCTCAGGTACAGAATAAAGCGGCAGATGCAATGGCCACTATTGGTTCCCTGATTGACATGCCTAAAGACTGAACATAATGTGAGTTTCTTGTTGAACAACTTTTAATCCCTACATATGATATTCCTAAGACTAATATGGTGTGCGATATCGTAGGTCCCGCCTCCCCATGGTACTAGGACATATACACCTATCTTCGTGATAATATCATACCCCCAGAACTTAACACGCAACCAACGCAAATCCTTTGTTCATCACTCTTCCTGATACATCATTGTCAGTGATACGCTTTATCATCATGGGTATGATGGAATCCTCCTTAGATGTTTGAATGAGAGTGAAGCCCATGCTACACTAACGGAAGTACATATTGGTGTTTGTGGAGCTCATTCAAATGGTATGGCTTTGGCCAAACGAATTCTTTGAGCTAGATAATATTGGCCTACATTAGAGCATGATGCTTGTGGATTTTGACTTGATTGTCAAGATTTACCCACCATCGTCTGACAGCCATACATTCATAATTACTACCACTAAATACTTCACTAAGTGGGTGGAAGCAATACCACTCTCACAAATCACTGGTATCCAAATCTCAAAATTTATCCTTTACCATATTCTCTGTAGATATGGTATCCCATCCACCATCCTCTTTGATAACGGAAAACCTTTCAAAAACCAAGCCATGAAACACCTCTGTGACACCTTTCATATCCAGCACCATTGGTCAATGCCTTATTACCCCTACGGCAATGGTCAGGCAAAAGCAACCAACAAGACCCTTATCCGCATCCTCAAAAAGGTTGTCAATAACACTGGATGAGATTGGAACCTCCATATTCATCCTGCCCTTTGGGCATATCGCACATCCATCCACACCCCAATAGGTGCCACCCCCTATTCTTTAGTATATGGTGTTGAAGTCATCTTTCCAATTGAAGTTGAGCTTCCATCACTGAGGATTTCTTTGAAGAATCTTATTAGCGAAGAAGATGCTCATGTTGCACAGCTTGCACAGTTGGAATTACTGGATGAATGAAGAATAAAATCCTATGATCATCTGCAAGCATACAAAAAATACCTCAAATGTAATTACAATAAAAAGGTCCGTCCTCAACAATTCTAGGTTGGTGAGATTGTTCTTAAGGAGAACTAGCACAATCAATAGGATCGTGATAAAAGAGAAAATTTGAGGCAAATTGGTTAGGGCCTTATATCATAGCCGCCAAATATGGATCTGGGACCTACAAATTGACTACTCTTGAAGGAGAACCCCTTGAAAAACCCATCAATATCATGCATTTGAAGAAGTTCTACACTTAAATCTGCTTGGTAACCCCACCTTAACAGGAAAAAAAATCAAAAAATCAAAAAAAAAAAGTAAGGAGAAATAAATTCATCCTATGGTGAAAACCTAGTAATAGGCATCATCTATAGAGGGCTTAATCATTATCTACTTGACATCCTAGTTATTTTATGCTTTCATCTGCACTATCGTCCTCACCTATCTCATCCTGGGCTGCTTGGTATATATTGATTGGCATTGGATGACCCATCTAGCCTATCCCCCATCCTAAGCTTTTTAGTATCCCACTTTAAGCTTATGTCATTCATTCCCCTTGTTGGTCGGTCTGTGTCATCATATAGGATCATCCATCATGTCTGTCCCATCTAGCTCTCATCCTCTCACAACACCAATTGAACTACATTGCCCCTGAGCTATAGGCAAGGTTGGTCATTTGATCTGCCCCCGGGGTATTCTGACCATCGTGTCCTGATCATCCATCATTCGCCTTCATCATCCTCTTTTCACTTTATCCATGGTCTTTTCATGAACTACGAGGGCTCTGTGCTTTCACGTAGGAAAGGCTAATCTCTGATCGGCCCCCAAGCCCCTAGGTCTATAGGATGTGTCAGTCTGTGTCCCCATCTGGCTCGTTATTCTCAAATAAAATCCTAATATTATTGAAAGTTTTGGTAAATGAGAAGCATCTGGCATCAAACTAGGTCATTCTAGTTTAGTATCCATCATTGGTTTCAATAGGATGCATCCTTCCTAGCAGACATCATCAATCCTATCCATCACCCTGATCCTATGGCAAAGGACGTTTTGATTTTAATTGTAATCTTTTTATATTTTGAAATTTATTTTTCATTTGAGCTCACTATCAACACTTGTCATGGTCACCTTGATCCATTGTATCATGGTGTGCTTTGACTAGTCGACATATGGGTTCATCTTAGTCTTTTCTTTGTTGCTGTCTTTTCGGTTGTCCCATGTAGTACCCACCAAGATCTCTGAGGTCTTGTGTTATGCTGGGGCATCCTTGTGTGTTTGTGGTTATCTCAATGCCTAGCCTGACCAAGGTCATCGTGACCTTGGGGTGTTGGGGTAGCCCCCTTTTGCTTGTTGTGCTTGTTTCATGCATTGGATGCCTACTAGCCCTAGTCTTATATATCAGGGTATCTGGTATCTTATGCTATAGCAAATATCAATGCTCCAAAGATGGCAACTCATATTAGGATTGCATTTCATCATCTGTTGTATTGCATTCACCCTATGATTTTGGTTGTGTAAATACTTTATCCCACTATTTCCCATTCTTCTCAGGATACTAATAATTTTTGATAAATGCCAAATGACACCCATTTTCACAATCACTACATACCCGTCTTCCATTATCGTGTCAATTCTTATTGGCACTTATGGCCATGTGTTATTTCCTCTAAAATACAAGAGCACTATTTCATATTAGAGTCATTCTATTAACCACACATACATCGCCACCTGCATCACAACATGTTAGAACCATGCATACATCACCACCTACATCACAAAGTGTTAGACTCATAATACATCACATACTACATATATAAAATGTTCATACAAAATCCATCATATACATATACATAGATGCAACATGGGCACACATCATATCACCATGCGTATATCTACATTAATAAAATCATCCATATTCCACAAATACATATGCCCAATCATCCATAATTGCATCTAATATCATAAACAGGTGCATAAAAAAACCAAAATATCCATCCACATAAGTAGGTAATATCATATACATATGCATACAATCACCCATCACAAAGGGAAACATACTACATAGTATCAATAAGAACTGTCCCATGTCATAATCAAAGTAATATAATGTGTGTCACATGTCCATCATACATCAAAAATCTATCATATATCCATCACATAATAAACTACAAAATCTAGAGATATAGAACATCTCTGATCTCTGTCCATAAATCCTACATGCTCCACCCTACATCTATCAAAAAATTAGTAACCTGTCACCTCCCGAATGAGCTACCCACATCTGATCTTTGTGGTGAATCCAATACTAATCTTCTACCTGGTGTAACACCCGGTGAATCACTGTAACCTTGAGTCCATGTCTCCAGCAACTGAGATGGCGTTGGCATTTGGGGTGCCTGTTGGGTATACTAAAATATCTGTTGGGTTGGGTCTGGAACGGCATGGTAGTACATGGCCATCCAAAATCTTGTCTCTCTAGCATTCTCTCGCTCTACAACCTAAACCTGAGAAAAATTCTGCTCCTGATGATACCTATCCTGATCCCTCGTAATCACTCTCCTCTCCTGCTCCTAGGCCTCCTGGGATAGATGTAACTACGCCATCTCCACCTAAATCCAATCTCTCATCTCCTCAGTAGCCACTACCCTAGCTACTGTTGCATCTCTCTCCCCCTGGAATCCATGTGTATCTCTCCCTATCACATCACTGACCTACATCGACTCCCACTATGCCACTACTACATCCTGCTCTCCCTATAGTGTCTGCATCTATCTCTTCACAACATCTCTCTCCCTCTGAGCGGCCTGCCACTGAATCACTACTGCATCCTCCTCTCCAACATCTGTATCTCTTCAACATCTCTCTCTGTGCAGCCTATGACCAAACCACTGCTCCATCCCTTTCCCCCTACAGCTCTTGGACTCTCAACACTGCTGTATCTCGCTCTCCCTGTAGTACTAATACCTCTGAAACTGCCTCCTCTCTCCTCCTCTAAAGAGAATGAATATATGCCTTTGCCAACTCTCTCTCATCTTGCAGCACCTGAACTCATGCCTGCGCTGTGTCCCTCTCTGCCTCCACCACCTGTACCTGTGCCTTCGCTACATCCCTATCCCCCTGTATAATACAAACCTACTCCCTTGCCTATCTCTCTCTCTCCTACATCACCCCCATCTCTCCCACCATCTGCTCTAAGCAATACACTCTGTCCCATAGCTCATCTCACTCCTGTCGAAGATCACCTCCCTACTACCAACTATCTACTGACACATGATTGATCATCCTCTCTGCCTCCCTAGCCTGCAATATAACAATCTCTACCTGTAGTCTATCACGATCCCAACTAACAGCAACCAACTCCTCTCATATCCCCTGTATGAAAACTTGCAGTCTTTCTCTCTACCTCCCCATCACCTCCACCTGTGCAGATAAGAGTTCCACCATAAATCCATAATCTCTCTGATCTACTACCAATACTCTAGATAGCTCAACTTGGTGTCTGGTCACCTCTGCCTCTGATACTCTCAACCTTTGATCTATACTCTGAAGCCTCCCCACACTGTATCTCGAATGAACAATCAAATGTCCTGAGGTAATGATAGGAACCATTGCCACTGGCTTTGTATCCCAAATATCCATATCCGGCACATCTCCGTCTATCTCCATAGCATCATCGCCCTCCCTGCCCTCCTGCTCCTGCTAATTCTCCAAGTCCTCCATGGAAGGATGGACTCACACTCTCTGTGGCTGACCATGCCTCCCTGCTCTCATCCATCTCCTTGGCTCTCCTATCTCTGGTTGCTCCTCATCCTCACTCTCCTTATCTCTACAATAGGAGGCTCCTGCCCTGATGCCATCTACCCCTCTCAATCGTCCCCTACTCCCCATCCTCCCTAACCAACTCCTGGCCTCAGTCTCCTCTTGGGCCCCATCCTGCTGACCACCCCAACCCATCCCCTCCTGCTCTATCATCGTCGGTATCCTCATCAGTCAATCCTACCCGCTATCCTCTTTGGCTGATTCGTAGCCTCAATCTCCTCTCAGGCTCCCTCCTGCTGTCCTCCCCCTCCCATCCCCTCCTACTCTATCACAATTTGTACCCTCATTAGTCACCTCCTACCTGCTATCATCTCTGGCTGACTCCTAGCCTCCATCTCCTCCTAACCTCCATCCTACTGTCTCTCCCCTCCCTGCTCGGCCCGTACCAACACTCTCCTCTATCTTACCCTACCCCCTATACCAGTCTGTTGGTCAGCTCTACCCTCCATTGAGTGTATCATCTCCACCTCTAACTCTTCCTGTCCTCCCACATCTTGCTCAAGATCTCTCCCACCCTCCTGTCATACCACCTCTCTAACCCTCCTCCACTGCCCCTCCTCCTCCTCCTCCTCCCTACCTATCCCACTGCCTCCATCCTCTCTCCTCCCACATCTGGATTAGGACCTCTCCCACCCTCATTTCGTACTCTCTCTCTAGCCCCACGATGCTCATCCTCTGATCCAAATCCTAAGGCTCCTACAATCAACAACAATGGTGTAATCCTCTCCCATCGATGGTTGCGTGACCACCAATCATATCGTACTATCACCCCTACATCCTTTACTCCCACACATCTTCCAGCATAGGCTACCTGTACTATCGCCACCCATGCTGCTCTGGCCTCCCTCAGGAAAAATGTGCGCCCCCATGGTTGCTCTCTAGTGAGCCACCGAAACATCATTGGCGCACCAAGAATATCCTGTGTTAGCCCAAACTATCTCACCACCCTATCTATTTGATGCATCTCCACTATCCACAGTAGACTCCCAATCAAGACACACTAAGTCATAAAGTACCCTCTCTGTCTCTCAATCTACTCTCTCCATCCCCTGAAGCGTCAATGCATATAAGGTCACCACACTATGTCTCCCTCCAAATCATCCACTGTCCTCTTCCATCCCTCCATATCTCTCAACCCCCTATGATGCACAATCCGGTCCCTAGCCTCTCCATACCCCCATGCCACTGGCTCTCTATCATCCACATCTCTGTCCCTAACAACAATTGGTCTTGTCACCATAATATGCTCCTATGCCCACACCTGTAGTAGGGTCATGTGTGTCAAACTCACTATCTCCTGATAGCAAATCAGATGCATATCCCTATACAACTAGGCTAGGACACAAGTACCCCATGCAATCTGTCCCTCACACCACTCAACAATGTGTTGAATCACCTCCATAAACCTCAGACTATAATATCATCTACTACGATCTGGCAGCAATATCCCACTGATCAACCCAACTAGGAATAAAGGCAAAGGTGGTACTCCCACTGTCAAGCATCTATCTAGATCCAATTGTGAACCCTGAAGAGGTAGGGAAACATGTCCAAATAACACTATCATAGTCTGCTCTAACTTGGCCCCTCTCAACACCACATCACTCAGCAATATCCCTACTATCAGTAGCTTCAAGATGTGCCATACATCCTCCAGTGTCACCGTCATCTCCCCTGTCAGCAGACGAAATGTCGATGTCTCTGAACTCCATCTCTCTATCAAGGCCATCAGCATCGCTCGATGTTCCCTCATCACTAGTACCTCTAAAAAGTGCAATAACCTTGCATGATCTAAAGTCACATGATCCACGCCTATCATTGCTACTAGGGTCACTATCAGTACCTCCAGCCGTCGCTCATGTGTCTGTATCTACCCCAAACCCTGCATCCACACCAACCATTTGTTAGTACACAATCTTCTCGGTATTGGGACATCTTTTCCTCCTTTTCACTTTTCTTTTCTCTTAGTGTTTTTGTGGTCTCATATTTCTAGCCTCCATGGTCAAACCTTTCTCCCCCCTTTTCTGGGGTGACTCCTCCCCAGCTCGGTGTGGGTCCACCCCCACTCTCGGGGTGGCTCTGCCCCTCCTCGGGGCATGTCTGCACCAGCTCAGGGTGGCTCTGCCCCCTACCGGGGTGTCTACCTCAACTCGGGGCAGCTTTGGCCCCTTCTAGGGTGTGTCTACCCCACTGTCGGGGCGTGTCCACCCCAGCTTGGGGTGGCTCCACCCCCTAATGGGGCATGTCTATCCCACTCCCAGGGCGATGCCGCCCCAACTCGAGGTGGCTCCACCCCTCCCAGGGCATGTCCGCCCTAGCTCAGGGTAGCTCCACCCCCTATCGGGGCATGTCTATCCCGCTACTAGGGCAGCTTTGCCCTATTTTAGGGCGTGTCTGCCCTAGCTCAGGGCAGCTCCGCCCCCTACCGGGGCGTGTCCGCCCAACTGTTGGGGCAGCTCCGCCCCCCTTTCGGGGTGTGTTTGCCCCAACTCAGGGCATATCTTCCCCCATTCCAAGGTATGTCTACCTCAGTCAAGGGTGCATCTACCTCTCTATGCGAAAACGCACCCTATTTCCCCTACCCCCTAAAATCTACCCTTTGATCACTCTCATATGATCAAATTTACCTCTTTATTCATAAATTATGTCAATATTAATTTATTTAATTAATATTACACTTCCCACATAAGACTCTTAAAGTATTTAATTTAATAATTAAACACTTTATCTGGTGCCTTTCTCCTCTCTAAATTAAATAAATACACCAATTTATTTAATTTAGTCATTCTAATCTTTTGAATTAAAATAAATTTAAAATTCTTCTTTTCTCCCTCCTTGTCACTTCCTCCAAAATCCATCTCTAATTTGAATTAATTTAATTAATTCATAATTAGGGTGTGCATCATCTTAATCAAGGATTAATGTCACATCCTCCTACATTTGCCACTTGTCACTAATCTTCCATTGATTATCATAATCAAGTATTTTCACAACTTTAATCAAAGTCATTAACCACTTTTAGCACTACTTTTTAGTCAATCTTTCTATTTTTCCTTTTTGGGTATTGACCCTCTTTCCCATGAGAATTTTTAATTCTCATTTATTCATCCTGTGTCTCTCTCCTCCCCATGTGAATTTTTAATTCACATTTTATCTTTCTAGGCTTCTAGAATGTTTGACATGTCACCTCATGCACATGTGACCAATTCCCACCTTTTTGGAGACCCTCTCTTATCCATTAGATTCTCCTATGAATGTGAATTTTTAATTCACATTTATTTCTCCAACCTCTTTCTCTTTTCCCATGGAGATTTTTAAGAAATTCTAAAATTCTTCAAGTGTCATTTTCACTCCCACTTGGGGATAGGAAGTTCATTTTTAAAGAAATCTTCTCACTCCCCAAGATACTTGGAAGGTACTTATCCTTCCTCCACATCATGTACCTACCTTCCACATCACCTACACATCATCTCACCCTTAGCCCTCTCACATTCCACATGTCAAAATGTGAGGGCTTGTGAGTCCTCAACTCATCTTATCCCTTCATCTTGACTTTTTTGGATAAATCCCAACCATTGAATTCTCTAGAGAATTCAAGTTTCTCTATAAATACCCCATCCTTTAAGACATTTCTAAGACTTAGCCATTTTGCAACTAAATGCTGCCATTTTGTGCACTCATCTAGCCATCAACATTCATTCATTTACATCTACATTCAAGCATATAGTCAAGACTTGCATTTATCCATATCAAGAGCCATCAAGGAGCATACAAATCAATCCAAATCAAGGGCCAACCAAGGAGTTTCAGCTACAAAAAGGGAGGTATATCTATTTGTCTTCATTTAACACTTTCCTCTTTGCATTTACAAATTTCTTAGGCTAATCTTGAGGTGTTTCCTTATGTTTTTCCATTGCATTTTAATTGCTTAGAAAGGATTAGACATTTTGATATCACAGTAATAGTTAAAACTTCACTAGGAGCTAAACTATAGGAGGAGTAGTAGGAGCACTCCTCAAGCATAGCAGAAATGAGTGATGGACTTGTCACCATTAGATCACCAAACAAAGGGAAAGAACTTATTTTCAAAGCATAGAGAGAAATGAATTTTGATTCCAGAGCCCTCTATTGTATGCCTAGACATGGCAATTTTGTACATTTCTTGTATTGGATATATTTGACATTGTATGCCTATATGACATTCTTGTAAGCCTATATGGCAGTTTTGTAACTATATTTTATACTTATATCAACATATATTGATGTATGTGTACATGGCTATTTGGTTAATACAAATATTTATTATCAATGGTGTCCATATTTGCTCTTTTTGACAATTTCAAAAGGATGGCTGCATACAGATTAGGAAAAAAACTTTTCCTTTTAGATTAGCAATGCATGGAAGTCTCAAAAAGTATCCTTGATATTACAAAAAGATATGTGTTTATGCCATAGCAGCAAAAATATTTTGGGGAAAAAATCGGGAAACCAAAAGTATAAGACTTTTTGAAAAAATCGGGAACAAGTCTACAAAAAATTGGAAAAAAATCATATTTAAAAAAAGGGAAAAAAAGTAGAACAAGAGATAAAAACTTTTTTAAAAAAAATTAAAGGAATTTCCATAGCATAGAGATATAGAGAGCAAATAAATTAAATATTTTAACTAATAAATTGTAAAAAATAGATTTTTGTAGTTTATATTCATATCATTGATATTGCATTGCACATATTTCAAACTCAAAGCATTGCTTCGCATTCCATAACTAATAACTAGATGCTAATAGATAACAAAATTTCAATTGCAATATAGTTTTTACAAAGTCAACCTAAGTAGTTATGCAATTACTTGACATTGCATAACTAATAACTAAGAGTAGCTCCCAATTGCATTTGCTTGTCATGGAATTCTATGAGACCACATTTCTTTGAGGCATTTTTTCAAACAATTCACTACCTTGTCTATACTACCACATTTTTGATACATGACTACCAAAGAATTTTTTCAAATAGTTCACTACCTTGTTGCTATGGTTGAAATTCTAAAACAAGTGCTTTCAAACAAGCCATGGATGCTTCGAAAAAATCTATCAAAAGCATAATAGTAAGCAATATCATAGACAAGGCAGTGAACTCTTTGAAAAAAATGCCTCAAAGAAATGAGGTCTCATGGTGATGGAATTCCATGACAATCAAAAGTATTTGATTGTCATGGCATTCCATACTTTTGATTGTCATGGCATTCCATCACCATGAGACCTCATTTCTTTGAGGCATTTTTTTCAAAGAGTTCACTGCCTTGTCTATGCTAACATATTTTTCATACATGTCTATCAAAGCATTTTATCAAATAGTTCATTGCCTTGCTCCTATGGCTAAAATCCTAAAACAAGTGCGTTCAAACAAGTTATGAATTATCATTGCAGTCCATCACCATGAGACCACATTTCTTTGAGGTATTTTTTCAAACAGTTCACCTCCTTGCTGCTATGGCTAAATGACTAAAATAGGTGCTTCCAAACAAGCTATGGATGGTTGGAAAAAATATATCAAAGCATAATAATAATCAATAGCATAGACAAGGTAGTGAACTATTTGAATAAAAGTCTTAAAGAAATGTGGTCTCAATGATGGTGGAATTCCATGACAATCCATAGCAATTTTCTTGTCATGACATTCATCATGCCATTCCATCACCATGATACCACATTTGTTTGAGGCATTTTTTCAAATAGTTCACTGCCTTGTCTATGCTACCACATTTTTCATACATGTTTACCAAAGAATTTTATCAAACAGTTCACCTCCTTGTTGCTATGGCTAAAATCCTAAAATAGGTACTTCCAAAAAATCTATGGATGCTTGGAAAAAATCTATCAAACCATAATAATAAGCAATAGCATAGACAAGGAAATGAAATATTTGAAAAAAAGCCTCAAAGAAATGTGGTCTCAATGGTGGTGGAATTCCATGACAATCCATAGCAATTTTCTTGTCATGGCATTCGTCATGCCATTCCATCACCATGAAACCACATTTCTTTGAGAAATTTTTTCAAACAGTTCACTGCTTTATCTATGCTACCATATTTTTCATACATTTCTACCAAAGCATTTTATCAAACAATTCACTGCCTTGCTACTATGGCTAAAAGCCTAAAAAAGGTACTTTCAAACAAGCTATGGATGCTTGGAAAAAATATATCAAAGCATAATAGTAAGCAACAAGCTATGGTCTCATGGTTTTTTTCACACAAAAATTAGTGTGATTTTATTCACATTTTTTTCCAATTTTGTTGTTTTAAATGGCATTCAAGTTTATGGTAGTTTTTTTGTTTATATGATGATATGTGATATTCTAATCCTAGTTCATGCTTCTAGGTTGCATAGATATATATTTTGTTTTTACATGTTTTTTGTACCAACAAACCCAAAATGAATTGAACCCCCCTCCAAAAAATTTTGGCCAAACCGGTGAACCGAACTGCCTAACCTGAACCTCAAAACCTATTCCAACACTCTTCATTTTTCCTACACAAACTTAATTGACCACCAAATTATGTTGCCCCTTGACTTTACCCATGTTTACTCCTTCAAATATCTCTTTTTCATTCAAAGCCCCTATTTTCCCAACTAGGGCATGTCATGCCATAACATACTTTTGACCTCCCCTATCCTTGCAAACCTTTTGAACACATCAAACTCCACAATCTCACCCTATTTCCAACCTATTCTAACTTATTTTCAAGAAATTTCTTCTTTTCACCTCTTCTATCCCTTACTAATTCTATTTTCTTATTCCTACTCCCTATCCTACTTACATCAGGCCCATATCACTAAGACACAAACAATAGGTGGAATGGCCTATTTCAACATACTACACTCAAACCCTTAAGGGATCGATCTGGTTGAATGTAGCTCAGAGTGATTTTGCATGTTTGCATGAGAAAGAGGACCATGTCTAGCATGATCATGCCTATTCAAACATGTTGGAATATTTCGTTTGGTCACACAAGTTGTAGAATGAAAGTTGCACCACTTTGTAACTTTCCACTGCTTCCATTTGACACTTTTCTATCAACTAAAATTTGGACACCACAGGAAAATCACTTTGAGATAATGAAAACTGAGAGAGGTTATTGTAGAGGGGCCCAATGCAATCCCATGGGATTGGATGAGAAGTTTCTAAGCATAACAATGTCCAAGTAACCTCATGTTGAAGTTTGTAGCCATTTTTCCCTTTAGACCCTTAAGGGATCGATCCAGTTGAACATAGCTTGGAGTGATTCTGCATGTTTGGGTGTGAAAGAGGACCATGCCTAGTATAAAAATGCCTATTTAGATGCATTGTAATAGTTCATTTATTCATACAAGTTGCAAAATGAAAGTTGCACCACTTTGCAACTTTTCACTGCTTCCATTTGACATTTTTTTCATCAACTAAAAAGTGGACACCATGGGAAAACCACTTTGAGATAATGAAAACTGAGAGAATTTATTGTATAGGGGCCCAACATGATCCCATTGGATTAGACAAGAAGTTTCTAAGCATCACAGTGTCTGAGTAACCTCATGTTGAATTTTGCAACCATTTTTCCCTTTGGACCCTTAAGGGATTAATCTGATTGAATGTAGTTCAGAGCGATTCTGGGTGTTTGGGTGTGAAAGAGGACCATTCCTAGCATAAAAATTCCTATTCAAATGCATCAGAATAGTCTGTTTGGTCACACAAGTTGTAGAATGAAAGTTGCACCACTTTGCAACTTTTCACTACTTCTATTTGACACTTTTTTCATCAACTGAAAACTGGACACCATGAGAAAACCACTCTAAGATAACAAAAGTTGAGAGAGGTTATTGTAGAGGGGCCCAATTTGATCCCATTGAACTAGATGAGAAGTTTATAAGCATCACTGTGTCCAAGTAACCTCATACTGAAGTTTGTAGCCATTTTTCCCTTTGGACCCTTAGGTGATCAATGCAATTGAACATAGTACAAAGTGATTCTGCATGTTTGGGTGTGAAAGAGGACCATGCATAGCATAAACATTCCTATTCAGACTCATTGGAATAGTCCATTTTGTCACACGAGTTGCAGAATGAAAGTTGCACCACTTTGTAACTTTTCACTATTTCCATTTGACACTTTTTTCATCAACTAAAAATTAGACACCACGGGTAAACCACTCCGAGATAACAAAAACCAAGAGAGGTTATTGTAGAGGGGCCCAACATGATCCCATCAGACTAGACAATAATTTTCTAAGCATCACGGTGTCCAAGTAACCTCATGTTGAAGTTTACAGCCATTTTTCCCTTTGGACCCTTAAGGGATTGATCCGGTTGAATGTAGCTTAGAGTGATTCCACGTGTTTGGGTGAAAAAGAGGACAATGAGTAGCATAAGCATGCCTATTTGGATGTGTTGGAATAGTCTATTTGGTCACATGAATTACAGAAAGAAATTTGCACCACTTTGCAACTTTCCACTACTTCTATTTGACAATTTTTCATCAACTAAAAATTGGACACCACAGGAAAACCACTATGAGATAATGAAAACCGAGAGAGGTTATTGTAGATGGGCCCAACATGATCCCATCAGATTAGACGAGAAGATTCTAAGCATCACAGTGTCTGAGTAAACTCATGCTGAAGTTTGCAACCATTTTTTCCTTTGGACCCTTAAGGGATTGATCTGGTTGAACAAAGGGTCTATACTCTAAACTTATCCAAACCTTACCAACTCTTGGGGCAGCAATTCTAAGGTGTAAAAACTTCAAAATACACATTTAAATCTCAATTATACCACCGTACAATGGGTAAATCATAAAACCCTCTATTGTAGCCTAAACCCTAGGGGTTTATTGAAAATGATACTTCCAAAGCTAACCACAACCTAAAAATTACTCAAAGAAGTTTTTGATACCCTAAACAAGCTCAAAAAATTATAAAATAATGCTTCCCTACACAAAAACACAATTTAACTCTTCAAAACCACCATTTTTATTAAAGAAAACACACTTTTACACACATGGGTTTCACACCCATCTCACTTTCAGACCTCCCCAACACTAACACATCATTCCCACACCTTAATAATGTTAGTGAAGACCCATTCCTCAAGTTATAGAGGCTACAGAAAAAGGAATGGGTCAAAAATCCATTTTTAATGACTCAAAACCATCAAATGTAAAAGTTCAGGCCGGTTTTAGTAAATTGATGATATTCTACTCCTTATTTTCCTTTGTGAACAAAGCCTACTAAATGGTGCTCCTGAACCAATCATACATTAACCTTCTTGTAACTCCTAAAGTTTGGACCACATCCATTACCTCCACATAAAAATCAACATCCTTGGTCTTCTTGGTTCCCATGCCTTGATATGGTTATGCAAATGAAAATGAAGCAAAGTAATCATCTCCTTCTCCATTGGCTAGAAGAATGCATGCCTAATTTTTTGATACATGATATCAATTCTCTCATCTACTCTCATTGTTGAATACCAAAATCTAGTATGGTGGGCCTCCAGAGTTCCAGTCATCTTTCTTCCTCTTCCACCAAATGTTAGCTTGATCCACATGTCTACCAGCATAATTGACTTTGTTTTTTAAAGCTATAGTTTCTCCTGAGTCACCAGTGTTGCTCTATTTTCCTTTTTAGACTCTTTCATTGCTATAGATCATCTCTGGGATTTAATCATTTGTACCACATGTGGTTGATGTGCTTTTGGTTGAAGAGCACCTTGGGATCCTCATGCCTCTTGGAGTGATTGCTTTTTTTCTTTGTTTTTTTTTCAAGAAATTTGAGATGTAATAAGTTTCCAAGAACCATCTTTCATGTGTTGTAACAAGTTTTCGTTTTGGAGTCAAGTCTTGTTGTAAAAACAAGGTCTCCTTCCTCACAATGTAAGCTTGATTCATCTAGGAAAACTAAATAATTAAAGTTCCTTGATGTATCCAAGTCCTTGAGGGGAGATTCCTTGAAATGTGTAGTGTTTGTGGTGTCTTTTATTCTTTTGAATACACCTTTGTAGCCTCATTTCAATTGGGCTTTTGCGAAGTTGTAGTCAATTGCCTTAACTAGGCAATTAGGGGTCTAATTGGAAAAAAAGTTAGTTTCCAACATCCACCTAATTCAAATGTCAGTTGGAGGATGTTGAGAAGGGTGGTTGGAAGTTAAATAAGCCTCTCATGGTCAAGGCATGGCTGTTAAATTGTTTTTTTTTGTTCTAATGAAAGAAGTGGTTGTTTTCTAGAAATTTTTGTGTGTAATTTTTTGCTAAAACACGTGGTACGACCTCTATATGATCTATACGGGCTCAACCCTATTATGGTTGGAAAGAGGAGAGTGTCATATTTCATTTGATTGTGGTTTGGTGAATTTTCATCAAGTATAAGTGAAGATATCTTTGTTTTAGCAGCAACAGGTCAAGAAACCCTCAAAACTAGAGTTTGGCCAAAAAATGCTTCTATCTTCCACTCCCATGGTGTATAGTTCCTAATTTCTAGTGGTATGGAATTTATTTATGTATATTTTCATATTTTCAAGGTTTTGGAGAATTCCCAAATGTGTGGGAAAAGTTACAAACTAATCTAGGCCTAGCTTGTAAAGCAAAAATCAGAGTTTTGCTTGTTTTAAGAGATTTTTGTTCAAGGTGGCACTTAGGAATGATTGAAATGGTTGTAAGTAGTCTATAGGAGTTTGGAACAAGGCTTTGGGGAGAAGGGGTGAGATTAGATAACTAAAAACCAATCAAGTGCACTCAATTAGGCCTCTTGAGGACAACGTTAGTTTGGTCCATGGTTGTTCTTCCAACCACTATCAATATGTAAGATTTTGTGGCCTTTTAGAGAATATACTTGCATAAAAATAGTAGTTTACATCAAATATAGGTTTTTGGTTGAGAATTAATTGGAATATCCTACCAGGTAGTGCTACAAGCAATTGGGGGTAAAGAGGCCTACTAGTTGAGGAATGAACTCATGGGGTTTCCAAAGTGCTAAACATGCCCATGGTGTTTTGACTATGGTCTATTAGATCATGTTTCAAGTGATTATAAGTCCTTCAAAAGTCTGAGATTCAAGGACCCTTGGTGAGTTGAGTTTTCCTTATATAAGGACATTGATTTCATGGTGTGTTGATAAGAGTATTTGAGAGAAGCACTCATAAAAGAACCTTTGCCATCTTAGATTGGTGTACTTCCCTACTCACTCTACATCAGCTTTGAATCCTTGCACCTAAAGGAATTTTCCTCAACATATATAATCTCTCAAGGTTAACAATCATACATTGACCTTCTTTCCCATCTTAAAGTTTGGACCACATCCATTACCTCCCCATAAAACTTGACATCCTTGGTCTTCTTGGTTCACATTCCTTCGTATGGTTATGCAAATGAAAATGAAGCAAAGTAATCACCTCCTTCTCTGTTGGCTAGAAGAATGCATGCTTAAAATTTTGATACATGATATCAACTCTCTCTTCCTCTCTCATGGTTGAATATCAAAATCTAGTATGGTGGGCCTCCAAAGATCTAGTCATCTTTCTTCCTCTTCCACCAAATGCTAGCCTGATCCACACATTTTCCAGCCTAATTGGCTTTGTTTTTTGAAAGATGAAGTCTCTCCTAAGCCACCAATGTAGCTTTCTCTTCCTTTTCAAACTCTTTCATTGCTATAAATCATCTTTGGTATTTAATCATCTATACCACATGGTCAATGTGCTTTGAATCATCAGTAATAGTCTTCAAAATTGGCTGCTAGTGCAAGTTCATTCTACTTTCATAATAATTTATAACCAT
>VDFB02000015.1:390600458-390714378 GCA_007258455.2 Sequoia sempervirens | reverse complement strand
GTTGGAGTGGGTCTACCATATAAATCTTTAAAAAAACTAAATTTATTATAATGTGAGCATGTTATTGATAAATAGAGAGATGGTCATTTAATAAGAAATAATGCAAGCGGGTTATAACGTGTGTGCATTATTTCTTGCACTAAAAATTGTTAAAAAACACAATGTACCTGTGATGTCTACCCACATTCTGCATATTCTCCTAGTTTTGTGCGTGCTCTAACAAAAAGTAGCTTTTTGGTGATTGAGTGAAGTGTGTATGCATGATATTTAGATTCCACCACCTTTTTCATGATATTTCTATGACCTTTGCATGAAATAGCATATTTTTCATGTTGAAAGGAATGTAATATGAATTCAAATTTGAATTGTAGTGATAATTGATATATAATTGAAGTGTGGAGGGGAACAAGCTTTTGAAAAAGTCAAAATTTTGAGGAATTTGAGGAAAGAAGAAGCAAAGGATACATAATTGGGTAGAACTCCCTCATTTGAAACTTTGGTTTTTTAGGTATGTGAAGTCTTTGTACATTTTCTTTCATTCTATTATGGCTTGCTTTCATTTTTGTTGTTTTGGTTATTCCATGTTGATCAAATTGTTTGTTTGTCATGTTACAACCTTAGGTTGTCAATGGACATTTTAAATTACACAATTCTATACACTTTCCTATTACATTTTAAAACCACATCTCTTTGAGGCATTTTGTTAAATTTAACAATTGACTTTCTTTGTGTATGCTTCTAAAGCTTTCATTGAGGTATTTTGTTAAACAGTTATACAAACTAGATGATTGCCTTGTCTATGCTACCAAATTTTCCATACATGTCTCTAAAAAATTGGAATATACTCCTAATGCATGCTCAAATAGGTTTCCAATACAAAAACCCTCAATTTGCTAATAAATATCCAAGGTTTTATATATTTCAAAACTCAAAGGCCTTCCAAGCCTCACCAAAGCATCAAAAAAGTTGTTCAGGGTTTGTACAAACAAAATAAACCTTCACTAGGTCTTTAGCCTCATTAGATCTCAAAAACACCACTTTGGTTCCTCCTTTTCATGCCAAAAACTCACATTTTAAGACTAAATTAACATCACCATCCCTATAGATGCATTACCACTATTAAGAGAAACATGAAACTTGAAAACAACATATTACAGGCCTTTCCTTCGAATCATAGGTCACCACAGTAGGAGGAAAGGCTCCATCTTTAAATCAAAGTAAAACTCATACCCTGCTCGTCTATATAGGCTGATCACAAAGAATGGAGTTTTTCGTTCATCGAAACAACCAAAGGGGTCTCAAAATAGATTGAAGTCCAAGTTAAGACCTACCACCACAGTGATTTTTTGTTCTACAGACCTAGGAGCATTTAAAAAAAAATATTTTACCCATTATAGAGCCTTTCAACATATCCAACAATCACCAATGCTTGTTTTGTACCAAACTACACACATTATTAAGTTTTCTACACTTTTAAGGGCCCAAATTAGCCAACTTTTACAAAGGGACCACCTTTGAAATGTGTCCAAATCTCCCGAAACCTTGGGGCAGAACTTTATATCTATCAAAACTTCAAATTATAGCATTAGATTGTAGAGAATCAATCATTTACCACCCAAACCATAAAACCCTCTCCCTATGCTTAGAAACCATATGTTTATTGAAAGTGGCACTTGCTAAACACTCCAAAACTTGAAAATATTGAAAAAAGCCTAATATACCTTGTTCATGCTCAATCTAATGTAAAATAACGCTTCCCAACTCAGAAACTCAATTTTAGTCACCAAAAGAAAACCACTTCAACTTTGAAAAATAACATTTGAAAGAGGTGACCATTGGTCTCCCTCTCTAATAGACTTTTAGAACCCTGCACTATTAGTTAATTTGACTTGACTTAGCACTTTTTGCAAAGGTAAAATTATTCATCATGCCGAAGAAACAAACTATTAAAAGGAAAAAACTAACAAATGATTAGCTCCAAGCCTTCAAAGATAAAGAGAAAAAATGGACGAGAGAATATCGTGAAAAGCTGAAATTGGGAACGATTAACAAAAACAAGCTAGTTGAAGAGGAATCTCAACCACAAAAAAAGAGAAAAGAAATTGGCAGAACAAAGGGCATGGATGTGAAAGAATCATGCTAGGGGAGATGTACATACCGTAGTTGGAGACACACCCTCTACTACAAGTGAATACGAAGGGAAACCATTAAGTAGAAGTGAATATGGAGGGACACCATCTACCACAAGTGAGTATGGTTGGAGACCATCCACCACATTTGAAGTTGAGAGTACATCATCACTCAGATTTGATGAACAAGGTATTCCTTCATCCCCACATGAACCTCAAGTTATGTATTCTATTCCACCCTGGGTCGAAGGTACACAATCTAGCTCAACTCAATTAAATATTGATGAAATTGCAAATGTTGAGATGTATGTACCTAAGAGAACACCACCTAGAATTTTGCATAGAAAGCCAAAGTTTTTGATTAATATTGATGAGGATATTTTGTAGCACATGGAAGGTAAGATTCTAAAACACACTTGTAGAAGATATATTGATAAGATTTGGAAAATTTTCTTTGAAATGCTAAATGAGATTGGAAGATGTCAACTATTTGTTCAAATGATGCGGGGTTTAAAGTATAGAAACATCATGAAGACTCTTGGGTTGAGAACATCGAATGCATCAAGTGAAAACACTATTGTGAAGAATATAATGGATGCTTATGAGAGTGTGGATAAGACCTCACGCTCAAAGGATAGTAATGTCACCCGACGTGTCATTACATCAACTTTGGTAAGCTATCAAACAAAGAGATCTCATCTCATTAAAAAGACAAGTGAACAAATGGGAATTAGTAGAAAACTTTATCAAAAGCCGTTGAAAGGTAGTAAAGAATTGAGGGCACCGATTCAAATGAATAATGGGAATTCTCAGGAAGACTTCCACATAAAGATAGAAAATTTGTTGAAGCATTGAGAACACTAATTGAGGATTATTGGAAGAATAATACAAGGTCATCTCCAAGTCAAAGGGATATTGTAAGAAGGAGAATTGATAGTCAGAACCGTGAGCTGCATCAAAAGCATTTTTTGGATATGACTCAAACCCAATTTTTAGATAAATTTCAAAATGCTTATCCTTAAATTAGTATTTCTCAAAGATTTTTTGAAATGCTTAAACCTTTTTATGTCAATATAAATCACACACACACTACTTGTTGTTGTATACTACATATTGAATTCACTAACCATTATGATGTTTATCATTCTATATGTTTAGATTTGCACACTAATGATGTTTTGTAGGATTGTCGCATAGAAGCACCACCAAAATCTTCAAGAGAGTTCTTATAATTTTTTTATGTCAAATAGAGGATGGCCAAATATTCTACCAAACAACATGCTTGGATGATTCATGCGAGCATTGTAGTGGCTTGCAATGAATGCTAGTATGTCAACATATGGGAAGCATAGATGAGGTGGGGCATAAACTAGTAGATATCAAGAAGTATAAAATAGTGGAATATGCTACAAAAGATGGGTCTCAAGCAAAAAGGTGTGATTTGGTTATTGAGAAGATTCTAGTGTATTAGTTTGTGTCCATGTTTCGTGAGAATCTAGTGTATGAGTATGCAAGGCATACCCATAGAGGCCAATGGCTGGACACGTAATTCAAGCTATGCAAGGACACCTTTCCAATTGGAAACATAGTATCAGTGGTTGACTTTGCAGAGAACTACACTCTATAGCCACAGTGCGAAGTGCAGTCATAGTATTACAACTCCACATAGGTTTCAATATTTGTGCACATAGGATTCATTCATGTAGCTAATAGTACAGAGAACCAAAGGGAGATATTTAGGGAGTATCACTTTTATATTAGTGATGATCGCACACATTCTCTAGAGTTCATGCAAGGTTGCTTCCAAATGTTCTATAGTGATTTGGCTCAGAGGGGCATATCATATGATTGGCATATAATATGGTCAGATAACTGTGCAACATAGTTCAAGAATGTGCACATGTTCTACTGGTTGTGTATGATGCATCTCACTATATGTGTTTAGCATATGTGGAAATTTTTTGAGGCTAGGCATGGAAAGGGGGAGCATATGGTGTAGGAGCATGCATGAAAAGAGCATTAGCATGAGAAGAGTTAAAGATAAAGACAATGCAAATTTGATAGATACAAGTTCAATTGTCGAGTGGTGTAATGCTTCGATAGGTCTAGGTAATGAAGGTACGTCTTCATTTTGTAGATTTTTTTGGTTGATGGATGATACTAACATTGCACCATATGAGGATTTTTGTACACTAACAGGATTGAGTGAGCTACACTCTTTCCTTAGCTCAAATGCAGGTTGATGTAGTATCGATACACGTAAGATGGCATGCTTTTGTTATTCATGTACAATACAAGCCTGGAATGATTGTGAGTTAGGGGAGTGGGTTGACAAATGGTTGACAAGTTATCTTACCCCACTTCACACATATCACCCTTCGATGGCATTGGAACTAACACAGATGGAATCATCAGTCGACTTTGACCATGTATCAGATCTAGTTCAACTAGGTAATATATCGACTTGCTTAGTTTTTCAAATTCCATATTGTTATCTTACTTTGTACCGTATTCATAATGTTGACTAATTTCAAGTGATTTTATGCACATATCAATGTAGGGTATGTTTATGCAATTATTGCAGATGAAGAAAACAAAGAGGGAACAAACTATTACTTATGTCATTGTGTTGAGGCCAAAAATAAATTGGAAGCCTAGGTTATAGATGGAGAAAACATTAATTACCCTACAAGCTTAGTTGTTACTAGAATGTGGCTTACAAGGTACCCACATAAGAGTGTTAAACATTGGATGTTTGAGGACTTTGACATGCATCGTAAGATTCTTCATTACTCGAACCTTGTTGTGGCATCCAATTTTATACTTGTATCGAGTTATTTTGGACATGAGATGTTTCTTTTTATTCTTTTACTTTGCCTATCTATAACTAAACTAGTAAAAATGGATTGGTCTCTCCTTGTAGAAAATGCTGATTTTGGAGCCATTAAAAAGAATCTCAGCCAAAAAAGCAATGCAACATCCTTATTTGATGATCTTGACAAATCTAAATTTTGATTTCAAGCCGTTATAAAAGAGTGTATGAAGCTTTGTGAGGGAATCTCAAGTTTCTCATTTGAAGTTAACCTCTAAATGAGAACCTATGATGTAGAAATTATAAGAGAATCTCAAATGTATGAGTGACATTGTAAAATATCTATGAGAAAAAAGTACCTAAGGCATTATAATGATATTTACTTGTAATGACATTTACTGAAATAATGAAATTTAGTGTAGGGGCACCAAGGTTATTGAGAAAATTTGGTTCACGAAAATCTTTTAATTTAGTTTTGTGTTATTAGTTTTGTCAATTGAATAAGGTCATAACACATCCACAATTGATTTATAATGTAAGAAGTCATGTTAGTTACAAAAAGAGTAATTAGGCATGATTGGAAAGATGTAGAAGAGAGTAGAAGAGAGATTTGATATCATGTATTAAAACATTAAGCATGCATTATTCCAACCAATGGAGAAGGAGATGATTACTTTGCTTCATTTTCATTTGCATAAGCATATCAAGGCATGGGAACCAAGAAGACCAAGGATGTCTAGTTTTATGTGAAGGTAATGGATGTGGACCAAACTTTAGGAGGGTCAAGAAGGTCAATGTATGATCTTGATGGAATTGAGGAAGAACAACAAGAGAGGGACATGAAAAATAAAATCAATACAAAGTTTCAAGGTTTTGTCAAGCAAGTAAGAGAGTTATGGGAGTAGCCTCATCTAAAATATTTTGAACTATACTTTGATATGTACCATTTAGAGAGCTTGGTTTTCATGGAGTTCCTTTCAAATCCTCTTCTTTTATTATTCTTATGGTAGACTATTTGGTAGAGTTGGTGGGATTACCTTTCTTAGTAGTAATCACTGTTAGTGAGATTGAGATTGTTAACCTTGAGAGAGTAGGACTTGGGCAAAAGGAATTTGATATGGCTATTGCTTTGAAATACTTCAAGTGAGATGTACTCCGCATTGATGCTATTCCTCAATCTTCACTTGATGGCATCGAGGAATGGCTGAACTCCATGGTTATAAATTATTTTGAAAGCAAAATGAACTTGCACTAGTAGCCAATTTTGAAGACTATTACTGATGATTCAAAGCACATTGACCATGTGGCATAGATGATTAAATACCAAAGATGATTTGTAGCAATGAAAGAGTTTGAAAAGGAAGAGAGAGCTACATTGGTGACTTAGGAGAAACTTCAGCTTTCAAAAAACAAAGCCAATTAGGCTGGAAAATGTGTGGATCAGGCCAACATTTGGTAGAAGAGGAAGAAAGATGACTAGAACTTTGGAGGCCCACCATACTAGATTTTGATATTCAACCATGAGAGAAGAAGAGAGAGTTGATATCATGGATCAAAATTTTAAGCATGCATTCTTCCAGCCAGTAGAGAAGGAGGTGATTACTTTGCTTCATTTTCATCTGCATAACCATATGAAGGAATGGGAACCAAGAAGACCAAGGATGTCAAGTTTTATGGGGAGGTAATGGATGTGGTCCAAACTTTAAGATGGGAAAGAAGGTCAATGTATGATTGTTAACCTTGAGAGATTATATATGTTGAGGAAAATTCCTTTAGGTGCAAGGATTCAAAGCTGATGTAGAGTGAGTAGGGAAGTACACCAATCTAAGATGGAAAAGGTTCTTTTATGAGTGCTTCTCTCAAATACTCTTATCAACACACCATGAAATCAATGTCCTATAAGGAAAACTCAACTCACCAAGGGTCCTTGAATCTCAGACTTTTGAAGGACTTATAATCACTTGAAACATGCTCTAACAGACCACAGTCAAAACACCATGGGCATGTTTAGCACTTTGGAAACCCCATGAGTTCATTCCTCAACTATTAGGCCTCTTTAACCCCAATTGCTTGTAGCACTACTCGGTAGGACAGTCCAATTAATTCTCACCCAAAAACCTATATTTGATGTAAACTACTTTTTTTATGCAAGTATATTCTCTAAAAGGCCACAAAATATTACATATTGATAGTGGTTGGAAAAACAACCATGGACCAAACTAACGTTGTCCTCAAGAGGCCTAATTGAGTGCACTTGATTGGTCTTTAGTTATCTAATCTCACCCCTTCTCCCCAAATCCTTGTTCCAAACTCCTACAGACTACTTACAACCATTTCAATCATTCCTAAGTGCCACCTTGAACAAAAATCTCTCAAAACAAGCAAAACTTTGATTTTTGCTTTACAAGCTAGGCCTAGATCAGTTTGTAACTTTCCCCACACATTTTTCCATTCTCCAAAACCTTGAAAATATGAAAATATACATAAATAAATTCCATCCCACTAGAAATTAGGAACTATACACTATGGGAGTGGAAGATAGAAACATTTTTTGTCTAAACTCTAGTTTTGAGGGTTTCTTGACCTATTGCTACTAAAACAAAGATATCTCCACTTATACTTGATGAAAATTCACCAAACCACCTTCAAATGAAATATGACACTCTCCTCTTTCCAACCATAATAGGTTTGAGCCTGTACAGATCATATAGAGGTCGTACCATGCATTTTAGTAGAAAATTACACACAAAAATTTCCAGAAAACAACCACTTCTTTCATTAGAACTTAAAAAAAAATAATTCAACAGCCATGCCTTGACCATGAGAGGCTTATTTAACTTCCAACCACCTTCCCAACATCCTCCAACTGACATTTTAATTAGGTGAATGTTGGAAACTCACTTTTTTTCCAATTAGACCCCTAATTGCCTAGTTAAGGCAATTGATTACAACTTCACAAAAGCCCAATTGAAATGAGGCTACAAAGGTGTATTCAAAAGCATAAAAGACACCACAAACACTAAAAATTTCAAGGAATCTCCCCTCAAGGACTTGGATACATCAAGGCACTTTAATTCTTTAGTTTTCCTAGATGAATCAAGCTTACATTGTGAGGAAGGAGACCTTGTTTTTACAACAAGACTTGACTCCAAAACGAAAACTTGTTACAAGACATGAAAGATGGTTCTTGGAAACTTATTACATCTCAAAATTTTTGAAAAAAAAACAAAGAAAAAAAGCAATACCTCCAAGAGGCATGAGGATCCCAAGGTGCTCTTCAACCAAAAGAACATCAACCACATGTGGTATAAATGATTAAATCCTAGATATGATCTATAGCAATGAAAGAGTCTAAAAAGGAAAATAGAGCAACACTGGTGACTCAGGAGAAACTTTAGCTTTAAAAAACAAAGTCAATTAGGCTAGTAGACATGTGGATCGAGCTAACATTTGGTGGAAGAGGAAGAAAGATGACTGGAACTCTGGAGGCCCACCATACTAGATTTCAATATTCAACAATGAGAGTAGATGAGAGAGTTGATATCATGTATCAAAAAATTAGGCATGCATTCTTCTAGCCAATGGAGAAGGAGATGATTACTTTGCTTCATTTTCATTTGCATAAGCATATCAAGGCATGGGAACCAAGAAGACCAAGGATGTCGAGTTTTATGTGGAGGTAATGGATGTGGTCCAAACTTTAGGAGTTACAAGAAGGTTAATGTATGATTGGTGCAGGAGCACCATTTAGTAGGCTTTGTTCAACAAGGCAAATAAGGAGTAGAATATCATCAATTTACTAAAACTGGCCTGAACTTGTACATTTGATGGTTTTGAGTCATTAAAAATGGATTTTTGACCCATTCCTCTTTCTGTAGCCTCTGTAACTTGAAAAATTGGTCTTCACTAACATTATTAAGGTGTGGGAATGATGTGTTATTGTTGGGGAGGTCTGAAAGTGAGATGGGTGTGAAACCCATGTGTGTAAAAGTGTGTTTTCTTTAAGAAAAATGGTGGTTTTGAAGAGTTAAATTGTGTTTTTATGTAGGGAAGCATTATTTTATAATTTTTTGAGCTTGTGTAGGGTATCACAAACTTCTTTGAGTAATTTTTAGGTTGTGGTTAGCTTTGGAAGTATCATTTTCAATAAACCCCTAGGGTTTAGACTACAATAGAGGGTTTTATGGTTTACCCATTGTACGGTGGTATAACTGAGATCTAATTGTGGACTTTGAAGTTTTGAAACCTTAGAATTTCTGCTCGAAGATTTGGTAAGGTTTGGATAAGTTTAGAGTATAGACCCTTTGTTCAACCAGATCAATGCCTTAAGGGTCCAAAGGAAAAAATGGCTACAAACTTCAGCATGAGTTTACTCAGACATTGTGATGCTTAAAATATTCTTGTCTAATCTGATGGGATCATGTTGGGCCCATCTACAATAACCTCTTTCAATTTTCATTATCTCAGAGTGGTTTTCCTGTGGTGTCCAATTTTTAGTTGATGAAAAATTGTCAAATGGAAGTAGTAGAATGTTGTAAAGTGGTGCAACTTTCTTTCTGCAACTCGTGTGACCAAATAGACTATTCCAACACATCCAAATAGGAATTTTTATGCTACTCATGGTCCTCTTTTTCACCCAAACACGTGGAATCGCTCTAAGCTACATTCAACTGGATCGATCCCTTAAGGGTCCAAAGGGAAAAATGGCTACAAACTTCAACATGAGGTTACTCAGACACCGTGATGCTTAGAAAATTATTGTCTAGTCTGATGGGATCATGTTGGGCCCCTCTACAATAACCTCTCTTGGTTTTTGTTATCTCGGAGTGGTTTACACGTGGTGTTTAGTTTTTAGTTGATGAAAAAAGTGTCAAATGGAAGCAGTGAAAAGTTGCAAAGTGGTGCAACTTTCATTCTGCAACTCGTGTGACCAAATGGACTATTCCAAAGAGTCTAAATAGGAATTTTTATGCTATGCATGGTCCTCTTTCACACCAAACATGCAAAATCACTTTGTACTATGTTCAATTGGATCGATCACCTAAGGGTCCAAAGGGAAAAATGGCTACAAACTTCAGCATGAGGTTACTTGGACACACTGATGCTTATAAACTTTTCGTCTAGTCCAATGGGATCAAATTGGGCCCCTCTACAATAACCTCTCTCATTTTTTGTTATCTCAGAGTGGTTTTCTCATGGTGTCCAGTTTTCAGTTGATGAAAAAAGTGTTAAATGGAAATAGTGAAAAGTTGCAAAGTGGTGCAACTTTCATTCTGCAACTCGTGTGACCAAACAGACTATTCCAACATGTTTGAATAGGAATTTTTATGCTAGGAATGGTCCTCTTTCACACCCAAACACCCAGAATCTCTCTGAACTACATTCAATTAGATTGATCCCTTAAGGGTCCAAAGGGAAAAATGGTTGCAAAATTCAACATGAGGTTACTCGGACACCATGATGCTTAGAAACTTCTTTTCTAATCCAATAGAATCATGTTGGGCCCCTATACAATAAATTCTCTCAATTTTCATTATCTTAGAGTGGTTTTCCCGTGGTGTCTAGTTTTTAGTTTATGAAAAAAATGTCAAATGGAAGCAGTGGAAAGTTGCAAAGTGGTGCAACTTTCATTCTGCAACTTGTATGACCAAATAAACTATTACAATACATCTGAATAGGCATGTTTATACTAGGCATGGTCCTCTTTCACACCCAAACATGCAGAATCGCTCCAAGCTATGTTCAACCGGATCGATCCCTTAAGGGTCTAAAGGGAAAAATGGCTACAAAAACATAAGGTTACTTGGACACTGTTATGCTTAGAAACTTCTCGTCCAATCCCATGGGATTGCGTTGGGCCCCTCTACAATAACCTCTCTCAGTTTTCATTATCTCAAAGTGATTTTCCCATGGTGTCCAACTTTTAGTTGATAGAAAAGTATCAAATGGAAGCAGTGGAAAGTTACAAAGTGGTGCAACTTTCATTCTGCAACTTGTATGACCAAATGAAATATTCCAACATGTTTGAATAGGCATGCTCACACTAGGCATGGTCCTCTTTCTCATGCAAACATGCAGAATCACTCTAAGCTACATTCAACCAGATTGATCCCTTAAGGGTTTGAGTGTAGTATGTTGAAATAGGCCATTCCACCTATTGTTTAGGTTGTGTCTCAGTGATATGGGCCTGATGTAAGTAGGATAGGGAGTAGGAATAAGAAAATAGCATTAGTAAGGGCTAGAAGAGGTGAAAAGAAGAAATTTCTTGAAAAGAAGTTAGAATAGGTTGGAAATAGGGTGAGATTGTGGAGTTTGATGTGTTCAAAAGGTTTGCAATGATAGGGGAGGTCAAAAGTATGTTATGGCATGGCATGCCCTAGTTGGGAAAATAGGGGTTTTGAATGAAAAAGAGAGATTTGAGGGAGTAAACGTGGGTAAAGTCAAGGGGCAACATAATTTGGTGGTCAATTAAGTTTGTGCAGGAAAATTGAAGAGTGTTGGAATAGGTTTTGAGGTTCAGGTTAGGCAGTTCGGTTCACCGGTTTGGCCAAAATTTTTTGGAGGGGGGTTCAGTTCATTTTGGGTTTGTTGGTACAAAAAACATGTAAAAAAAATATATATATATCTATGCAACCTAGAAGCATGAACTAGGATTAGAATATCACATATCATCATATAAACAAAAAAACTACCATAAACTTGAATTTCATTTAAAACAACAAAATTGGAAAAAAAAATGTGAATAAAATCACACTAATTTTTGCGTGAAAAAAAACCATGAGACCATAGCTTGTTGCTTACTATTATGCTTTGATATATTTTTTCCAAGCATCCATAGCTTGTTTGAAAGTACTTTTTTTAGGCTTTTAGCCATATTAGCAAGGCAGTGAATTGTTTGATAAAATGCTTTGGTAGACATGTATGAAAAATGTGGTAGCATAGATAAGGCAGTGAATTGTTTGAAAAAATTCCTCAAAGAATTGTGGTTTCATGGTGATGCAATGGCATGATGAATGCCATGACAAGAAAATTGCTATGGATTGTCATGGAATTCCACCACCATTGAGACCACATTTCTTTGAGGGTTTTTTTCAAATAGTTCGCTGCTTTGTCTATGCTATTGCTTATTATTATGGTTTGATAGATTTTTTCCAAGCATCCATAGATTTTTTGGAAGCAACTATTTTAGGATTTTAGCCATAGCAACAAGGAGGTGAACTGTTTGATAAAATGCTTTGGTAAACATGTATGAAAAATGTGGTAGCATAGACAAGGCAGTGAACTATTTGAAAAAATGCCTCAAACAAATGTGGTATCATGTGATGGAATGGCATGACGAATGCCATGACAAGAAAATTTCTATGGATTTTCATGGAATTCCACCATCATTGAGACCACATTTCTTTGAGACTTTTATTCAAATAGTTCGCTGCCTTGTCTATGCTATTGATTATTATTATGCTTTGATATATTTTTTCCAACCATCTATAGCTTGTTTGGAAGCACCTATTTTAGGCTTTTAGCCATAGCAGCAAGGAGGTGAACTGTTTGAAAAAATGCCTCAAAGAAATGTGGTCTCATGGTGATGGACTACCATGATAATTCATAACTTGTTTGAACAAACTTGTTTTAGGATTTTAGCCATAGGAGCAAGGCAATGAACTATTTGATAAAATGCTTTGATAGACATGTATGAAAAATATGTTAGCATAGACAAGGCAGTGAAATCTTTGAAAAAATGCCTCAAAGAAATGAGGTCTCATGGTGATGGAATGCCATGATAATCAAATGCTTTTGATTGTCATGGCATTCCATCACCATGATACCTCATTTATTTGAGGCATTTTTTCAAAGAGTTCACTACCTTGTCTATGCTAACATATTTTTCATAATGTCTATCAAAGCATTTTATCAAATAGTTCATTTCCTTGCTCCTATGGCTAAAATCCTAAAACAAGTGTGTTCAAACAAGTTATGAATTATCATGGTCTATGATATTGCTTACTATTATGCTTTTGATAGATTTTTTCCAAGCATCCATGGCTTATTTGAAAGCACTTGTTTTAGACCTTCAACCATAGCAACAAGGTAGTGAAATATTTGAAAAAATTCTTTGGTAGACATGTATAAAAAATGTGGTAGTATAGACAAGGTAGTGAATTGTTTGAAAAAATGTCTCAAAGAAATGTGGTCTCATAGAATGCCATGACAAGCAAATGCAATTGGGAGTTGCTCCTAGTTATTAGTTATGCAATGTGAAGTAATTGCATAATTGCTTAGGTTGACTTTGTAAAAACTATATTCTAATTGAAATTTTTTCATCTATTAGCATCTAGTTATTAGTTATGCATTGTGAAGCAATGCTTTGAGTTTGAAATATGTGCAATGCAATGTAATCAACGATATGAATATAAACTACAAAAATCTATTTTTTACAATTTATTAGTTAAAATATTTATTTTATTTGCTCTCTATATCTCTATGCTATGGAAATTCCTTTAATTTATTTTTTAAAAGTTTTTATCTCTTGTTCTACTTTTTTTTCCCTTTTTTTATGATTTTTTTCCAATTTTTTGTAGACTTGTTCCCGATTTTTTCAAAAAGTCTTATACTTTTGGTTTGCTGATTTTTTCCCCAAAATATTTTTGCTGCTATGGCATAAACACATATCTTTTTGTAATATCAAGGATACTTTTTGAAACTTCCATGCATTGCTAATCTAAAAGGAAAAGTTTTTTTCCTAATTTGTATGCAGCTGTCCTTTTGACATTGTCAAAAAGAGAAAATATGGACACCATTGATAATAAAGATTTGTATTAACCAAATAGCCATGTACAAATACATCAATATATGTTGATATAAGTATAAAATATAGTTACAAAATTGCCATATAGGCTTACAAGAATGTCATATAGGCATACACTGTCAAATATATCCAATACAAGAAATGTACAAAATTGCCATGTCTAGGCATACAATAGAGGGCTCTGGAATCAAAATTCATTTCTCTCTATGCTCTGGAAATAAATTCTTTCCCTTTGTCTAGCGATTTGATGGTGACAAGTCCATCACTCATTCCTGCTATGCTCGAGGAGTGCTCCTACTACTCCTCCTATAGTTTAGCTCCTGGTGAAGTTTTAACTATTACTGTGATGTCAAAATGTCTAACCCTTTCTAAGCAATTAAAATGCAATAGAAAAACATAAGGAAACACCTCAAGATTAGCCTAAGAAATTTGTAAATGCAAAGAGGAAAGTGTTAAATGAAGACAAATAGATATACCTCCCTTTTTGTAGCTAAAACTCCTTGGTTTTCCCTTGATTTGGATTGATTTGTATGCTTCTTGATGGCTCTTGATATCGATAAATGCAAGTCTTGACTATATGCTTGAATGTAGATGCAAATGGATGAATGTTGATGGCTAGATGAGTGCACAAAATGGCAGCATTTAGTTGCAAAATGGCTAAGTCTTAGAAATGTCTTAGAGGATGGGGTATTTATAGAGAAACTTGAATTCTCTAGAGAATTCAATGGTTGGGATTTATCCAAAAAAGTCAAGATGAAGGGCTAAGGTGAGTTGAGGACTCACAAGCCCTCACATTTTGACATGTGGAATGTGAGAGGGCTAAGGGTGAGATGATGTGTAGGTGATGTGGAAGAGAGGTACATGATGTGGAGGAAGGACAAGTACCTTCCAAGTATCTTGGGGAGTTAGAAGATTTCTTTAAAAATGAACTTCCTATCCCCAAGTAGGAGTGAAAATGACACTTGAAGAATTTTAGAATTTCTTAAAAATCTTCATGGGAAAAGAGAAAGAGGTTGGAAAAATAAAAATTCACATTCATAGGAGAATCTAATGGATAAGAGAGGGTCTCCAAAAAGGTGGGAATTGGTCACATGTGCATGAGGTGACATGTCAAACATTCTAGAAGCCTAGAAAGATAAAATATGAATTAAAAATTCACATGGGGAGGAGAGAGACATAGGATGAATAAATGAGAATTAAAAATTCTCATGGGAAAGAGGGTCAATACCCAAAAAGGAAAAATGGAAAGATTGACTAAAAAGTGTTGCTAAAAGTGGTTAATGACTTTGATTAAAGTTGTGCAAATACTTGATTATGATAATCAATGGAAGATTAGTGACAAGTGGCAAATGTAGGAGGATGTGACATTAATCCTTGATTAAGATGATGCACACCCTAATTATGAATTAATTAAATTAATTCAAATTAGAGATGGATTATGGAGGATGTGACAAGGAGGGAGAAAAAAAGAATTTTAAATTGATTTTAATTAAAAAGATTAGAATGACTAAATTAAATAAATTGGTGTATTTATTTAATTTAGAGAGGAGAAAGGCACCAGATAATTGTTTAATTATTAAATTAAATACTTTAAGAGTCTTATGTGGGAAGTGTAATATTAAGTAAATAAATTAATATTGATAGAATTTATGAATAAAGAGGTAAATTTGATCATATGGGAGTGATCAAATTTGGGTGTCTACATTTTGCCCCTCTTCGAAATATTGTTAAAATAACAATGTTTCGAAGAAAAATAAAATGTCAGGAATGAAGAAAGTGATAGGGATTGATGTCCCAGCCTAAAATAGGTTGAATGAGCTATTTAAGAGGAGGGAAAAAAGGAGAGGGATGCCCCAGTGCCTACCTCAAATGGATGGAAGAAAATGATAGGGTATGCCCCCTTGAGAGGGCGGTTGGGGAAGAAAAAAGGGTGCCCCAGACGAATTCCTGATAGAAAGAAATGGAGGAGACCATTGGATAGAGGGTGAAAAACTAAGAAACTTTAACTTTTGAATGAAGTTGATTGGATGTACGGTTTGCAAATGGTGGCTCCAGGAAAGAAGGGGATTAGTTGGGAAAAAAAAGTAAAATAAAAGGTAAAAAATACCTTTTATTTTAAAAAAGGGGGGAAAAGAGGGGTTAAAAGGTAATTTGAAGAATTACCGTATCTCATTGTGATTGTAGCAATTGAGGAAAGGGTAAAGAAAGGGGAGGGAAGACAGAGCAACAATACCACAGGATTATGATACAAAGATCATTTATCGAGCAGATGACCTACGGAGATGCTGAACCCACTTCGCGGTGCCCCGTAAGGTGAGTAAGAAAACCTGTTCTATGTATTTTAAACATTTAGCATGTTTTTAATATAGTGAAGGAAAACGTAAAATGTGGCTTTGGTGGGTGGGGTGGAATAGAAAAATGGGTAATTTGGGGAATTGGAAAAAAATGTGGGAAAGGGTAGATTTTAGGGGGGAGGGGAAATAGGGCGCACCGCCGCATAGAGAGGTAGATGCACCCCTGACTGGGGTAGACATACCTTGGAATTGGGGCAGATACACCTCGAGCTGGGGCAGACACGCCCCAAAAGGGGGGCGGAGCTGGCCTGACAGACAAGCAAACACGCCCCGGTAGGGGGCGGAGCCACCCCGAGCTGGGGCGGACACGCCCCAAAATGGGGCAGAGCCGTCCCAGCAGCGAGACAAACACACCCTGGCAGGGGGCAGAGCCGCCCCGAGCTAGGGCAAACATGCCCTGGGAGGGGGCGGAGCCACCTTGAGCTGGGGCGGTGTTGCCCTAGGAGCGGGATGGACATGCCCCGGTAGGGGGTGGAGCCACCCCAAGCTGGGGCGGACATGCCCCAGCAGTGGGGCAGACATGCCCCAGAAGGGGGAAAAGCTGCCTCAAGCTGAGGTAGACACGCCCCGGCAAGGGGCGAAGCTACCCTGAGCTGGGGAGGACATGCCCCAAGGAGGGGTGGAGCTGCCCCGAGAGCGGGGGTGGACCCGCACCGAGCTGGGGCGGAGTCGCCCCAGAAAAGGGGGGAGAGAGGTTTGACCATGGAGGCCAGAAAGACGAGACCGTGAAAACACTGAGAGAAAAGAAAAGTGAAAAGGTAAAAAAGATGTCCCAAAACTGAGAAGATTATGTACTGACAAATGGTTGGTGTGGATGCAGGGTTTGGGGTAGATACGAACACATGAACGATGGTTGGAGGTACTGATAGCGACCCTAGTAGTGATGACAGACATGGATCATGCGACTTTAGATCATGCAGGGTTATTGCACTTTTTAGAGGTGCTAGTGATGAGGGTGCATCAAGCAATGCTGACAGCCTTGATAGAGAGATGGAGTTCAGAGACATCAACATTTCGTCTATCGATAGGGGAGATGACGGTGACACTGGAGGATGTATGGCACATCTTGAAGCTATTGATAACAGGGATATTGCTGAGTGATGTGGTGTTGAGAGGGGCCAAGTTAGAGTAGACTATGATAGTGTTATTTGGACATGTTTCCCTGCCTCTTCAGGGTTCACAATTGGATCTAGATAGATGCTTGACAGTGGGAGTACCACCTTTGCCTTTATTCCTAGTTGGGCTGATCAATGGGATATTGCTGCCAGATCGTAGCAGGTGGTATTGTAGTATGAGGTTTATGGAGGCGATTTGACACATTGTTGAGTGGCGTGAGGGATAAATTGCGTGGGGTACTTGTGTCCTAGCCTAGTTGTATAGGGATATGCATCTAATTTGCTATCGTGAGATAGTGAGTTTGACACACATGACCTTGCTACAGGTGTGGGCATAGGAGCATATTATGGTGACAAGACCGATTGTTGTTAGGAAGGGAGATGTGGATGATAGAGAGCCAGTGGCATGGGGGTATGGAGAGGCAAGGGGCTGGGTTGTGCGTCATAGGGGGTTGGGAGATATGGAGGGATGGAGGAGGATGGTGGATGATTTGGAGGGAGACATAGTGTGGCGACCTTATATGCATTGATGCTTCAAGGGATGGAGAGCAGACTGAGAGACAGAGAGGGTACTTTATGACTTAGTGTGTCCTGATTGGGAGTCTGCCGTGGATAGTGGAGATGCATTGAATAGATAGGGTGGTGAGACAGTTTGGGCTAACACAAGATATTCCTAGTGCGCCAATGATGTTTCAGCGGCTCACTAGAGAGCGACCAAGGGGGCGTGCATTTTTCTCGAGGGAGGCCAAAGTAGCATGGGTGGCGACAGTACAGGTAGCCTATCCTAGGAGATGTGTGGGAGCAGAGGATGCAGGGGTGACAGTACGATATGACCGGTGGTCCCGCAACCATCGATGGGAGAGGATTACACCATTGTTGCCGATTGTAGGAGCCTTAGGATTTGGATCAGAGGATGAGTGCCATGGGGCTAGAGAGAGAGTATGACATGAGGGTGGGAGAGGTCCTAAGCAAGATGTGGGAGGAGAGAGGATGGAGGTAGTGGGACAGGTAGCGAGGAGGAGGAGGAGGAGGGGGCAGCAGAGGAGGGTTAGAGAGGTGGTATGACAGGAGGGTGGAAGAGATCTTGAGCTAGATGTGGGAGGACATGAGGAGTCAGAGGTGGAGATGATACACTCAGTGGAGGGTAGAGCCAGCTAGCAGACTGGTATAGGGGGTAGGGTACGACAGAGGAGAGTGTTGGTATGGGCCGAGTTGGTACGAGCTGAGCAGGGAGGGGAGAGATAGCAGGATGGAGGTTAGGAGGAGATGGAGGCTAGGAGTCAGCCAGAGATGATAGCGGGTAGGAGGTGACTGATGAGGGTATAGACAGTGATAGAGTAGGAGGTGATGGGATGGGGAGGACAATTGGAGGGAGCCTGAGAGGAGATTGAGGCAAGGAGTCAGCCAGAGAGGATAGCGAGTAGGAGGTGACTGATGAGGATACCGATGATGATAGAGCAGGAGGGGATGGGTTAGGGTTCGAGAGGAGACTGAGGCCAGGAGTCGGTTAGGGAGGATAGGGAGTAGGGGACAATTGAGGGGGGTAGATGGCATCAAGGTAGGAGCCTCCTATTGTAGAGATAGGGCAGAGTGAGGATGAGGAGCAGCCGGAGATAGGAGAGCTGAGGAGATGGATGAGAGCAGGGAGGCATGGTCAACCGCAGAGAGTGCGAGTTCATCCTTCCATGGAGGACTTGGAGGATCAACAAGAGCAGGAGGGCAGGGAGGGTGATGATACTATGGAAATAGATGTAGATGTGCTGGATATGGATATTTGGGATACAAAGCCATTGGCGGTGGTTCCTGTCATTACCTTAGGAGATCCGATTGTTCAGCCGAGATACAATGTGGGGAGACTTCAGAGTATAGATCAGAGATTGAGCGTATCAGAGGCAGAGGTGACCAAATGCCAAGTTGAGCTATCTAGAGTATCGATAGTAGATCAGAGAGATTATGGATTTATGGTGGACCTCTTATCTGCATAGGTGGAGGTGATGGAGAGGTAGAGAGAGAGACTGCAGGTTGTCATACAGGGGATATGAGAGGAGTTGGTTGCTGTTAGTTGGGATCGTGATAGACTACAGGTAGAGACTGTTATATTGCAGGCTAGGGAGGCAGAGAGGATGATCGATCATGTGTCAGTAGATAGTGGGTAGTAGGGAGGTGATCTCCGACAAGAGCAAGATGAGCTATGGGACAGAGTGTATTGCTTAGAGCAGATGGTGGGAGAGATGGGGGTGATGCAGGAGAGAGAGAGATAGGCAAGGGAGTAGGTTCATATTATATAGGGGGATAGGGATGTAGCGCAAGCATAGGTACAGGTGGTGGAGGCAAAGAGGGGCATAGCGCAGGTGTGAGTTCAGCTACTGCAAGATGAGAGAGAGTTGGCAGAGGCACAGATTCGTTCTCTTTAGAGGAGGAGAGAGGAGGTAGTTTTAGAGGTATTAGTATTCCAGGGAGAGCGAGATGCAGTAGTGTTGAGAGTCTAGGAACTGTAGGGGGAGAGGGATGGAGTAGTGGTTTGGTCTTAGGCTGCATAGAGAGAGATATGTTGCAGAGATACAAATGCAAACATTCCAGGGAGAGCGAGTTGTAGTAGTGATTCAGTGGCAGGCCACTCAAAGGGAGAGAGAAGCTGCAGAGAGACAGATGCAGACACTACAGTGAGAGCATGATACAGTAGTGGCACAATGGTAGTCGATGTAGGTCAGTGATGTGATAGGGAGAGATACACATGGATTCTAGGGGGAGAGGGATGCAACAGTAGCTAGGGCAGTAGCTACCGAGGAGATGAGAGATCGGATTCAGGCAGAGATGGCGTAGTTACGCCTATCCCAGGAGGCCTAGGAGCAGGAGAGGAGAGTGATTACGAGGGATCGGGAAAGGTATCATTAGGAGCGGAATTTCGCTTGGGTTTAAGTTGCGAAGCGAGAGGAGAATGCGAGAGAGGCAAGATTTTGGATGGCCGCATACTACCATGCCGTTCCAGACCCAACTCAACAGATATTTTAGTATTCCCGACAGGCACCCCAGATGCCAACGCCATCTCAGTCGCTGGGGACACAGACTCGAGGTTACAGTGATTCACTGGGTGTTACACTAGGCAGGAGATTAGTACTAGATTCACCACAAAGATCAGACATGGGTAGCTCATTCAGGAGGTGACAAGTTACTGATTTTTTGATAGATGCAAGGTGGAGCATGTAGGATTTATCGACAGAGATCAGAGATGTTCTATATCTCTGGATTTTGTAGTTTATTATGTGATGGATAAATGATAGATTTTTGATGTATGATGGACATGTGACACACATTATATTACTTTGATTATGACATGGGATAGTTCTTATTGACACTATGTAGTATGTTTCCCTTTGTGATGGGTGATTGTATGCACGTGTATATGATATTACCTGCTTATGTGGATGGATATTTTGGTTTTTTTATGCACATGTTTATGATATTAGATGCTAATGTGAATGATTGGGTGTATGTATTTGTGGAATATGGATGATTTTATTAATGCAGATATACGCATGGTGATATTGTGTGTGCCCATGTTGCATCTATGTATATGTATATGATGGATTTTGTATGAACATTTTATATATGCAGGATGTGATGTATTATGAGTCTGATACTTTGTGATGTAGGTGGCGATGTATGTGTGGTTCTAACATGTTGTGATGTAGGTGGTGATGTATGTGTGGTTAATAGAATTAATCTAATATGCAATAACACTGTTGTATTTTAGAGGAAATAACACATGGCCATAAGTGCCAGTAAGAATTGACACGATAATGGAAGGTGGGTATGTAGTGATTATGAAAATGGGTGTCATTTGACATCTATCAAAAATTATTAGTATCCTGAGAAGAATGGGAAATCGTGGGATAAAGTATTTGCACAACCAAAATCATAGGGTGAATGCAATGCAATAGATGATGAAATGCAATCCTAATATGAGTTGCCATTTTTGGAGCATTGATATTTGCTATAGCATAAGATATTAGATACCCTGATATATAAGACCAAGGCCAGTAGGCATCCAATGCATGAAACAAGCACAACAAGCAAAAGGGGGCTACCCCAACACCCCAAGGTCACGATGACCTTGGTCGGGCCATGCATTGAGATAACCACAAACACACAAGGATGCCCCAGTGTAACACAAGAACTCAAGGATCTTGGTGGGTACTACATGGGACAACCAAAAAGGCAACAACAAAGAAAAGACCAAGATGAACCCATATGTTGACTAGTCAAAGCACACCATGATACGATGGATCAAGGTGACCATGACAAGTGTTGATAGTGAGCTCAAATGACAAATAAATTCCAAAACATAAAAAGACTAAAATTAAAATCAAAACGTCCTTTGCCACAGGATCAGGGTGATGGATAGGATCGATGAGGTCTGCTAGGAAGGATGCATCCTGTTGAGACCAATGATGGATACTAAACTAAAATGACCCAGTTTGATGCCAGATGCTTCTCATTAACCAAACCTTTCAATAATATTAGGATTTTATTTGAAAATAATGAGCCAGATGGGGACACAGATTGACACATCCTATAGACCTAGGGGCTCGGGGGCTGATTAGAGATTAGCCTTGCCTACGTGAAAGTGTAGAGCCCTCATAGTTCATGAAAAGACTATGGATAAAGCAAAAAGAGGATGATGAAGGAAAATGATGGATGATCAGGATGCGATGGTCAGAATACCCCGGGGAAGATCAAATGATTAGCCTTGCCTATAGCGTAGGGGCAATGTAGTTCAACTGGTGTTGCGAGAGGATGAGAGCTAGATGGCGACTGACATGATGGATGATCCTATATGATGACACAGACCGACCAACAAGGGGAATGAATGACATAAGCTCAAAGTGGGATACTAAAAATCTCAGGATGGGGGATAGGCTAGATTGGTCGTCCAATACTCAATCAATATATACCAAGCGGCCTAGGATGGGATGGGTGAGGACGATAGTGCAGATGAAAGCATAAAATAACTAGGATGTTAGGTAGATAATGATTAAGCCCTCTATAGATGACACTTGTTACCAGGTTTTCACCATAGGATGAATTTATTTCTCCTTACTCTTTTTTTTTGATTTTTTGATTTTTTTTCCTGATTAGGTGGGGTTACCAAGCAGATTTAGGTGTAGAACTTCTTCAAATGCATGATACTGATGGGTTTTTCAAGGGGATCTCCTTCAAGAGTAGTCAATTTTTAGGCCCCAGATCCATATTTGGCGGCTATGATATAAGGCCCTAACCAATTTGCTTCAAATTTTCCCTTTTTATCACGATCCTATTGAGTGCACTGGTTCTCCTTAAGAACAAGCTCACCAACCTAGAATTGTTGAGGATAGACCTTTTTATTGTATTTACGTTTGAGGTAGTTTTGGTATGCTTGCAGATGATCATAGGATTTTATTCTTCGTTCATCTAGTAATTCCAGTTGTGCAAGCCGTGCAACATGAGCATCTTCTTCGCTAATAAGATTCTTCAGAGAAATCCTCAGTGATGGAAGCTCAACTTCAATTGGCAAGACGATTTTAGCACCGTATACTAAAGAATAGGGGGTGACGCCTATCAGGGTGTGGATGGATGTGCGATATGCCCAAAGGGCAGGATGAATATGGAGGTGCCAATCTTGTTCAGTGTTATTGACAACCTTTTTGAGGATGTGGATAAGGGTCTTGTTGGTTGCTTCTTTCCGACCATTGCCCTAGGGGTAATAAGGCGTTGACCAATGGTGCTAGATATGAAAGGTGTCACAGAGGTGTTTCATGGCTTTGTTTTTGAAAGGTTTTCTATTATCAGAGAGGATGGTGGATGGGATACCATATCTACAGAGAATATGGTAAAGGATAAATTTTGAGATTTGGATACCAGTGATTTGTGAGAGTGGTATTGCTTCCACCCACTTAGTGAAGTATTCAGTGGTAGTAATTATGAATATATGGCCATCAGACGATGGTGGGTAAATCTTTCCAATCAAGTCGAAACCCCATTGAGAGAATGGCCATGGTGCTAGGAGGGGCTGAAGATCCTATGCCAGAGCATGAATTAAATCTGCATGTTGTTGGCACGGAAGACATTTCTTCACAAATCCACAAGCATCATGCTCTAATGTAAGCCAATAATATCCAGCTTAGAGAATTCATTTGGCCAAAGCCATACCATTTGAATGAGCTCCACAAAAACCACTATGTACTTCTGTTAGTGTAGCATGGGGTTCGATCTCATTCAGACATTTAAGGAGGATTCCATCATACCCACGATGATAAAGCGTATCACCGATAATGATGTATCAGGAAGAGTGATGAACAAAGGATTTGCGTTGGTTGTGTGTTAAGTTCTGGGGGTGTGATATTATCACAGAGATAGGTGTATATGTCCTGGTACCATGGGGAGGTGGGACCTATGATATCACACACCATATCAGTCTTAGGAATATCATATGTAGGGATTAAAGTTGTTCAACAAGAAACTCACATTCTGTTTAGTCTTTAGGCATGTCAATCAGGGAACCAATAGTGGCCATTGCATCTGCCGCTTTATTCTTTACTCGAGGAATTTGGTCAAACTGTATGAAAGTGAAATATTTCTTGAAATCATCGACCATGCACTTATAGGTTAATAGTTTATCATCTTTTGTGGGGAATTCATCATTAACTTGTTTGACAACTAATAATGAATCACCAAAGACTTTTAGGTGAGTTATATGCCACTGTTTTGCAATTCAGAGGTTGGTGAGGAGGGCTTCATACTCTGCGATGTTGTTGGTACATGGGAATGCTATCCTGAATGATTTTTGGATGTGGTCACCTTGAGGGGTAATTAATAAAATTCCTGCTCCTGATCCATTATGAGTGTATGAGCCATCAAAATATAGCATCCAAGCTGGTGCTTTTGTAACTGTGTAGACTTCTTCATTTGGGAATTCATTGTCTAGCGGGTAGGAATCTACTAATGGTGCCTCAACCAATTGATCAGCTATGACCTATCCTTTTATGGCTTTTCACTCTACATACTCTATGTCAAATTCTCTTAGGAGCATGACCCATTTGGCCATGCGGCTAGTCAGAGTGGTTCTAGATAACAAATACTTCAAGGGATCAATTTTTGCAATTAATTTGACTGGATGGCTGAGCATGTAATGACAAAGTTTCTATGTACTGAAGACTAGTGCAAGGTAGGCCTTTTCCATGGGGGAGTAGTTTAACTCATAGCTGACCAATGTTCGACTGATGTAGTAGACTGCCCTCTATTTGAATGGCTCATCATGTTGTACCAACAATGCCCCCAATGCGACTGAAGTGGCAGAGATGTAAAGCAGTAGGGGTTTTCCTAGAATAGGTGGCATCAAGATTGGTGGATGAGCTAAATATTCCTTAATTTTATCAAAACCCATCTGACACTACTGGTTTCATTGGAAGGTGGAATCTTTCTTCAGAAGATGAGTGAATGGCTGACACTTATCTACTAGCTGGGCTATGAATCGGCAGATGGACTACATCTTCCCCTAAAGGATTCTTAATTGCTTCAGATTGCGTGGGGGTGGCATGTCTAGAATACCCTTTACCTTGGCAGGATCAATTTCGATACCCCTTCGGGAGACTATAAAACCCAACAATTTTCCTGACGTAACCCTGAAGACACACTTTTTTGGATTTAACCACAACTTGTAATGTTCTAACCATTCAAAGATCTTCTTCAAGATGGTAGGATGCTCCGCTCGTGTTGTAGATTTCCCTAACAAGTCGTCAACATAATCCTCCATGATGATATGGATAAGGTCATGGAAGATGACCATCATTGCTCTCTAATATGTTGCCCCTGCATTTTTGAGACCAAAAGGCATAACATTGTAATAGAAAGTACCCCAAGGTGTTGTGAAAGTGGTCTTGTGTTGGTCCTCAGGTGCAATTCGAATTTGGTTATAACTAGAGAAGCCATCCATAAGGGATAGCATCTCATGTCTTACTGTAAGGTCGATCAACATGTCAATGTTAGGCAGAAGGAAGTTGTCTTTTGGGCAGGCCTTGTTGAGATCCCTGAAGTCTGTACAAATCCAAATGTCGCCATTTGGTTTGGCAACTAGTACTATATTGGAGATCCACTCAGAATAGTCAATTGGTCTGATAAAACCTACAACTTCCTTCTTGACTAATAATGCGACTCGTGGATGCATCTTGCGGAGCTTCTATTTGATAGGCTTGGCGTCAGGGTGAACGTCTAGATTATGAACCACTAAGGTGGGGTCTAAGCCTAGCATGTCTGAATATGACCAAGCAAAGTTAATGATTCCCTCTTGGAGTAGCTGCACGATGACTGGATACTCTTGCTCTGAGAGTGACTTAGCCACATAGGTGATTTTAGAATTTTCAACAATACCCAAATTAACTTCTTGAGTCTCTTCAATTAGAATGGATGATCAGGAAAATAACTGAGTTCTTACAAGGGGAAGATGAACATCTCCATCTTCCAATGCCTCTTTGAGGTTTTTTCCATCAGATGTGTCCTTTATTTTTACTTTTTCAAGGTCAGGAAGTGCCTCAGGGAGGTTTTCACTAGATGACCGCTTTTTACTTTTCTTATTCTTATTTTTGTGACTGGAGTGTTCATCCTCCCCCAATCCAATAAGGTTGACATATTTATCTACAAACATATTGACAGGTGTGCTATTACATAGGTCCCAATAAATAAGCTCAGGGTGACAAAGGGATAGGCTAATGGTGTAGATGGATAGGCATTCAAACATGGATGATAAGTCAGTGTGATCGACGTCATCGTACCCACGTATAATGGATTCCTCCTTGGGTATGTCTTCCAATGAGCCATCGTCCACGATGATATTATTGGAAGTATTAGATGATGTTGTAGGGATTTTTTGTTTTCTGTCATACCCAATGCCTATGTTTTTTGGTAGCTTTGATGTATCAATGAGTTACAACTGCCCTTGTTCTTCTTTACCTAGGCCCCTACCTTGGTAGTTATACTTTTTTACAAACTTAGCTAACCACGAATATGCTTCCTGAAAATATTCCTATAGAGGAGGATCCGACTGGGGTTCTTCTCGGTAGACCCATTGGCTTATGTCCTCTTCTGGTGCATCTATCTTGACACTAGGGGATCTAAAAGTGGTGGTAGGGATGTTTTTACCATTGAAGGTGATAGTCTTGTCTTCCTTTGGAGTAGCATGTGAAGGTTGACCATACTCGTGTGGTGACGGTGGCATGGTTGCTACATTGAGAGCAGTATGCATTTCGTATTCACCACACCCTTTTTTAATGATCTGGACTTTGGTGACTATAGGATCAATGGTGGAAGATGGAGTGGTTATCACGATGGAGGGTGGATTAGCAGATGATGATTGGGATGCCCCCATTTCAACCCTGGGACAATAATGTAAATGGGGAAATGACGCTTCTAAAGCGTGACAATATTCAAATGGTTGGGGGTTAGCATAGATGGTGACTTCTTATTCATTGACTGGGAATTCTAGGCACTGATGGTATGTGGAGGGGATGGCTTGCATACCATGGAGCCATGGACGACCAAGGAGGAGATTATATGGCAAGTCTAGATCAAGGACATGACAAGTAATGTACTGAACCACAGGTCCCACTTGGATAGGAAGACTGATAATCCCTTTTGAATTCCTTTCTGCATTATCATAGTCCTTGATCATGATGATCTGATTACTTAAATCTGCTTGAGTATACCCCACCTGTTTTATGAATTTTAGAGTACACAAGTTGAGGACAGAGCCATTATCCACCAAGACTCTTTTTATTTTATGACGAGCAACCACAACTTCGATATGTAAGGGGCGATTATGATTGAAATCGATGTTTGGCATATCATTTTGGCTGAAGTGAAGTTGATGAGATAAAGCTAGGTGTCCTACCAAAGCTTGGAATCATGTAGGATCAATGTCATTAGGTACATGGGTTTCCTATAGAGCTCTGTTGAGGATTTCTTGATGTACAGGGGAAGACTTAAGTAAATCCAAAATGGAGATATGTGCAGGGGTCTTTCCTAAGTGATCAAGGATGTTGTACTAAGAGCTTACAAGAGTTGATTAGGAAAGTGTGGAGGCCGCAGGGATAGTGATGCAGGCTTGTCGTGTAGTAACAACACACTGAGGGTGTTTGGCTTTGACATGTGTCATGGATACATGAGGTTCTACTTGCTCAATGTAATGAATAATACCCTCGTAATTGAGGGGTACATTCTTATAGCTCATGTTATTTGTGCTATTGTTTTGAGGATTACTGTTGGAGGTTCTTGGGCCTTGATTATGGTTTGGAAAGGCGTTTTGATATATCTACAATTGAGCATTGGATGATGAGGCTTAACTGGTGTCAACCTTGATATCTCCTTGATCAATGAGATCTTGGACATAGTTTTTTAGACCCTGACATTTATTCAAAGAGTGTCCTTTGATTTTATGGAACTCATAATATTCATTTTCCTTAAACCATGCGGGCTTGGGTTTGGATTCGTCAAGTGGCTTGGTGACAAGATATGTGATTGGATAATTGATTTGTATCAATTTATTGAAGACAACACTCAGGGGTTACCCTAATTGAGCATACTGGCGCTTAGTGTTCCCTTGGTTGTTCTAATTTTACTGTTGAGGAGGACAAGGTGCCCCCTGTGGTACAGACATGGCGTTAGGTATGGAGGGTTGATGTCTCAGGGATGTGTTAGCCACCTAGATGTGTTTAGTATTAGTCGCACCGTCATTCACTACTTTCTTGTTTTTGTTCCAAAAACATGGCTTATCTCCAAATGACCTTTCTTTATCATGGCCATGTATTTTAATGTGCCCTTTGGTGACAAGGGAAAGTTCAAGGATAGGTCCCTTTTCCACTATCTCCGTGAAAGTGGTGACACAAAGCAACCTAAAGTTATGAGCCATGTAAGGATGAGAGTTCTCCACGAAGAGAGTGACCATGTCCTTCTCTTTCAGAGGGGTTTTCATTCGGCTTGCTAGAGCATGCCACCTTTGGAGGTAGCTAGTAAAGGTTTCCCCCTCACGTTGTTTCTCTTTGAGAAGGTCTAAGGTGTCAGTGTCCTCCAAATTGAAGGAGAAGTAGGAGACAAATTTTTCCGACAGGTCTACAAAAGATTTTACGAATCCTTTTTCGAGAGTCATGAACCACTCTAGGGCGTTGCTTGCAAGGCTTCATGGGAATAGGTGCAAGAGATAGTTGTCATTGTGCATGACCTCTTAACACTAGGAGTAAAATTCCTTCAAGTGAGCCTTAGGGTCTTTGTTTCCCTTGTATTTTTCAAACTTTGGTATTTCAAAATGTTTAAGAAATGGGATTAATGAGATGGAGGGATCAAATGGATATGGGCATATGTCTTCAAATTTGAACGATTGTTTGCCAACCCCAGCTTGAAGGTCTTTTAGAGTGGCTTTGATTTCCAATAGATCCAAATGGACCAGTGGCTGGTTGGGGGAATATTGATGATAGGATGATAAAGGATCTTGCTAAGAGAGTGCCAGATTGTTGAAGTATGAATTTTGATAGTTGGATGACAACATGCCTTGTTGATAAGCCAAGGGATTTTTTGGTATGGGGCTTACTATTGTGGGGTATAGTATGGATTTGTTTGATAGAAGTGTGAGGTAGGCTGCTAAGGAGCTTGGATGGGATGTTGCAGATTGATTTGTGGGTGTTGAAAGTACTGTTGTGATTGTTGGGAGGCCACATAAGGTGGGTGTGGGTGAAATTGTTGTTGATTATGATAGTAATAGTGTTGAGGGGGTTGTTGTGATGTCAATTGTTGTGTGGGCCAAGATGGGGTGTTGTGTTGTGGTTGAGTTTGCAGACTTAAGATGGATGCGAGGAATGGGGATATGGTCTGAATGATAGGTCGGGATGGATTTCCTTGTGATTGGTATGGTGGTTGTTGAGAAGAAACCAAAGCATTATGGATGGGTTGTTGCTAATGAGGTGGCTGAGATAACGTCGAGGTGTTCTGTAAGGGAGGTTGTTGGGTACCACTAGAACATTCGGTTGGGACGTGGCTTGTGGATGTAATTGAGGTGGAAGGTTGGATTGATGAAGCTATTGAGATGTATATGAAGATGATGGTAGATTTTTGGCCCCATGAAGTGGAAGCAATGTGGTAAAGGGGGTGCCCCCAGTGTTGACTATAGGTTGATTCAAAAGAGGGGGTGTTGTTAGCATTAATGGCGCAGGTTGTGGAACATTTTGTAGCATACCATAGGAAAAAGGATTATTGGGATTAGGCACTTGAGGACCTCCCATAACTGAGGTTAAAGTGTGTGGGGGGTGGTTAACATGATAAAGAATAGAATTTCCAAATTCAGGTTGATGCCAACCCTCAACTGGAGGAACATTGGGGAAGTACGAACCTTCTGGTGCATTTTGTGAACCTTGGAGTACGTTAGATGGGGAACTCCTATATTTGGACAAGTCAACACTCGAGGGGGGTTTGACACCCTTCTCAATTAGGTGGGCCAAAATTTCTTCCCCATGTTTTTCAAACAGATGGTCAGTCATTTGCACATTGGAGGGATTACTAAAATGTTCCTCAAGCGTGAGTTCAGGTTGATTAGCCATACTCTCTTCACCGTGTGGTGAGTTGTTCTAATTTTTGGTGTTGGAGTGTGATGAAGTACCATTATGAGGATCTTGGGGGATGTTGTTAGGATCTTGAGCAATATTTGCACCATTGGTGGGATTTTTGTTGTTATTAAGGTCTTGAGACATGTTCGCTTGGGAATTTTGACCTTGTTGTTGTTCCATTTGTCTCTTAGCTTGTGACCTAGTTTGAACAAGCATGCAAATGTGCTATGGGTGGATTATAAAGATGTTTTTGACTAATGATTTGATTGTGATTGGCTGAGATCTGATTTTGATGAGGTTTGGATTTAGATCAGATTTTGTTTGGATATATTGGATTGGATTGGATTTTGATTGGCTAGATTGGATTTTGATTGAATTGGATTGGATTATTAAGATCAATAGGATTGCATTGGTTGAATAGATGTGATTTGATTGATTGGATAATTTGATCAAATGATTGGTTTTGATAGATTTGGATGATTGAATGGGTATGATTGGATGATGAAAGATGTGAGAGACCCTAAGTTTAATCAAAGAAAGTTACCCTTAGTGACCTAGAGCTTTGATTAATTAAGAGGATGATCATGGTACCGAATCCACCTTAAGATAGAAATGGATTGATTTTGGTTGAGGATGATAACTGATGACACCGAATTCACCTCAAGATGGAAGTAAATTGATTTGGGTCAAAGTTAACGACTAATAATCAAATTCAAGTGCTATGGTCAATTTGGGTAACCACTTTGTAACACAAGGTTAAGGCGGTTTGATTATGGGTGGTGTTTGGTGATGTAAATGGTAAAATTTTGATGTTCGCTAGGTGATGGTATGGACTTTTGAATGGATTATGGGGAAATTTAAAATGAGCGGATGGATTGAGGATGATTGTGGAGAATGAATGGGGATTTAGAATGGTTAAACAGAGGTTTGGAATGATAAGATGGAGGTTTAAACTGATCAAATGGAGGTTTTTGGAGGCTTAGAGTGACAAAAAAAAGGCTTGGGATGATGAGATAATAGTTGGGAATGATTAAATGATGGTTTAGAGGCTAAATGGATCCAAATGGGGCAATTTCGGGTGTTCAGAGGGAAAATTTGCTCCTCTGTAGTAAATCAGGGGCACAGTCACCCTTCTGTAGTGAATCAGGGGTGCAATTGCCCTTCTACAGAAAATCAGGGGCATAGTCGCCCTTCTATGGAAAAATTGAGGGCATAATCGCCCTTCTGCAGAAAATTAGGGGCACAATCAACCTTTTGCAGTAAATCAGGGGCGTAATTGCCCTTCTACAGAAAATCAGGGGCGCAGTCGCTCTTCTGCAAAAAATTAGGGACTTGGTTTGATGAAAATGACTATGGCAAGGACTTTAAAATGACAATGATAAGGCCAATTTGTCAAAATTTCACTGGTTTCTCACAAGAAAAAACTTTCAAGCAAACACAATCCTATGATTAGTGTTAAGGGTATGGCCAAAGAGGTCTTAATCTAGTATGCACAAGGCTTCTAGGGAGTCCTTGATATACTCTCGATACGTGAGGCACAACCATGAACACTAGCCCGTCACAAGTGTGAGTCAGGAACCCCAGTGAGATACTGAAGGGCTCGGACCAACTCTTCACATCTATCTAGGTATCACCCTAGCTTCAACGCTCTGCCAATTACGACATGACTAGATTGGGGTACAACTTTCACTCTCCCCCCTTTATATACCCTGCCAGTACGCATGGTTGGAATCATCCCTTGGGGTGATGAAATCCTCAAGTAGGTCCCACTAGAAAGAAAGCACTAATTATTTCCAACTACTTTCCAGGCTCACACAAAGTGCAAGGGGAAAGCGAAAACAAGCTAATGCTCCCTTTGGGTAACAAAAAAAGATAGACACAACAAGCAATGAATATTACTCCCCCTAATTAAACTATGTTCTTAGATTAATGCAAACAAATAGGATAGTTTAAAATTTTTGAGCAAACAGATAGCCCTGCAAGCAAATGTTAGATGTTTTATCTCACTTTCTTCATCAATTTCACAAGAATATGCTACAAAAAGTTAGAAAAAACACCAATATCCTTGCAAGAATAGTGTTAGGGGGTTAATACTTGAAAATAGCAAAAAACCAAAGCCAAAATGATAGTTTTACTGTTCAAAATGTGTTGCTTCGTAGTGACAAGGGGGTGTAGTTTCCCTTCTACAGTAAATCAGGGGCGCAATCGCCCTTCTACAGAAAATTAGGGGCGCAGTGGCCCTTCTGCAGAAATCAAGGGTGTAATCGCCCTTCTACAAAAAATCAAGGGCGTAGTCACCCTTCTCCAGAAAATCAGGGTGCAATCTCCCTTCTGTGGAAAATTAGAGGCATAGTCTCCCTTTTGCAAAAAATCAGGGGCATAATCGTCCTTCTGCAGAAAATCAGGGGCGCAGTCGCCCTTCTGCAAAAAATCAGGGGCATTGTCACCCTTTTGCAGAAAATCAGGGGCACAGTCGCCCTTCTACAGAAAAGTGTTAGCACAAAAATTTCAGCCCAGGGGGTGTAGTCACCCTTCTGTAGAAAAGTGTTAGCACAAAAATTTCAGCCCAGGAGGCATAGTCGCCTTTCTGCAAGAAAAGTGTTAGCCAAAATTTTAGTTAAGGAGGGGCTGTAGTCGCCCTTCTACAGAAAAATAGGGGTGCAGTTACCCTTCTATAGTAAATCAGGGGCGCAGTAGCCCCACTGTGGAAAATTAGGGGCATAATCACCCTTCTGTAGAAAATCAGGGGCCCAGTCGCCGCTCTACAGAAAATCAGGAGCATAGTCGCCCTTCCGCGACGTATTCCTTCAAAAAACTCAACAAAAACGAACGTTAAATTGAGGAACCTACTTGTGTGTCCCACTAGGCGTGCCAGAAATGTGATATCAAAATGTCTAACCCTTTCTAAGCAATTAAAATGCAATGAAAAAACATAAGGAAACACCTCAAGATTAGCCTAAGAAATTTGTAAATGCAAAGAGGAAAGTGTTAAATGAAGACAAATAGATATACCTCCCTTTTTGCAGCTGAAACTCCTTGGTTGGCCCTTGATTTGGATTGATTTGTATGCTCCTTGATGGCTCTTGATATGGCTAAATGCAAGTCTTGACTATATGCTTGAATGTAGATGCAAATGGATGAATGTTGATGGCTAGATGAGTGCACAAAATGGCAGCATTTAGTTGCAAAATGGCTAAGTCTTAGAAATGTCTTAGAGGATGGGGTATTTATAGAGAAACTTGAATTCTCTAGAGAATTCAATGGTTGGGATTTATCCAAAAAAGTCAAGATGAAGGGCTAAGGTGAGTTGAGGACTCACAAGCCCTCACATTTTGACATGTGGAATGTGAGAGGGCTAAGGGTGAGATGATGTGTAGGTGATGTGGAAGGGAGGTACATGATGTGGAGGAAGGATAAGTACCTTCCAAGTACCTTGGGGAGTGAGAAGATTTATTTAAAAAGGAGCTTCTTATCCCCAAGTGGGAGTGAAAATGACACTTGAAGAATTTTATAATTTCTCAAAAATCTCCATGGGAAAAGAGAAAGAGGTTAGAGAAATAAATGTGAATTAAAAATTCACATTCATAGGAGAATCTAATGGATAAGGGAGGGTCTCCAAAAAGGTGGGAATTGGTCACATGTGCATGAGGTGACATGTCAAACACTCTAGAAGCCTTGAAAGATAAAATGTGAATTAAAAATTCACATGGGGAGGAGAGAGACATAGGATGAATAAATGAGAATTAAAAATTCTCATGGGAAAGAGGGTCAATACCCAAAAAGGAAAAATGGAAAGATTGACTAAAAAGTGGTGCTAAAAGTGGTTAATGACTTTGATTAAAGTTGTGCAAATACTTGATTATGATAATCAATGGAAGATTAGTGACAAGTGGCAAATGTAGGAGGATGTGACATTAATCCTTGATTAAGAGAATGCGCACCCTAATTATGAATTAATTAAATTAATTCAAATTAGAGATGGATTATGGAGGATGTGACAAGGAGGGAGAAAAGAAGAATTTTAAATTGATTTTAATTCAAAAGATTAGAATGACTAAATTAAATAAATTGGTGTATTTATTTAATTTAGAGAGGAGAAAGGCACCAGATAAATTGTTTAATTATTAAATTAAATACTTTAAGAGTCTTATGTGGGAAGTGTAATATTAATTAAATAAATTAATATTGACAGAATTGATGAATAAAGAGGTAAATTTGATCATATGGGAGTGATCAAATTTGGGTGTCTACAGTTACAATTTAAGAAGTAAAGACATTAATATATATAGAAATTACATTATAAGAAAAGATATATTTAACAAAATAATCACTTATAGTCATCTAATGATCACTATCCATGATGGAAATATTTGCATGCTAATGCTCAGGCATGCGCAAGCCCTGTATAAACCATCCAAATAGGAATTAATCTGTTAATCAATAATGGTTTGATTTTTCACTAGAACTAACATCTATAACAATGAATGTAAATTGAAATTTAGTAATTTTCCTCATACCTCCTCTATCAGAGCCATGGAGGATTGTATAGCGGATGAAACACCAATATCCATTGCCCATGTAACATTTGGAGGTGTTTCCACAACCAAGATCTGAAAATAAAACAACAAATTATTCAATCACAAAAAAGTTACAATAGCGATCCACGTCACAAACTATAATGTATGATATCTAATGAACAAAATTTTGAGTACAAGTATTAAACTATATATTTCTAGTAGGCCTTCACAATTTGATAGGAATACCAAGCATGATGGGGAGAAGAACACATACTCCATTGTGAAGGATGGGAAGACTTACAACCTTTCACATCTCCTAGAAGAAGACAAGGCAAAGAATGAAGGGCCTAGTGTTTTGATGGTGGGTGAGAAGTAGTTCATGAAGACCTTGAAGGAAGGAGGAGGAAGATGATTCTTCCTGATTATGAAGCCAAAAAATGAAACATATCTTCCCACAAAGAAGAAGGAATATGCACCAAAGGAAATCCAAGAGTTGTTGGAAAGGTACAAGGACATAACGGTGAATGAATTACCTAGTTGCCTACCTCCCATTAGGGATATAAGCCACCATATTGATCTGATTCTAGGGGCTACATTTCCCAATAAGGCTACATACAAGATGATACCTACTCAAAATGAGGAGATTGCAAGACAAGTACAAGAGTTGATGGATAAAGGGCTAATGAGGAAGAGTTTGAGCCCATGTGCTATTCCTAATGTCCTAACACCAAGGATGGGAATTGGAGGCTTTGCACTGATTCAAGAGCCATTAATAGGATCACAATCAGATATAGGTTCTCGATGGCAAGAATGGAGGACCTCATGGATTTTTTATTAGGAGCATCTTATTTTTTCAAGATTGATCTAAAGAGCAGGTACCATCAGATAAGGATTAGAGAGGGGGATGAATTGAAGACAACTTTTAAGACTAATGAAGGGCTCTATGAGTGGTTGGTGATGCCCTTTGGGTTATCAAATGCCCCTAGTACATTTATGCACCTTATGAATGAGGTATTGAGACCATTCATTGGAAAGTTTGTTGTAGTTTGTTTAGATGTAATCCTTGTGTTTAGCAGGTCTAAAGAAGAACATTTGAAGCACCTTGACATGGTACTAAGGAGGTTACAAGAGGAGAAGTTGTTGATCAACATGGAAAAGTGTGAATTCATGAAGGAAGAACTAGTCTACCTTGGTTTTTTCATCTCCAAGGGAAGTTTGAAGATGGATCCTTCAAAGGTGGATACTATTCTTACTTGGCCAACACCAAAATCCATGGGAGATGTGAGAAGCTTCCATGGAATTGCAAGATTTTATAGAAATTTCATCAAGAACTTTAGCCAAATTTGTGCACCAATCTTGGACACCATCAAAGGAGGTAACAAAGGCAAGTTTTCTTGGACCAATGAGGCTGATAAAGGGTTTGAATATCTGAAAATGAGAGTAGCACAACAGCCTATACTTGTGCTCCCTGATTTTGATAAAGTTTTTACCATTGAGTGTGATGCTAGCAATCAAGCTACAGGGGCTGTTTTGAGCCAAGAAGGCAGACCGGTTGCATTTTACAATGAGAGGTTGAATGAAGCAAAGAGGAAGTATTCTTCCTATGATTTGGACTTGTATGCTATGGTCCAATCCCTCAAAAATTGGAGGCACTACTTGTTACCTAAAGAATTTTTGGTTTATACTGATAATCATGCCTTGAGTTTTTTGAATGCACAGGACAAACTTAGTCATAGGTACATGAAGTGGGTAGAGTCTTTGAGCAAGCCTATACTTTCACAATAAAGCATAAGAAGGGCCAAGAAAATAAGGTGGCAGATGATCTTAGTATAAGGGAACTTGTAGTGCAAGAGATCCAACTCCAAAGCATGGGGGTTGAAGCATTGAAGGATATGTATCATGAAGATTCAGATTTCAAGGAGGTATACAATGTTTGTGATCAGAATTTGAATTATTTTCATGGTGAATTCTCTGACTTTTTATTGCAGAATGGTTTTCTCTTCAAAGGAAGCCAATTGTGTGTGTGTAAATTCTTAATGAGGGAGAATATCATAAAGGAGAAACACAGTGGGAGTCTTGGAGGTCACTTTGGTCTTGAAAAAACCTTAGAACAAGTTAGGATATTTTACTATTGGCCAAAGTTGTATGTGGATGTGAGAAGGTATGTGGAAGGCTACATAATATGTCAAAGGGCAAAGGGAACTTCATCAAATGCAAGAATCTATCAGCCACTACCCATTCCCAATAGGCCTTGGGATTGTGTAAGTATGGACTTTGTCTTGGGGTTGCCTAGAACCCAAAGAGGTTTTGATAGTATCTCTGTGGTAGTTGATAGATTTAGTAAGATGGAACATTTTCTTCCTTGAAAATGCACCAATGATGCATCTCATATAGTAGGTCTCTTCTTTAAGGAAGTTGTTAGGATACATGGACTGCCTTTAAGCATTTTTTTTATAGCAATTCTAAATTCATTGGTCACTCTTGGAGGATGTTGTGGAAGAAACTCAAGGAAATTTTTTTTCCTTTAGTTTAGCATACCATCCACAAACGGATGGAAAAATTGAAGTGGTGAATAGATCATTGGGAAACCTCTTAAGAGGCCCTACCAAGGAGCATGGACAAGCTTGGGATCTGATTTTACCTTAGGCTAAATTTGAATATAATGACTCCATGAATAGGAGCATTGGTAGAAGCCCTTTTGAAGTAGTCTATGGCATGCACCCTAGAGGGGTCTATGAACTAAGATATCTATAAGGAGTTGCTAAGAGAAGTGCTCAAGGTGAGGAATTTTCTGTTTAAATCAGGATATTCATCAACAAGTGAAGGAAACCCTTCAAAAGAATGTTGTGAAGTATAAGGAAAAGGCATATTTAAAGAAGAGGAATTTCCAATTCAAGGTTGGAGACTTGGTGATGGCACACTTGAAGAAGGAGAGACGTCCAAAAGGAAAGTATACCAAACTCATGATGAAGAAGATAGGACCTTGCAAGGTGGTCCACAAGTTTGGACAAAATGCTTATGAAATAGAGCTACCTCTTGGGGTGGAAATCTCTCAGTATCAGGACATAATAACTCGACCAAAATAACCCAAGAACAAAATAAGCTAGAGTCATAATAACCCATGGACAAAATAACCCGTGGTCAAAATAACCCATGGACAAAATAACCCATGGTCATTTTAGATCAAGCTAGTAAACTAGAAATGACATCAAATAAATTATAAATATGATTGTAAGGCACCATAGAGGCTATTTAGGTCATTTTTAGACCATATATCCATTATATACCCCTAAAATAGCCTTAAAACACCTTTAATATGCTTAAATAACCTATAAAATGGTAAATAATTATAAAAATAAAGGAAATTTCGTGGGAATAAGTTGATTAATAGTTATTATGAAAAGATATAAATGAAAAGGCATTAAGAAGATATATAATGTGGTAGAATTAAGAGAAGTAAAGAAAGGAAGAAGCATGGGAGAAGAAGTAAGAGTGTGTAGAGTGATAAGAAGAGGAGAAATCCAAATTCATAAAAGAAGATATTTTGTAATATATTTTTTTGAACATTATTTTAAATTTTCCTAGGGTTTTCTAAAAGAGTACAAAAAATCAATATTACTTTTTAGGGAACCAACACATTCTTCATAATTTTTAATATATACAATGCCTCTTTAATTTTTAACAAGTCAAAAAAATAAGAATTTACTTATTGTAGATGGTTGAACATTTTTGTTTCATCGACAAGGCATCAATAAAATGATCTGGCATTGTGTGGAATATTTTACAAATAAATGTTCAAGTCAGTGCTATACTATGACACAAATAGAATCTGGTGATGTGATTAGTAGTACAAAATATAATCATGCTCCAAAACCTAAGATGATCACTGTCAAACACAAATTGAAAGAAATGACACATAACCAAGATGATCTTCCCATAACCAATAATACTATTGAGGGATGACATAGAGTATTTAGTGAATTACTTCAAGCATCGCATAGCTTAGTCTAGAAATTCATCAAAGCAGTGAAAAAAGAATAGAGTCTCCAAGAGAATAGAATAGAGAAATATATGGTTGGATACACTGGGCAACTAGGTAGGAAAAAATACTGTGAACTCAAAGAAAGACTAAAAATATTGCTTGATGGTTATCACAACCATAAAATTTTAGATTATATAAGAGGCATCATTCATAATTTGACACTTTAATTGAAAATTTGAATAATAAAGTTTTTTTAGCAACATACATTTAATTTATAAATTTTGTTTTATTTTATTTATATTCTTATGGGGATATTTTGTCCATGGGTTATTCTGACCATGGGTTATTTTGGCTTGGGTTATTATGACCCTGGGTTATTTTGTCCCTGGGTTATTGTGACCGGGTTATTATGTCCAAGGTTATTTTGGTCGGGTTATTATGTCATGTAACCCAATCTCTCCTATCTTCAACATTTCTAACTTGTATCCTTTCAAAGCTTTTGTGAATGCAAGTGATGGAGCAAGCACAAAAATAATGGAGGATGGAGATTGGGTGAAGGAACTACCCCCTAGCCAACCTATGAATCTTGAATGCATCCTAGACACCAAGGAGACAAAGAAGACTAGAAGGAATGTTTACAAGGAATACCTAGTCAAATGGAAAGGTCTACCTAAAGAGGATGCAACATGGATGTTAGAAAATGATATTAAACAACATGAAACTACTGTAGAAGACCTGATCTCAAAAAGGACTTGAGATCTTTTTCTTGCTTGGGAGTATGGTGTAGGAGCACCAATGGGTCTAAGGGATCTAGAATAATTTTTCATTTTTTTTCTTGGTTTATGGATAGAATAAGGTCTTATGGACCACTTCAATGCTTTGTAGTAGGTCTTCTAGGTTTTTGGTTGAGTTTTCGGTCTTGGTGACCAACTTCTTTGTACAACAAGGTCTCCATCCTCTTTTGTAAGTCTAGTGCATCTTGGAAAAATAAGGAAAAAGGATGCCTTGCTGTATCTAGACACTTGAGAGAAGTTACCTTACTTTTTTACAAGGTTTTAAATTCCTTTGACACATTTTGGAAGGCTCTTTGCGGTCGAGTTGGTAGAAGTTGCTCACATTGCCTTAACTAGGCAATTAGAAGTCAAAGCATGAGATTAGTTGTTTTCCAATGTATCTCCTTTCAAAAGATAGTTGCAAGAAGTTTGAGGAGTTTTTAAGACTTAAAATATGCCTCTCTTCATTGAGGCAAGGTTGATGTTGATGTTTTGAAGAAGTTTCAATAAGAATTTTGTTGTTTTTCCTGTGTTTTTGTGAAGAATTTGTTGATCCCGTACTTGGTACGAACTATATGTTCACTTTCATGCTCCAAGCCCATAATGGTTGGATAGGTAATTGAATAATATTTCCTTTGGCATTGGAGTGGTGAGATTTCATAGAGTATCAAGGGAGATATTCCAATTTCTATATCGAGTGGTCTGAAAGCCCTTAAAATTAGGGTTTTGGGTGAAAAATGTATATTTCTTACATTCCCACATTGTAAAATTGCTAGATCTCAGTGGGATGGAAGATATAAGGCTGTAATATCATTTACTAAATGTTTTGGAGAATGGAAGGCTCATTGTTGGAAGTTGTGCATGAATTTTGGCTTGACATCTCTATGTGGCAAGCATAATTAACAAGCAAAAAAAAAGAGTTTTTTCTTGATTTCAAAGAATTTGTTTAATAGGCACTTAGGAATGGTGGAAATAGGTGTGGAGAACCTCTATGAGTCTGAATTTTTTTCTTTGGGGTGGAGGGGAGAGCCTAAATAGTCAAGACCTAGGTGTAGGTTTGTGAATTAGGCCTTTTAGAGCAGTAGTAGAAAGGGCCATTGTGAGTGATGTTTTGATAGTCAAGAGGAATGGTTTTATAATCTTGTAGGGGTCCATATTAGGGATCTAAATAAATAGGTTTGGTTTCTTAAGAGTCTTCCTTGTGTTTTTCATTCTGATTGTCCTATCGGGCAAGGGCTGCAAGCCTTAAGAGAGAGTGAGGTCTAAGTCACCATAGTGATGGGTGTTTGTTGAAACCTAAATGTTAGAGGGTTGTTAAACCTCGTTTTGACTTAATGATACATGATCCAAATGTTTTCAAACTTTTTGAGTAGTCTGAGTTGTGAACACTATGTGTGTGGGGTTGATCTCTTAAAGAATAGTGGAGTTTAGGACTCATAAGAGTATTTGAGAGAAGCATTCAGTGGAGTGACTTTTCCATTTGTGATTGTGAGTTTTCCTTCCCTACCACTCTACATCATTTATAAAGCTTACTTAGGCTATTTCCATGGTGTTTGTGGTGGTGGAAGGAGTATATAAGGTTTGTAAGTACCTTATGCAATAAACCCTCCTTTGTAGGGCTTGATTTGTGCATAGAATAAGCTTAGTCAATAAACATGATGTTAGTAATGTCTTGGAAATCAAATGAAATGATTTAGGTGTAAATGGTTTATTGTAGTATCTTGGTCTTGAGGAACTAGTTGGTAAAAGTGAAAATTTGGTGAGTTGTTTAAGGAATTGAAAGATTTAGATCTCTTTATCAATTTTTTGCTTTGAATTCATATAAATTGATGATGACAAAGGTGTGTTAGGATTTGATGGATATAGGTTGTAACATGAAAGATTTGTTTTTTGTTATTTTTACTAAGTAAAGAAAATTGAGTGGAAGAGTACCTTGGTGAATGATGAAAGAGTGGATTTTTTAGTGACTCTAATTAGGTTTCTTGTGCACGGATCAATCATTTTTGTTGATAAATAAGATGTTTGAAGCTTGAGGATGATAAGAAGAAGAATTGAAATGAGTTGTCTTGTTGTTTCCTTCTGGTTTGCAAATGAAACAATGTGATTTTTGATGAAAAGAGATAAACTTTAGTTTCTTATTAAATTTGATCTTCTCCTAATTCAATTGGGTCAAATGTTGGTGCAGGAGCACCTAGGTCATCAAATACTTTTCAATTTTGCAAAAGGGATGAGTGTTCAAATTTGTATTCAGTCAATCACAAAAGGTCATGGAAAAATGATGTAAAGCATGTTCAAGGTCATATGAGGTCTTATTTGAATGTATTTAAGGTTATGGGTAAGTTCTAGGTGGTAAAAGTGGGAAAATGCAAACAATGCAATAATGTAATATTGTTAAAAGTTGTTAAATTGACAAAAACAAGGAAATCAGGCATATTAAGGGTTAAAAGGGGTAGTTTCAATTGATTGGAAGATAGTTATGGAAAATAAAATATCTTTAAAAGTCATGTAAAGGTGAGAAAAAGCAAAAGTTTTTGTTCTTGTAATTAGATTTTGAAATAAAAATTCCCTGCCTCTGAGCTTGCAACATTACTCTGGATTGTTTTGTTTTCTTGTGTTGGTAATTTAGGAACACCCAAAGTTAAATCATAGTGTGAATAAATGTAAAGAGGAGTTAGTTTTCAATTTCAAGAGTTGGACTTGGTTAGTTTTAGGAAACAAAAGAATAAGAGGCAGTTTTCAGTGCCTAATAAAGTCCTTTTAGAAGCAAGTTTGAGAGTCCAATAGGGTTTTTATTCACTACTTCACCAATGCAGGTCAAGTAAATTGGTGAAGTAGGTTAATGTTATTATTTTTTTCATTTTTTGATGATTGTAAGTGTAGGGAAAAGCAATAATACCATGGCGGAGTTGCTGCTGCACTGGAAAATAGAGGATTTTCCTACACAAAGTGATGCAACAGTCATGGGTCATGAATAAATAAAGTGTTTAGAGGCTTAGAAATGATGTAGAAGGTCTTGGAAGACATAAAAAATCATGTTCTAGGTGGTGTCCAAATAAATAGAGGTTTGCAAGAGTATTTTTCACAAAACCCTCCTTGATTTGTGCTTTTACACCCTATAAACAAGGGTTTATTGGATCAGAACATTTTCATGGTTTTCAATCCCTATAAATGGGGAAATATTGAGTTATAAGACTTTCTTGAAGACTACTTTGAGGTTTTGAGTGATTTGGAATGGTTTTGAAGGGGTCTCCTTTGTAAAACAAGCCTAATCTACTAGCCCTTCTTTAGAGGACAGTCTGAAATATGATGATTTTCTTTATGTCAAACATCTAAGAACTTTGATATGTTGTTCAATGTACTGGAAAGTGTTTCTAAATGTGCATTGAGTTTTTTAATAAGCTTTGAGATAGGAATGTAACTACCCAATTCAATGGTTGACAGACCTACTAGAGCAATATGATATTGTCTGATCACAACAAAGATGTTTGTTTAAACAGTGGAAAGGACAATATTGAGTGCTTGGTTACTATCAAAATAATGATATGATTGATGTTACTAAATTTGATTAAGGTGTATAAGACAAGTTTGGTGACTTTGATGGTTGGATGGGTGAGTATTATGAAGCCTTTTGAGCAAATTGGTGATTAACCACAAGATGATAATCAAGATTCTATTGTATCATGATTTTGTAACTTGTAAATAGACTATTGTAGTCAAAATATGGTGAGTACGGTGCTTAATAATGGACTAATAATAGTGAGGTATGGTTTAGTTTATTTGTTGCCTTGGTGAATAAATGAAAGGATGAATTGTTCAAGTGTCAATAATCAGGTTTATGTTGTTTTTATGGTGGTTGAGAATGATATGAATCTAATTGATTAAGTCAAAGCTTTCTTTAATATGGTTTTTTCTTTGAATGAGTCAATTGGAATACTGATTAGTGGAATGATGAATGATGGCCTATGGAATGCCTAAGAGAATTTGAGTGGATTTTGGTTGAATGAAATATTGATTTTTGATGAAATTATATTTGATCTTCTCTCGATTCTATTTGGGATTGAAATCCCTTGAAGAAATGATGTTGATGGTGTTTGTTGGATGATATGCATCAGATGTACCTTGATGATTGAGTGTTTTGATATGATGCTCTGCATCACTAACAACCTTGTCTATGCTATTGCTTACTATTATGGTTTCATATATTTTTTCCAAGCATCCATAGTTTGTCATGCTGGTGCACCTTTGCAAGAACATGTCTCCATGTGAAGTAATTGCATCGTGCTGCTTATGTTGACTTTCTAAACAAATATATTGTACAGTTGAAATTTTGTCATCTACCAACATCTAGTTATTAGTTATGGAATTTGAAGTAATGCTTTGAGTTTGAATGATGTGTAATGCAATGTAACCAAAAATATGAATATAAACTACACAAATCTATTAAGTAGAATTCATTAGTTAAGTTCTCTTTATTCTATTACCTCTGTGTGCGTTTGAGTGAATCCTCTGGCACTAGGAGGTGTTTGCTTGAAACTACCAATATTAGCCTGTTGAACATCCAAAATCACATGTATTAAAATACCTTTCGTAAAACAATTCTATTAACATGTAATAAATTTATAATTGTTTACTAGTTACATACCCCACTAATAGGTGTACTACAAAAATAAGTAGGTTGAGGACCAATGTATCCAGTCTCAACATTGTGACCTTGCAATTTTATTAAAATAATAAAACTAAATTAGTTAGTCATGCATTTTAGAATCAAAATTTAATAAATTAAATTTAATGAACATGCTAACTTTTACCCAACTATCAATGCCATATGCACGATACAAAATGTTAGCCATCCTCTCCATCCCCATCGCAACATACAGATCTTGTGTAGCAACACATGGATCCTATGTAGCAGTCTCCTAAGTGTCAGTGGGGTCATATGAACAAGTCACCCCACAAGATTGACACACATGGGTTTGAAGGACACCACCCAAAGACTCCCCTAGATGGCGTTGTACAATAGGGCTAGTATGATGGATGATACTCTGGGTCAAAGTGTTGATCACCTGCAATGTCTCTATGCCAACACTCTCCTTCGCAACAACAAGCATAACAATGTGCTCATGAGGTAGCCTAGTGAGAGGTTGTCTCCCTTGCCATGTAGGATTTGGCTATGCACTGAACCTATCCTGAGCCAACCCCCCACCTTTCCCCTAGAACTCCCTCAAATCAAAATAATTTGGGATTTGGTTCAATAAAAACTCATTGTATAGTTTCCTAAGAAAATATTGGGGGACTTCACAATTGTTGTATGGTGGGTAATCAAAGACCAAGTACCACCTATCATAAAAATGGTTCCTAATCTCTTGGTGGTGTCACTAATAAATAGGAAACCTCTTCGCATTGAGGATAAGATTTTGATTTGTTCTAGGGTCAGTGAATAAAGCCCACAAATCACCTTTAGTAATTTTTAATCTTTTACAAGTTTGTTTATATGATAGTTTATCCGCATAATATTCCCTAACTACTTGCCTCCTATCTTGTCATCCCGTTATTTGTTGGGTTATTGAATCTACATTTCTTAACATCTCTTTCATTGAATTCTCTAGTGTCATTCTTTATGTGATTGAAGCATTTGGATCACTCAACCTACTAAGAAGATCCTCAATTTTTTTTTTGTTGTTTTCAATTTCACTCCTCAAATTTTGTTGAGTGCCAGGAGGGTGTTGAGTGATTGGTGGGGCAGGTTGATTTTGTTGAGGAGGATTTTCCTGTTCTTCTTGTTGAGGATTTTTAGGATTTGCAGGATTATTTGCATCTCCCATAAATTAAAAAAAAATCAAATCTAACCTAAAACAAACAAAATCAAATTGAAACTAAGAAATTCAAAAAAAATAGCAAACAATACTTACCTCCTATACCTCTTTGTCGTGGTGGTGCCATCTTTGCAAATGAAAAGCAACTATTGTTGATGAATTTTGTAGAATGCTTCCTCCTAGAATGTGAGTGTGAAAATGAGGGTGTTTGGCCATGGGAAGAACAAAAAAACAAAGAAGATAAAATGAATAGCTTTCAATTTTTTTTTTTGCTTTTAAAATGTCATAATGCGAGCGCATGTTATGTAATTTTCAATCTTTTTTTGAAGTTGGCCAAAAAAGTGTAACCCAACTTCATGCACCCGCCCATACCCTACACATACCCATCATATCACCACTTTTTGGCCCATCATTATCTTGCACACACCCCCATAACATATCATACAAAGATACTGAAAAAGAGATAACACATCCATTGCATTGCATCCATCTCATAAGAATCATATATCACATCAACATAAATAAAATGAGTGCATTCATCACATTGCATCCATACATAATCATAATGCATAAATATAACATCACATCATATCATTTACATCCATACATCCATAAAGCATAAAATAAAGGCACATCACATCATGAATTTGAATTATCTTATATATATATATATATATCAAAAAATGACTGTCATGGTACAATATCTGAATTGATGTGTATGAATATCATAAAAATGTACAATGTACATGAGGCTATAAAAAATGAGCCTATGAATGCATGTATGTATAAATAATCAAGCTATACAACAAAAAGGTGTCTACAAACTCAAAGGAGGTTTATCCCTTGCTGGCTCTATCACCATCTTTGGGTTGTTCTGGCTACCTGATTGAGGTAGAAGCACTCGGTTGTACCTAGATTTGGTTCTCAAATTTAGGTTTCCTATAGTGGGGGGGGATGTCTCAATAGTACAATCTCTACTAGTATGCCACCTCCTCTATCACCATCCCATATAGCTATGTTGCCACTGTTTTTCCAACAAACACTTGTCCTTGTTGGGACTATTATTGGGAGATAGCCTCTAACTATTGCCACCAACTGACCTCCTATGCTAACTAAACATCTAAGGTCTATCTAAGCTAGAACTCATGATTCCTCTCAACTATAAGCACTATAACCTATTATCGAGACTGGTGTTTCTTAGCTATCACAACCTACAACTACTACTACAAATATTGAATTTTTACATCTTGACATTCTAGCCCTAGTGATGGTTGTTGAACTAGTGGCTACTGAATGGTTGTCTATTGTACAGGTGGGTGCTAGTGTAGTGGAGGTGCACCAGGGACCTATCCATCATGTTGTTGGCCATCTTGGCCATCTTGTCCTCTCCCTTGTCCTCTACCCTAGCCATTTGATCCTCCACCCTTCCCTCTTCCCTACCCATTCTATAGCTAGTCTCATCCTCTACCTACTACCCTCCCTCTTAGCATCCCTCAGAGGTATGACTGCTAGACTATAATTTGGGGAGAGGGTACAAACCAAGCATCATATGTAGGCATCATTTGCACATTAGATTTCCCCTAATCATAGGCCCAAAGTCTTGCAACCAATTGTTTGAAATCCTCAATGACCTCATGAGGTGGTATCTTGTGCCCCCATGTCACCTCTCGAGCTGATCTCACAAAAATGGTCATGTACTAATTGTTGAGCATATCCTACCTTTCACCAAACTGTCTGGCTACCCTATCTAACAAGTACCACTCGATCATGTTATGCTCATGACCTTGCATGTACTAGATTTGATGAGAAAAGAAGATATATTGCACATCATCATACCAAGAGGGCATCTATAGCCATGACCACCATTAGAATATTGTCATGTAATCAATCACTCTCCTCTAGTAGGGGATACCAAGCTACCCTGTGTGCTATAGAGTGATAGCCCCTCTATACCTCCAAATTATTAGATCATCTAGCTCCACATCAACCATGTGGATGATTGGTCAAAGCATGGAAATACACTCCCATGCCCATATATGTAAGAGTGTGACTCTTATGCCAATGGCTCTCCCATCAGAGTACATGAACTCATGCATATCATGATAAATTCAGGCCAACATCATTAGCCTCCATGCATACTAAGTCTATTTGAAAATAATTCGATGCCATGCTAGCCCCCATCTAGGACTAAACCCTCTAATTCATTGATCTAGGGCAACCAAACCCGAAGTCGTTGCACCAACTATCAATCTAAAAGTTAGTGAGAACCCTCTATACATCTTGAGGTCAATCTATGAGTTGGCCAAGACAACTGTTTCCTAACCAAGAACCTCATGGTAGGCATCATATCTCATGTTGATATCATAGATCGCATGGTCACCATGTATCAAAAATCACAATATTTGTCATACGTCCTCTAAGGTGACAGTAGCATCACCAATGGGTAGGTGGAATGACAAGGTCTCGCTATGCCATCACTCACATAATGGTGTCATCATCACTAAATGATTCCACACAATAGGAATATATGTGACATACCACAATCTAATCTCTTTAAGGTGCTCTTATCGAAGCTCAAATAAATCATCCTATAAGGAAAGTACAGTAGGCTAGTGCTCATGAGACATCAAAGGTTAGATAACCTCCTACACCCACAAAGTGCACAACATCAAATTTCATCAAATTTTTATAAGTTCAGAGTTTTTTATCCCCAAAATGACAAAGGAATTGCTTTTTATGAAAGCATCACCATAATTCAAATTCTAAATAGTAATGCCATATGCATTCAAAACTTAAATCATGAATAGCATCACTATTTACAGGGGCATCAGAATTTGAAATATAAAACCTTAATTCTAAATTGCAAATAAAGGGTGTGTGTTGCTATTCACACCTATGTCACAATTTGAAAAGTGGAAACCCTATTGTCAAATTGAGAAGTGCATCACCATTCACAATGGCATCGCTAAAAATGAAAAAACCATCGGCGACACTCAAAATAGCATCGTAATATAGTGATTCCAACCTCTACTAAATTTTAATGCCTGATAAATGCATAAAAAAAAAGTGCAAGGAGAGTTTTGAACTATGTACCGCTAGTCCTGCGCCTGAAGGCCTCTAGTACTCCTGAACCTGGTTGAAAATGTGTCATGGGAGCACTCATTGCACCATTTTTCTAAGAGGTCATAGCTCAAAATGTAGCAAATCTCTAAAGTGTGAATGCACAAATGACATGAAAGTGACCCTTCATCACCTATTTAAGCCTAAAAATTAGGGTTTTTTGCCTTGATTTGATCCAAAAGCTAGGGTTTTGACATGTTTTACCTTTTTTCAACCTGTGCAACCTATTTTGAGCTAATTTTTGTGTTTCTAAGGCCATTTTTCACATCTTGGGGCCTGTTTTGACACCTAAACCTTTATTTTACCTTTGTTGAGAAATCAACCCAAAATTAAAAAAATTGCTTGATTTCTCGATGGGGAAAAGAACTATCTTATTCTTTCCACTATGGCAACAATGGGGCATCAAATTTTTTATTTATTATTTATTTTTATCTAAGTAGCACTTTAATCCAAAAAGTGTCAATCTTTGAACCAATGTAGCAAGTACTTTTCTTCAAGGATAGGAAAAATATGGACAATTAAAAATGTCTTGAATGATATCATGCACTCAAAATTGATATACTAACATCATTTCGTCCTATAAAACCATCCTCTTTTCACTTAATTGATTAAATCGGCCTAGCTATTTAATTAATTACATCATTTTTCATCTATTTATGTAATTTACCTAATTAGGTTAATTCACCCCCTCTTGCACTAACATTTCATCCTATTAAATAGAATAAATCAAATTATCTTATTTAATCCTTAAATTCCTCTTACATAATTATATAACCCTGAGTTATTTAATTAAATATCATATCATTTTCCCCCTTTTTATTAAATCATTTATTTAATGAATATCATATAATTCCCCTAATTTGCATAATTGAAACTTTATTTAATTATCAAATTACTAATTAAATCTAATTCTCCCACTTGCAAGGGAATATTCCTTCAAAATATTCCTCCTTTGCACATTCTTCTAATTTGGTTTAATTAACTAAATATCGATTTTCCTCACCCATGAGAATATTCTCTTTCTTCAATCAATTGAAAAAGGGGAATATTCCTTTTTATAAAAAAACTTTCAACAAAGCTTCTTGTGCAAGTTTTGAAACTATGTTTGTTTGGATGAATGTAAGCCCTTGATTAAATACCATCTTGCATCCTCAACCCTTGATAGGTATCAATCATCCATGCCTCCATTTTCCTTCCATTCCGATAATTGATTAATCCTTTTGATCTTGATCATCAGTTTCATTTTGAATATTCTATAAATAGAGCTTGCATCTATTGAACAAGGATCCACCTTTTACGAGAAAATTTATGTTGTTGAAAATCATATCCATTTTCACTCACATTTTATGTTTAAAATCATTTTAGGTTATTTTACATGCATAATAGCTTAAAACATCCATCAATGGCTTCCATGGTAACTTAGGTGCATCCATTTAGCATATTTTGAAACTAGGGTTTTAATCTTTCAAATATTGCATACATTTAGAATAGCTTTGCATACACTCACATCAATCATCTTAGCTTTTACCATGTGTTAAAATAGGTTTTTATCATGTGTTTTACAACACATCTTTCATCAGTTTTGTTGATTATCTTCTATAGAATCAATCGAAATAAGCTCATTATCCAAGGGATTGGGAAAGGGTTATTATTCCAAATCAATGTGACACCACTCCCCCAATAGGATAACTTTCAATGGATTATAATATATGTTTATGAAGCTTTCATGTTTTGAATGTTAGTTTTAATGGCTTCTTCATCTTTGTTTAAATTGAATGATCTTAGTGGGATTGATGCTAAGTGGCTTAATTATGCTTCAAATCCTTATGGATCAAGTGTAGTTAACCTATACCATATCATCAATCACAATAAGAACTCACCAAACCTTATTTGAAACCTTGGAGTACAAATTTTTAAACTAGCATGAAGAGGCCTCGATGAACATAGATATTGATCATGAAACTTGATTAGAGATAATTTCCTTGAACACTTGCATAGACCTTGAATACTACATCACCATATTATCTCAAAAAACATGCATGATGTATTTGTTAAAGATCCAAGATACTGAGAGGGGGGGTGAATCAGGCAATAGTGATCAACAAAAAAAAATGCGGATCAAAATACAAAAGGATTTAAGAAAATTTTTGGTCTAGATACTGGACCAGAATACTAGAGTAACTTTATCTTGATCTTACAGTTGCAACTCATATATCATGGTGACATCAATGAAAAACAAAAAGTAGAAAAATGAGATGTTCTTCTTCATTTTTCAACAATCTCCCCCTTTGACATTGATGGCAACATGTGCCAAAACCAAAAAGAAATATTTATAGATTTTTCTATTTACAGTACTTCTCCCATTAACACTGACAATTCACCACTTCACCCCCCTTTGACATCAAGGACAAAGGGTTTACCAAGAATAACCAAGAAAAAATTAAAGAAAATAAAACAAAGAAACATATGTCAGTTGTAAGATGATGAGCCTTGAATCTCCTTCAAAATACTTTCCCATACTATTTTTCATTTTTCCCATCCTTCGTTTCCTGCTGTCAACATCTTGTTTAGAGATTCTAGCTCTATTAGAACTTCTACATCACCATCTAGAGTGTTAGGGATTAGGTCTATCTTCTCAAGCCTTTCGACACATGTCAGAGCTTCTCCAACCAGAGTGTATTCCATTCTCACAATGTCACTTAATAGACTAGATTTTCTAATAATTTCTTCTTTCTACTTTTGCAAGGCAAAGAAATTTTCTCTGTGTGCAGCAATGGCCTTCCAAATTGATCTTTTTTTATCTTTAGACACACTATAAGTACCAAAAATAATAGACAACTAGGACTCAATGGAGTCCATGACAATATTGATATTCTGAGTGGCATTTGACCACTTCAAATAGTAAGATAGGACAAAATCTACCTCAGATTCATAAACCCTCACCTCATTCAGACTCTTTTCGATTCAAGAATGTGCAAGAGAACATTTGTCCTATAAAGACAACAACCTTTTCTCTGCAAAGTTTTCTTCTATTTCTTGTTTCATCTTTTCATTAAGTCCAGAGGAATATTCCTTAAAAGAGTCTAACAATAATCTCAAATTTTCAATGGGAGCGAAAGATGTATCAATGGATGTAGCAAACATAGCTTCTTGTAATGCTTTCAAAGCATCTTCTATAAATTTTGTTCCCTTTTGGTGTGTCTCAAAAATTTTCTTTCTTCTTGATGCTTGCATAGCATCATCCAACAAAACTTTATGTACATGAGTCATCTTTTGCATATCAACATATCCTTCAATCATAGGGAGTTTGAAAAGTTCCTTGGGAATGATCAGTTGAAATCTAATTTTCTTAGATAGCAAACCTTTCAGTACATCATTGCCAAAAGATGAATCACTGGGATACTTTAGAGATTTTATAATTTTTTTTCTTCTTTATGTTCCCTAGAAGATTCCACAACTATCTTTTCTTCCTCTCCCTTTCTCATTTTTTTTTTTTTATCTTCCTCCACTACCTCTTCTTCCTCTTTCTTTTCATCCTTTTCATTTCTATCTAAATATCATCTTTATCATTATTGTTCTCTTCCTTGTTTCCATTGCTTTTATCTTTATTTTGATCTTCTTCAAGGTTATCTTGACCTTCTTCTTCATTACCCTTTCCATCCTCTTCAGCATTTCCATTATTTTCTTCATCATTACCTTGCTCTTCTTCACCTTATTCTCCTTTAGTATGCTTTGGAGGAGTATCATTATGCATTTCAGGCTCATCTTCTCCCTCATTTTGTTCATTAACTTCATCACCAATATTAATTTCAACATTAAAATTATCTAAAAAAACATTCATTGCTTGTATCCAGAGGAATATCTTCCTCAACATTCTCAATAGCAGCATCATCACCAATTTTGAGCATACCAAATTTTTTTGCAATCTCTTGGATTACATTAGTTGTTTCCTTTCTCACTTTCTTTGTCAACTTCTTGTTTCTTGTCATCAACATATTCACTCTACTCTTCATCAAAAACATTTTAGCATAGATTTTCTTTAGAGATTCCAAATCATTAGGGGTCAAGGAGGACCCAATCTTATTATATGTTGCATTTCTAATATTTTCTTCAAACATAATGGCCTCATATCTCCTTTTCATTAGATCGTCCCACATTCTTTTAGGAACATCTTTCTTTATGTTATCCAATTCGACCTCTAAGACAATAACGTACTGAATAACAACTATAAGCAATGTTTTCTTATCTTCTTCTCCAACTTTATCATAGAATTCAGTTGTGGGTTGAAGCATATTTTCAAAATTCAACAAAGCATTCAGAGTTGGTTCAATTTTATATCGGGGGCCACAACTTACTGAAATATCTTGTTCATCTTTCTAGTTCGTAGGGGTCTCATTAGCTACCTTAGCCTTCTTTGATTTAGGTTTGGTGTGCACATGTATATCAAATTCATGCTCTTTTTCATCTTCAAATGAAGTCACAATGTGTACTCTTTTAAAACCAACAAAATTTGCGGATGCACCTTCACTGGAGGGTAAACTTCCCCTTCTTCTCCTTACAAGCTTTGCTTCAGGATCTTCTTCTTCTTCTCCTTACAAGCTTTGCTTCAGGATCTTCCTCTTCTTCTCCTTCCTCTCTTTGTGGGGACCACCGGAGGAGTCTCTTTCCTCTTCCTAGATCTTGTAGTTGGTCTAGAGGAAACAAAACCTTTACCCTTATCAACAATACTAATTTCATTGTTTGCTACAGGGATTGTGGAGGAATTAGTAGGGGAATTCCTTCCGAATCTCCTAAGACCAGACGATTCTTCCTTCAATTGTTCTCCCCTAGCTCTTCCAAGAGTGATTTCCTCATCAATGAAACCAACATTCTTAAGTGTTTTCTCCACTTTATTCCTAATCTTAGGCTTCTGCTATTCCATATGAATTTCCATAGATTTTTTAGCATATGTCCCAATTTTAGGTTCATTGGGATATTTTGGATTCTTTAGCAGCATCTGCACATAGCCTTCATCTGCCTCTTTTTTTATCTCATTTCCTAGAGGCTAAATATAGATAGTTCAAGGTTCTACAACCTCAATCATGCATTCATCAGTGGAGACATGAAATATGATGTCATGCTTATACTTATCAATAATTTTTCTCAAAATTCTACCCCTCTCATTCATATTCCTTTTAAATACTACAAAGAAAGTTTTCAAAGCATTTTCTTGAGCATCTAGATTTTCCAAGCTATGCAAATAATCAAAATTTGATGGCCTACCCATCTAGATGAGTCCTAATATACTTTCTCACTTTTTCCCAAAAGCCTCTTCATGAAGCAAAACAATAAACATATGATGAATGAACCAAACTTAAAGGCATACCTCTTTTCCTTATTTTTTTATGTTCTCTAACAATTGCAATCGAAGAAGCTCACATAGATCATAATCTACACCTTTCACTACCATATCAACGCTAGTATAGATTGTTGTGACCGAAATAGAATTCTCCCTATTTGTGAAATAAATTGTGTGACCTATCATGAGAGATGCATACTTCACTACTATATTAGTGATTGTTTTTTTGCTAGAGCTCTTTTACCATATCTGGGTCCTGCAAGTTCTTCTACAACCTCATTCTTTATAGATTTCAACATGGACATTATACCTTTGTCCCATAACCAAGTAACAACCCTAATCACCTCCTTTGTTATAAGATGTGGCTGATCAGTCCACAAAAATTTGTCATGGATTCTACTCAGAACTAGCTACATGAATTTTTCATCACAACTAAAATTAGGGAAATTGTTCCAGACATCCAAACTTTTATCAACCACATTTGAATACTTAGGTTTTATCCTAAAATCATCACCAATAAGCTCATCTAGATAGATGTCAATTAGCTTTACATGATTGTATTCTTCAAATTTTACCTAAATCATCATCCTTGTATCCTCAGTTGGCATTACACCATGTCAAATTGACAAAAATACGCCCATGGAATCATCTTCAAAAACTTTCAAAGAGTACTTTCTATAAGAGGGCCTCGACCTCTCTGATATTTTCACAACTATAGGTGTTTCCATTTTATAGGTACTAAATTCAAGCAACTTAGCCAAATCAAAAGTACAACCACTCAGAAGATATAAATACCTTGTTCTGCACACAAACCCATAACTAAGGTTTCCATAGCTTGAGCTCCAATTTTCTTTAGGAATGCTCCAAAAGTTCTTCAATTTATCCAAATGCTCAAATGAACAAAATGAATTGATCATATTCTTTATAAAATAATTTTTTTCCCTAAATTACATTTATTGCAACATACTCCAAAAGGCTACTAAAAACTCTTTTATTTTACACAGACAAGCCCTAACTCACTCTGCAAAGAATCATCACTTCAAATTTTCTATTGGTTCCTTTTCCAAAAACTTTGAAAACTCAACCTTCACCTATCTTCCTTGTGCCAGCCTCTAACACACCATTTATATAGGGGGTTCTTACAATTTTCTTATAAAGCTCCCCCTATGACCTTGCTAGGTCTAGTTACCGAATAAATCGTCTATATCGGATGTGGGTACAAACTCATCAATTTTCTCTAGTTCTTCTTTATTTCTCCAAATATTTCTCATTTCTTGCTTAATCTCATCTTTTTTAACCTTCTTCATAGATTCAATTTCTACCAAATTGGTTTCCTTACTCTTCTTGCTTTTGCAGACTCTTGAAACATGTCTCGGTTTGTTGCAATTATAGCAGATAGTATTCCTTTGATTAGATTGATTTCCATTGAATCTAGTTCTACACTGATTAGGTTTATGTCCATACATGTTGTAGATGTAGAAATAGCCATTGAAGGAATGATTCATTCCTCTTATATTAAACTGATTCATCACTATGGTCTAGCATTCACTTGTTCCGTGTCCAGTTCTTTTGCATGCAAAACATTGACCAACAAAAGGACTAGGAAATTGATTCATTCTACTTCTACATTTCATCGCCCTGTGACAAAATTTATTACATGAAAAATAGGTGCCATTAAAAGAAAGGTACCTTTGTTTATTAGGTTGTCTCACTAAATATCTCCTAGTAGAGTTCTTTGAATTTTCTTTCTACTTACCTTTATTCACCATCTTCTAATTGTTCACAGTCTTAGAACTTTTTCCTGTACCATTTCCCAGACCACCTTTATCCTTACTCAATTTCTATCTTGCAATTAATTCATCAACCCTATCTAAGTTAGATTTTAAGTTATCATAGAGTTTCACCTTCTCCAAATCCACTTTCAGATTCACAATATCTTGTTCAAGCTTAGTGCAATCTTTAGACTTGCTTTGTACCAACTTGTTCAAGTACTCTTCAATTATTTTCTTCTCTTCCACTTGAACTTTCAAATTGACAATATCTTCATTAGCCTTTCTCAACTGATCAATTACTTCCTTATTCCTACCTTTGAACTTTTTCAATTGCTCCTTAAATTTCCAAAAAAAATCATTTGCTTCTTCAAGATTCTCTTTCAAATCTCTATTTTCTCTTTCAACTTTATCAAGATCCTAAAGAGTAGTCTAAAGCTCTCCTTTTTCATTCATTTCTTCCATCTTTAGGATCTCCCTCAATCTATCAGGCTTAACCGGAGGAATTAAGCTTTGATACCAATTGTTAAAGATCCAAGATATTGAGAGGGGGGGTGAATCAGTATCTTCTTAAATTTTCTGATAAGATACCATCCAATTATTCCAATGCAAAATATAGTATAAATAAATAAAATCATTAATAGTGCATAAGATCAAAGAAGAAAAGAACACTAGGATTGTTACGTGGAAAACCCAAATGGGAAAAACCATAGTGAGTGTTAGCTCTCAATATTATATAACCAGTTATAGAATATTATAAAATGGGTGGCTCACTGCCAAGACTCACTATCCATAAACGAAGGCTCACTGCCCACAAAAATTACAATGACAAAGATGGCTTACAACCAAAAAATGAACTAATAGAGTACACCTAATAAGTGCAGATTTCATTCCAAATAAAGCTTAATAAACAAACTTAACACATTTCATTATGTTCACACTACTTCACTTCTTCACACAAAATCACACACCTTCTTCAAAACTATCTGTTATATATACCCAATCTTCTTCACAAATATCAATTAGGTCGACCTAATTGGATGCACTTCATATTTACCAAAAAATATTATCTATTAGCCTCAAGGTTTGAAAAAGATATCCCACATGCTAGAAGAAGTCGACATTGACCTAAAATAGGTCACACATATATCCTCATAACAAAACTATTTCTCACCTTTACATAATTTACCAAGGATGTCAGCCAGGAATAGAATTCAAACCAAAAAACAACAAAACATTTTGTTTGAGCACCAAATACATGAAATCTCAAAAGTACATGCTCCCAACGTCTGCAAACCATTTCCCAAAACCACAAGTAATAGTGATCACTGGAAAACAAATGTAGATAAAAATACTAGAGGATTTAAGAAAAATACTGATCCAGATACTGGACTAGAATACTAGAGTAACTTTAGTCTTGATCTTACAGTTGCAACTCATATATCATGGTGTCATCAATGACAAACAAAAAATAACAAAATGCGACCTTCTTCATTTTTCAATAGTATTAAGTCTTTGATATGATGAAATGAATTTTGATTGTTGCAATTATCTTCTTTAAATCTTCCCTTGAAATGCCTTGAAAATTCTCTTGAACGCTCTAATAATTTTCTTGTGAATTCTTAGGATGATTGAATCAAAATTGATAGGTGAAACTAAGTTAAATAACCTTGTATTTATATGTATCTTAACATTGATTCCCTAAATTCAAATATCACAAGCTAACATTGAATTGTAGATTTGAAATCATTAATATATGGGAAAAAAAACATATTGAAAAGGGATCCTAGGTCTAAGTGAGGACCCATTCACCATAGGGAAAATGGGTCCTATTCCACTTACCTAGGACAGACATAAATTAGTGTGAAACATTATGTAAAAATAGGGTCCTAGATATAAGTGAGGACCCATTCACCCTATGGCAAATAGGTCTTAGGTCACTTATCTAGGACATACATCTACCAAAGTTAAGTATTGTGTAATGGAATTTATGAATTTCATGTTTTATCCCACAGATTTTGCATTTAATTAGGAATGGATTTGAATTAAAGGGGGCAATCTAGGTAAATTAACCTTTTATGAACCAAGATCCTAGTACCTAAAAAACACAAGGAACAAACAAGTATGTACAAGATCATGAAAAAATAGGCCCTTAAGTGGTAAAAAAATTAGAAAAATCAGAGTTAGGAAACTTGATGTAAAAATTTGAATAAGTTATCAATATTATTTCAAAAATATGTAAAAATATAATCTTTAGAAAATTGAGTGTAGTTTCTAGACTACTAGGTTTATTTTAAAAAAAAATCTATTTGGTGAAAATTTGAAATTTCAATGTAATAGTACTTAAATTTTAGGGAAAAAATAAGAAGTAGGTTTCTGTCTAACAACCCTAACCACAATAAAATGATGATATTTTATACATAAATAGAGGACTCATTTTCGGATGTGATGCATATTTTTTTGTAATTTTTTTCCAAGTAAATAATTAATTATGAATTTTTTATTACAACTTTTAAAAAATATAAAAAACTCCTATGTCTAACCACCTTAACTTGGCCAAAACTTCATGAAATTCATTTTTTTTTAATCCTATATTATGCAAAGCATAGAATTTGATGCATGCTTTGGATTCAAAAAATGTGATATTGTTTGAAAGCTATAGATGTTTTTCAATCAGCCTATCAATTAGGACTTTAGGCATAATTCAAATAGAAAATGAATAATAATAATTTATTAAATTCAAAGTAAAGCATAATTTATATTGGTGGAAATCTAAGAATCTCCTTTAAAAACCCTATTCATTTTATCAATTTTGGGTAAAAAAAGGTCGTCAGCAACATACTCTACAAATACCCATCATATCACCACTTTTTGGCCCGTCATGATCCTACACATGTACCCAAACACAATATTAGATCGCATGCTAGTAAGAATCAAGATTCCCCATGAGATTCATTTGACCATGTTCAAAATAGGAATGAAAGCAAGAATACAATGAAAAAGAAATGAAATAGATTGAATCCTATTAAAAACATGCAAACTCTTGATCTTATGGGGGATTTGGTGCTAATTTGATGTAGAAATTGGCCCTTTCCCAACTCCTATGTAAGCTTTGATGAATATTGGTGGATTATTGAAGCTCCTTGGTGAAATTTTGGCATAAACTTGCTATGAAACCATGAAAATGATGAACTTTTCTATGAAATGGATAAAATTAGCTCTCAATGTGAAGAGAGTAACTTTGCTCTAAGTTGTGGATGCAAAATACAAAGAGAATCCTTCTATAAATAGAAGAACAAGATGAAGGAATGAGAAAAATGGATGAATGTGGGATCATTCAACATCCAATGGGCAAGTGCCACTTGTCAAGAGATGGATGGATGAAGGATGTGCACATTTTGGAGAACGTGCAAAGATGAGGAGATTCAAATTCAAAAGATGGCTTGAAGGATGAGGTGAAAGGGTCTTAAATGCCAAGTGGAAGACATGTTAGAGACAATGTAATAGGAGTTAATTCCATGTTGGAGGATAAGACATGTGGGAGGGAAAATTCAAATTTGAAGAATATTCCATCTTGATGCCCTTTTGAATGATAATAGAAGAAATAATAAATCAAATAAATTGATTTATTGTGCAAGTGGGAAAAGCTAGAGGATGTGACATGGATTATATTATATTAATCAAGATTTAATTAATTTAAGAGAGGATTAAGTGATTTGACCCATTTGATTTAGATTCATGGATTAAAATAAATCAAAAGGAGATGAAAATGATTTAGACTTAGTTAAATAAATATTTTGATTTATTTAACCAAAGAGAGGTGATGTTAGATTAAACTAGATAAATGTTTAATTTATTTAATTTAATAGGTAGAATTTAGAGATTAATTAAATAAAATTAATTTATTTAATTAAAGGGGGACTATGGTTAATTAAACTAAAATTGGTTAATTTAATTAACAAGAGAGAATGACTTAATTAGATAAATGATTATTTATTTAATTAAGGGACAAAGAGTGATGATAAGCTGAAGAGGTGATTTAGGATGAAATGATGTTAGTTAATCAAGATCAAGTGCACAAGATCAATTAGTATATTTTACATGTCTACAAATGTCAATTGGTTAATAAAGACTTAGATTAATGTGAAAGTGTAAAGGTACACCTTACAACATAGAAAAAGGTACAATTAAGTCCATTTTACTTATTAAAAGGGTCCTAATGTTGGTGTGAATATGAAAAACATATTACAACACTAAACATGACATAATTAAGCTCATTTTATCAATAATTATTCCCAAATTAAGTGTGAAAAAGGAATATTTTTTTCCTACACTACAATTACTATTGGAAATTGTTTAATACATTTTTCCCTTTTGGAAAATAGGAATAATAAAGATTTAGAATGCATAATTTGGAAAATTAGAAGCTTAAACAAGTCCAATTAGTTATGGGACCCAAATAAAGTGTAAAATTATAAAGGTATAAAATTTCTATACTATAGGTAGATACAAACATTATAATCCCTTTCCTAGATTCGTTACAATAGATCTTTCTCTATAGAGAAATGCAGAGCAATCTCATTTACCTTAGACACCTTGTTTCACTAGATAGACGTATTGTCAAACACATCTTCCACTATAGTATGATCTAAAACCTAAAACTTTAGATATAATATCTCTGAACACCTCTTATCATCATGTCCAAATGACACAAGCACATCTTCAACCATGAAGAAATATGAAGCACAACACTAAACACACCTCTATCACAATGAACTCTCTCTTTTTCAATTTTCCTCAAAAGAACTTGGAAACCAGGTGAACCAACTTCATTAGCAACATTACTAACATCTTTTCCACACATTTACGACATTTTCAACACTTATCATCAACCATAACACATGCAACAATCTCCCCAAAAACACATAAGACAAGCTTACAACAACTTTTGCAACTATACTAAAGTAAGGCATCAATGATAACACCAACAACATTGTGTTGACATCAAGACCAACAACTCCAAGAACATCATGAATACTAGAAACAATCCAACACTCCCTTCATATAAGGGGTTGAAATTAGTGACAACACCCAAGCAACTCACAAACAACTCAAGCTTCCAACATCTCCAAAATTCTAATATATTTAACAATTCCCTTCATACTCTTAATCATAAACAAATGGGTAATCTATATTTTATATCTATAACAATGAAAAAAATCAAATTTCAAGTCATTTGACACAACTCTTTTAGCACAAGAAGATTCAAGCATTGAATAATTTTAAGTAAGAATATAGATATTATGTAAATTATAAATATCTAAATTATATTTTTTTATGGAAGTCATAAATTTATATTATAAAAAATATAATTTTAGATAATATTGAGAATGAATTTAAATTAACATGAGATAATAAAAGTATTCTTGTATATAACATATACCAATATTATATACATACATACATACACACATACATACATACATACATACATACATACATACATACATACATACATACATACATACACACACACACATGCATGTACATACATACATACATACATACATACATACATACATACATACATACATAAATACATACATACATAAATACATATATTTTATCGCAATCTTGAAGTCTACTAGAAATTACACAAGGATATTAATGGAATGAATCAATGGTTCTTAGTTGAAGGAGTTGGTGACTTGTAGAATGGTATTCAATTGAAGGAATGTGAGTACATATTGTAGAGATAGGTAGTGTGCACTCTAGTGAGGATAAACCACATTATAACCTATGTCAAACATCTTACACAAATCCTAATACCAATAGATACTTATTGAATAAGGCCACACTTCTATCTATAGAGCATGTATTGCAGTGTGATTCCCTAGGAGAAAAGGGAATAAAGACAACCCCGAATAGTTTTATATTTGACCAAGTTATTTCTAATTTAAAGATTTTCCAAGACTATTTTTCTTGTAATAAATACATTAGTTGAGTTAGATGCTAGTGTCACATAGCCTAATTTATCCTATTATATAATCAAGTAATTATATCTAAGTTTATTCTCATCAAGCCATTCTCAAGTGGTGAGGATGTAGGTCAATATTGGCATGAATGTAAGTTTGGGTACCTTGTAACATCAACATTGAAATAATCCATAAAATAAAGCCATTCATAACAACATTACAAGAATGCACAGATGATTGGTCTGTATGCAATAACCCAATTAATAGTTTGAATTAAATGACTAATTTAGAGACCAAATTCATTTTTCAAATATGACATAATGGAACATAGCTATCTCCAAGGAAATAAGATAACAACTAGATGATTTTCTACAATCATATGATGGGTGCTTTAAGCAATTTGTTTTAAAAATCACTAAGTCATAGGTGATGTTATAAAAAATTATAAACAATTTAAAGTGAAATATTTTTTTTCAAAATCTATGTGGCATAAAGAGTTTTGGGAAAAACCATTTCATGAAAAACTATTAAATAGTTATATATTAATATCAAAATATGAACAATGTTTAATTTACATATAGTTTTTTAGTCATAATATTTTCAAGTGAAATTGTTTTGGTTGAAACCCATTCAATCAAAACCATATGCATAGTAGCCGATGTGGTATATTAACCCCTCTTTTGGACAAGATTCAATAAAATTTCAACTTGAGCTCCAAATTTCTTCAACTAGGGGTACTTTCATGAAAATCTAAAAAGCCTTTCTACAAAGCTTGGAGTCTAGAATCTTGAAAGTTTATTTTTTGATAATTTTTTATTTTTTATTATAATTAAAAAAAATATTACAAGCATGTTAGTAAAATAAAACGCGAGGTTAATTAGAAATTTATAAAACATTACAAAATATTTAGGATTTAAAAAGTATATGGTACACCAAAGGAGATACTTTTCTCAAAGAGAGTATAATTATTTCTAAATGATAAAAAAATTAGAAAAAGGTTGATGTCTCATGAAAACGGTGTTCTAATTATATTTGATTATAAAAATTATTAATAAAATAAATATTAATAAAAAATTAAGACTTCTTTCCATAGACTATATTTCCAAATTATCTTTGTGGGATAAAATTAGAGAAATAAATTAGCTCTATAAAAAATAATAATTAAATTCTTTTCTTAGATTTATAAAAATATATTCAACTAATTTAAAAATAAAATATAAACATAAACTACATTAAGAATTGTCCATCTCATTAATTTGCATATTTTTAAATTTAAAATATAAGTATCAGTTTTAGGTAATTCCATTTGAAAAAATATAATTGTGTTGGTTGTTCTTTTATAAAAACGTTACAAGATTTTACAATTTTATCTGAAACATGCACTATCACTTACACATGCACCTATACTAAGCATGATTATTTTTTCCTATTTATAAAGACATTAAATGTGCTCATAAGGAAAGGGCCATCCCACATCTAAATGCAATAAATCAGTCTTGGTATTCAAGGAAGGAGCATCGTTGGTAGGTAACTAGAGCAGGGAGGACGCTAATCAACCGCTAGTTAAGGATGATTCCTAGCAGAGGTTGAGAGAGTTCCAATGAGGATCCTTCATTGAAAGAGGCTCAGGTATTGGAGGCTAAGGAGGTAGGGAAACTAACAGAGGAGCGTGAAAAGGACTTTCAGTCTGACCTAAAGACCAATACGATAAATGCCGCATTGGAACGGGTTATGAATCACACAACTAATGAAAATTCCACAGCAATCGATGTAGAAGATGATGTATTTGGCATCACAATGAGAAAAGGTTTTGACGTGCAGATCCCCCACACTATTCAAGCCCGGTGATTCAACAAGATACCTTCAATAGGACATTGGAGGAAGGAGATTTTATAGATCGGGAGGAATTTCCTTCGCCAGTCAACATAAGCTGCAAAATATTTACTTCAGATTGTGGAAAAACAAAGGGTAAGGGAAGAAAATCACATTAGGAGAAAACAAATATGGATGGGAACATCGAGGAATAAATTAAAATCACTAGGCTATTCAGATCAGGGAAAGGTTTCACCCTTCTCAAAGAGTCATAAAGATCTTTTCATGAAATATTAGGGGCTTAAATAGCTTTATAAAAATGCTTAGTCAAGTGTCAAATGGACTTGTTGGAAATGTCAGAACCAGATGGGTTGCAAGTCGAGTAGCGTAAACTCCAATTAACAATTCATTTTAATCAATATATATGGCCCAATCGCATGCACAAAAAAAAGGAAACTTGGAGGGAATTAGAGCAATTCGTGGTTGTATTTCCAAATGAATTCCTCATCTTGGGAGGAGATTTCAATTCCGTACTACACAACCAAGAAAAGAGGGGTGGAGTAAGGACAAATTATCAATCCTAGATTGGTTTTGAAAGCTTTGTTGATGCCAATCATTTTTCTAGAGTTCCAAATGGCTAATGGACTACATACGTGGACTAACATAAGGCTAGGCTTCAACAACATAGTTGAGAAGCTTGATACATTTTTTATTAAAGGAAATTTGGGGGCCTTCCCTTTCACTTTGGAGAGCTCCATAATTCTTCCATCAAGTTCTAATCACTACTTTATATAGCTGAATATATAGCTGAATATAATAGGGGGAAAATACCATCAATGTGCCCCTTTAAATTTGAAAATATGTGGGTGAGAGATCCACACTTTTGCAAGTTGATTGAGCAGTGGTGGGGTGAGTCTCAATCACTACTCAGAACAAAGATGAATTACATCTCTTCCAAGTTGAAGATGATTAAACAATAATTAAGGGAGTGGAATAAGAAATATTTCAAAGATATTTTTGAAACTAAGTATGGGCTTGAATAGGCTTTGCATTAGTTGAATGAGGAAGTAATACAAGTGTTGGCATGGACCAAGAAAAATATTTAAGAGAAAAATTTGCTCCATGAATATGAGGAAATATTGGCAAAGGAGGATTTTTTATCACATCAAAAGTCTAGGGGGGTCTGGATATGTGAGGGAGATGAAAACAGTAATTTTTTCCACAATATGACTAAGTGTAGAAGGGAATTGAACAAGTAATCCAAGCTCAAACTGGCTAATGGATCAATTTTAGAAGATTCAGATATTATTAGAAGGGAAATAGTTATCTTTTGAAAAAAAATTCTCAACAATTGTGATAGTTTTGACTTTGCAGCTCAAAGCACCATCCTTCAAAACATTCCCAAACTTTTCACTAAGAATTTGAATATAATGCTCTTGGGATGAATCATAGAAGAAGATGTTAGAATAGTTGTAAATCAACTTTCCCCAGATGAGGCCTTGGTGCCAACTGGATATCCCACCAACTTCTTCCATAAGTGTTGGAGAATCATTCGCAAGGACATGGTGGAGGCAATTGAGGACTCAAGGAGGTTAAAAAAATTCTTCAAGAACATAAACAACACATTCAGAGCCTTGATACCAAAGAAGGAGAAGGCCTCTTCGCTAGATGATTTCAAGCCTATCTCACTCTGTAATACCATATATAAAATTATTGCAAAGATAATGGCTAATAGGCTGAAACAACTCCTACCTACAATCATCTAAGATGAGTACACTCTAGATTTGTGCAAGGTACATCCATACTAAATGGGGATATCATTATGCAAGAAGCAATTGTAGTGTCAGAAAATGTATTCCTTTACATTTTCACACTATGTTTGCATCCCCTTAATTAATTGGACTTAATTAAGCCTCTGATTGACCCCATAATGTCCTGAAGTTATGTATTTCATAACCCATTTGCACCACTTTTAATAAATTGCAAATATTAAAAAAATGCATTTATCTTATACTTTGTCCCCGACACCTTAAATTTTGGAAAAAATAGGCATGGGACTCATTCACCATAATGGGACCCATTCACCCTTGGGTGAATGTGTCTCACTACTCTATTTCCCTCAAAATTTTGATATGTTGGTGGTGACATCATAATATTTGAATGTCCACTTGCAAAGGTCGGTTATTGGGATCTAATTGCCGAGAAATTAGGAAACACATATAATACAATGTCTTTTTATTAATTCAAAACTAACTAGAAAGTGGCAACTTTCCTATGATCAAATATTATTTTCAAGAGCATTGAAGAGAAGACTTATCAATCATTTGGAGCTTCATTCAAGATCCAATCATCAAGTAAAAGTTTACATTCATTCATGCATGTTTTTGGAGCTAACATTGTGATGTAGGTTTCAAGTTTCAAGCATCAATTCAAGCATCAAGATCCATCATCAATCACTTTGACTGTGTGGGCTATGTCTGAGGGTTTATTATTATATGGGGTAGTTGTGTTTATGGGTTTTAATATTGTGGGTCAATTTTAAATGTGTTTGGAAGCAAATATAATTATAAGTAATGTAATGTAGGTGGAGTTAGGATTTGGGTAACCTAGTTAGGTTCAAAATTCGGATGGACCTTTGAAAGGGTCTTTAAGGAGTGTTGTTTGGTCAATTTACATTGTTATAATGTAAAAATAGACCCGTAAGGTCTATACCTTTGAGGTGGGGACCTATTGGACATATGATAATGCCCATAGGGAGCAATTTGACACTCCAAAATACTTCATTAAGAAAAGTGATGAGTCTAGCGATTGAGTGGAGTAGAAGGAATGAAGGTACCAACCCCATCCCTATAACTCATTTATGATAGGAGACCTTAGGCGATGGGAAATTCAAGTGTATATCTCCCTCTTAAATGGTGAAGAGACCCTCATTGAAGTAGGGGAGTACACTCTAAACCTACCCATCCAAGGCTCTCGAGTTGCAACCTCTTTATATCTTGTTTGTGAAGGAAAACTTGGTTGTTACCCACTTCTTCTTTTGGAGAATTTTTTAGTTGATTCTTGGAGGAGGAGAGAATTTTGGAGAAGGATGGAATTCTTGCTTATGGAAATGGAAATTTCAAATGTAGATATTGTAGAAAGATAAGTTACTCTTCCATTTCTTATGGTTAGTTTTATCAAAGATTCTTTTCTCTATAGGCTTGTGTTGCAAAAAAAGAAAAAAATGTTAGTGAGGATGCTAGATTGTTATTTTGTGTAATGGGTAAATGAGCTTGGTGTTGAAATATTACCATTAAACTCAATGTATACATAGTGGTTTCTTCTTTCTCGGGGGTTTGGCTAGAGTCCATGAGGCTTCATGACACCAATATGGGATAGGGTGGAGAGAAAGTCCTTAATCATTGGCATGCAAATCATTTTTTTTAATATTATTTGTAACATTGAAAGTTTAATCTAGATGAATTTCATATCTTATTGATGCAGGAGCATCCATGGTGTAAGGAAATCGTGCATCACCAAAAATATTTCTATTTCTATTTTATTGTTTTCAATAAGGGCTAAGTTGTGTGGGAAATAAATATTTTAATTTGCAAAATTATAATTTTCCCTCGTGGTGATTTGCAAATGCAATTTTTGAAGGAATTATGCTTTGATAAATGTTTCCAAAGCATCTCCAAAAGTAATATGCTTCTTGGGAATCCATTTCCAAATGGAGGAAATTTTCTTACATGTTCTTGCATGATCATTTGCATGTTGGGGTCACTAGCCTTGCATGTCAGAACATATCCAAATTTAAACCCATTGGAACCACCATAGATCAATGAAGATGCTAGAATTGACCAAAGTTGATTTGTTGAGAGATAAGCACCCATGTGAGGGTAATGAAAACAATTAAAAAATTTCATTTTTATCTTTGATTCTCCTCAAAGTGGGTGTGGTAGTTTGTAGTTAGTATTGGCAAGTTGTTTGGGTACACTGCAATGGTTTATCACTCTTAGACTTATTTAAATTGAATCCTTATCATTTAGAGAAGTTGGGCTTTGGGAGTTTTATCAAGTGAGATGGGGAGATGTCGTTGGATTGAAGAGAGGATTTGAACACTCCATTTTTGTAGATTTATATTTGTATATAAGCCCATGTTTTTGGGAGCTAGTGAGCTCCACATTTTGAGAGACTGTAAGCTATTGAAGTCCATGTGAAGGGAGCTTGAGAGCTTCAATTGAAAGAAGTGGAAAGAGACCAAGAAGGAATTTTTGTTGCAATTTGGAGGTGTGCTATAGATGTAAAAATATTGATGATTTCATGGCTTGATTGCAACCTTGATTTCTAATGAAGATTGCAAGGTGAAGATGTTAGAGGCTTGTGATAGAACTCAAGTTGAAGAAGATAAATTTTTTATTGATATTTTTTGTTTTGTATCAATCATATTTTAGATTTGTAATGATTTTCACTAGCCCATATGGTTGCACAACCATTAGTTTTAGTTATTCTATGTAATTCTTAAATTTCCAAGAGATTTTGAATAAAAAAAGAACACTTCTTGTAGATTTTTTTGTTATTTCAAATCATTTCTAAGTTGAATTTTTAGATAGATGTGAGAATGTGAATGATATTTGGTTTCATAGTTCATCAGCGATATCATAGCAGGAGTTCGTGAGTGTGCAAGGAAAAGTGTCGATGTGAGGGAATTTGCACCAGGACCTATGGTGGTGTGTGTGTGATTTATGTGTAACTAGATTTCCAAACGTGAGGTAGTTTACATGTGAAGAACTTGAGGATTTGAAGATTTGTGTTGAGTGTTTTTGAGGCCTTAAAATTTCCAAAGAAGAAAGGCAAGAAGTTTTCCATAGTTGTGTATGTAGGTGAATAGGATGGAGAAACTATTCCAAAAATATCCTTTGAGGAAGGCATAGAAAAAGAGAGTGAGAAGGAAGAGAAAAGTGTAGAAAAGGTTGAGAGGTAAAAATAAGGTGCAACAATTGAAGATGAAGAAAATTTTGCATTAGTGATTGAGGAAGTGAAAGCAGTGAGAAGCAAAGAGAAGAATGTAGAAGAGGATGTTGAAAATGAGAACAATGAAGATGCAACTATGTAACTTGAAGTTGTAGTGAAGGAGTGTAAGTATTTTCCAGGGAATGGAAAAGATAAAGAAGATTTGTTAGAAAAAGAAGAATAGATGGAAAATATTGTCATTGTAGTAAAAGATGAAGAAAAAAATGTTGGTGCAGCAAAAGAGAATGAGGTAAATATAGAAAATTTTGAGTTTATTTTACCTTTACTTGCAAAGATGAATGTAGAGGAGGTAGTTGAAATTTGGTGTATGGATAGTACATATTTTCATATAACAATTATAGAGGATGTAGCAAGTGAAGCTTGGTGGAGGTGGTCAGTTTGTGGTTGGTTGAATCCCAAAAAGAAGGAAATGAAGCAAGAAGAGATGTGGTGAAAGGAGAATAGTCTATGGTGGACGTGATTCCATGAGAATGATGAATAGAGTTCACACTTGGTGGAGGAGGATGACAAGTTTTATAACTAAGTGTTGGAAGAGGTGAAAAAAGAAATTCTTTTTTTTAATTTAGTGATGGAGTCTATCGAGGATTTCTTGCAATCCAAAAGGGTGGTACTACCACTCAACTCCATTTTTTGAATCCACATTTACAAAAATTTTCCTACCCCAGGTGTTTGATGCAAGAGCATCCAAGGTGTAATACAATCTTGCATCACCAAAAATATTGCTATTTCTATTTTATTATTTTAATAAGGGACAAGATGTGTGGGAAATAAATATTTTAACTTTTAACATTATAAATTTCTCTTGTGGTTATTTGTAAATGTAATTTTTGAATGAATTATGCTTTGATAAGTGTCCAAAGGGAATATGCTTCTTGGGTATCCATTTCCAAGTTAGGCCACTTTTCTTACATTTTCTTTCATAACCATTTGCTTGTCTTGCATGCATTTGCATTTTGGGGCCACTAGCCTTGCATGTTGGCGCATGTCCAAATTTGGAGCCATTAGAGCCACCAAAGATCAATGAAGATGCTAGAATTGACCAAAGTTTATTTGTTGATAGGCACCCATGTGAGGGAAATGAAAAAGATTAATTTTTTTCATTTTCTCTTTGATTCTCCTCAAAGTGGGCGTGGTAGTTTGTAAGTGGTATTGATAAGTTGCTTGGGTATTACCACAATGGTTTTATCACTTTCACACTTCTTTATATTGATTCCTTATCATTTGGAGAAGTTGGGCTTTGGGAGTTTTGTAGGTGAGATGGGGAGATGTTGATAGATTGAAGAGAGGATTTGAACAATCCATTGTTGCATATTTATATTTGCATATAAGCTCATATTTTTGGGAGCTAGCAAGCTCCACATTTTGAGAGATAGTAAGCTAGTGAATCCCATGTGAAGGGAGCTTGAGAGCTTTAGCTGAAAGAAGGTTGAAAGAGACCAAGAAAAAAAAATTGTTGTAGGTTTTGAGGTGTGCTATAACAACAAGAATATTGACGATTTCATGGTTTGATTGTAGTAGTGATTTCTAATGAAGATTGCAGGGTGAAGATGCCAAAGGCTTGGGATAGAAGTCGAATTGAAGGAGATAAATTTTGTATTCATATTTTTTGTTTTGCATTAGTCATATTTTATAGTTGTAATGATTTTCTTCAGCCCGTATGGTTGCACAACCATTAGTTCTAGTTATGCTATACAATTCTTGAATTTCCAAGAGATTTTGAATAAACTAACACTTCTTGTAGATTTTTAGTTAATCTCAAACCATTTCAAGGTTGCATTTTCATATTGTTGTGAATGTGTGAATGAGGGATGGTTTCTTACTTTATCATGTATTCAATGAAGAAAAGAAATGTGTAATAGAGCAAGTTCTTATTTATTGGCATGAATTATGGTTCCTACTCTTGAAAAGGTTGTAGAAGAAATATTGGATCCCAAGGTTCCTTAGAGAGTTTTGATTTGGTAAAGAAATTATTGAGAAGAAATATTAATGTCTATATATACTATCATTTCTATCCTTCTTAACAAGGTAGTTGCAATGTTGTAAGATTGTGACAAAAGACTATGAAACCATTTTGTAAAGACTCAAGATAGTTAGAATATGTATTGTAACATTCCTAGAAATTAATTTTTTTTATAATGAAAATACATGTACAATATATTCAATCAAGTTTATATTCAAAATCAAGAATAAAAAAAAAAAAAAAAACTATTATTTGAGTTGAAAAATAGGAAGATAAATATTTTATAGCTAATATTTTTATTAAATGAAAGTAAATTGTATGAGAGATGATTTAAGAAAGGAATATATAAGGTATATTTATTATATTCAATTATTCTTATGTATAATTTGATTTTAAAAGAATGCATCTATGAGAACATAAAATTGTTTACATTAAATAGATCTATTTTATAAAAACAAAATCAACAATTGCACCCATATAATCTCTCTTTATCCGTCGATTATAGTTTGGATGATCTTTATCTATCTCTGATCTAGGAAAGATCTGGACGTCTCTGATCCTAAGGAGAATAGGGTCAGTGGGGTCTATTGCTTAGCTCAAGATCCTCTTTGGTCGATGATATCTATAGTAGGGCTTCACTTCACACCGAGAAAAGTACAAGTTCCAAACAGTAGGAGCAGGTTTGAGTAGGCCGTCAAGCATAGTAAGAGCTAAAAGTGGTTTTAGGATTGGAACAAATAGTGGGCGTGCTCCGTATGATTCGTTGTAGTAAGTGCTCTAATAGGATATAGTGGCTATGGGTCTAGGAGACTAACTATGAAAAAGGTTTTGGAATGAAGATCTTGTCTTAACATATTAGATACTAGGTCAACAAAACTCTACTAGTTCATGAGCATGGTGGGTAGCTGCCCTAACCCCGACAGTAGGGCATAAATCAACAAATCGAATTCATATCAAACTATTCATATATATAATATATTAAATAGGTTGATATATAATACATTTAAAACATATGTTTATTTTATATATTAAATATCATAATATATTATATAGGTTGATATATAATACATTTAAAACATATGTTTATTTTATATATTAAATATCATAATACATTATATATTTTATGTATATAAAATTAAGTATATTATATATTATATATAACACATATATATTAAAATAAATTTTATCAAAAAGAATCATATAAATTAAAATGTTAGAAAAGAAAAGGTCACAGAGTTATTGGCATCTCTGTCGCAACTTGCCCATGTCATATGGGAGTCGCGACTCCTACATGAGAGCTACGACTCCCATATGGGAGTCATGACCCCTGTTTCATAAAGGAAAGATTTAATCATCTTATTATTCATTTCTTTTGATATCACATCTTTGCACCGAACTGAACTATTCTAGAAAAATAGAGGTGAGATGGATATATATTAAAAAAATAAAAGTTTACAACTCTATTTTCTCAAAGGATGCGGGAATTCATTATACAATGCAATGAGGTTGCAGATAACAAATCTGCACAGTCATAAAGAATAAAAAGAGAGAATGGGTTATATAAGATTAAATAAAATGAACAAAAAATATATCTATTTACAAATTTAAGAACAAATGAGAAGACAAAAACTCTAGATGCAAATTCAGAAGTGGTAAATCTGAATATTCTTTCGATGCATATATATCCACATAAGAAATACCTATGTAAATATATATTTAAATATGAGCAATTCTTACACAAAATGAATAAGAAAAAAAAAGAAATAATATATCAACTAAAGAGGGAATAAGATTATCAACTCTTCAAAAACTTAAATTAAAAAAGTGAGGTAGATAAGATGTCTTAGGAAGATTTCATGGGCGAGGATTCAAGCTAAGTGTTAGTGACTATTGGTAACATTTAAGAGGGAGCTACATCCTCAAGGTATTTTTAAGATTTTAAATTTAAATAATTATAAAATTCAATTCAAGGAAAGTGTCAAAAAAATGTGTGGCACTTGTGTTATATCCACTTCAAAATATATGCATGACATCTTTGAGTTATCTCCCACACTTGAGTTAAGAGGTGACCACACAAAGGTGTGTCATGTGTACCATAGATATATACTACCCCTCAAATACTTACTGAGATTAATACCCTAATTAATGTATTAAAAGGAAAAAGAAAAAAATACCAAAGTTATTGAGTTTTCTTAACAAAAATTTTGAACATGACAAATTTCAACATCCACATGTGATTCATACAGTCATCTAATCACTTCATGAAAGAAAGGCCTAACAAGGGATTCAAACCTTGGTTATAGAGATGGCTATCCACTAGCTGATATATGATAATATTTCTTTTGTGATTCCCATATTTCTACCACAGTCCTTCTAACAACAAACCTTAATGCATTTAAAATAATGGTAATACATCGAATTGTACATTATTGTGATTGTAATGTGAATTACTGTGACTTTTGCAAAATTAAATACATATGCTTAGCTCTTTATGACCATCTTATCAACAAATGTGTTAACAAATCTTTGGGTTTAGTATTCTTTAGCATTTAACAATGATAAATTACATCAATTGTCTTAATCAAACACGTTTCTAGCTACAACTCGGATGCTCCCATACATATTAGTTTTCATCTATTATGAAATATCTTGCACAATAGAAGAATATGATATGAAATATGTTGCAAATACTTGGTAATAACTGAGAATAACAAGCCACTTCGAGGGGGAAAACCTCCAAATATCTCTAATGAGAACACACTTCACAATATGATGATCAAATAAGACTCACAACCTCCTATATATACCTATTTATGCCAAGGATATCACCTAGGCCAACTTAGACACACCTATATAAGACTTAGGCTGACCTAAAAAACTAAATAACAATATACTAATGATAATATGACTTAATAGAGAGTTAAGATAGCCACAAGCCGACTATTCATAACCCAATGTACAATAATATTAAGGGTGTAGCATGCCCCCCTTCTTCAAAGAAGCATTTTCCTCAATGCTAATCAAGTTTGGAAACTTTTGAATGAACTCCTCGTCTTCCCATGTGGCATCTTCAACTGGTAACTTCTTCCATTGGATGAGATACTCATGATAGTTATATTGCCTAGCTTCTTTGTAATTGTTTGGCCGAATGCACTCTGGTTCCAAAATGATTCTTCCTTCTTCATCCAACTTTCGGGAAGTGTTGTTTGAGTGGGAATATTATGCCCAATTACCTTCTTCAAATAGGAAACATGAAAAACTGGATGTATCTTTGTTGTTGGTGACAACTCAAGCTTGTAGGCAACACTATCGATCTTTTGCATGATTTGGTATGGACCATAATACTTTGGAGACAACTTATTATTCTTTCTTTGCTGCTTTAGTGAGATTTGCTTATAAGGCTGCAATCACAAGAAGACCCAATCCCCAACTTCAAAACTTCTTTCACTACGATGTTGGTCTGCCTGTTGTTTCATTCGATTTTGTGCCATGGCTAAATTATCCTTGAGTCCTGAAAGTACTTGTTGTTGATGAAGCAAGTGGTCTTCTACTTCCTGAACTCTTAGGGACACCTTAATTGATGTTGTGATGGAAGGAGGATGATATCCAAAAAGTGCCAAAAATGGAGACATTTTTGATGAGCTATGAAAAGAAGTGTTATACCACCATTCTGCAAGTGGTAGCCAATCTACCCACTGAGACTATTTCTCTGAAGTGAAACAACATAGATATCCTTCCAAACACTTATTAACAACCTCTGTTTTCCCATCTGATTGAGGGTGGTATGAAGAGCTAAGAGCCAATTGAGTACCCAAACATGAGAATAAATCTTTCCAAAAGTGACTAGTGAAGATAGGATTACGATCACTAACAATAACTCTAGGTGTACCATGTAGCTTTTAGATATTCTACAAAAAGGCTTTAGCCACTGCACTTGCTGTAAAAGGATGTGCTAATGCAATGAAATGTGCATATTTAGTGAGCCAATCAACTACCACCATGATGACATTATGATCTTTAGATTTGGGAAGCCTTGTGATGAAGTCCATGGATACCTCTTCCCAACACTGGCTAGGAATAGATAGGGGTTGCAAGAGACCTGGTGTCTTAATTGTCTCCCCTTTATGCCTTTGACACACCAAACATTTAGCCACAAATTTTTGAACATCACCTTTAAGCCCCTCCCAAAAGAAATCCTGCTTGACTCGATGATATGTCTTCAAAAATCTTGAATTACCACCCACTGGAGACTCATGCAACTCTGTGAGAATCTTGATTTTAAGGTTGGAATTCTTGCAGAGATACAAACGCTCTTTATACCAAAGAGTATCTCCCTTCCAACAAAACTTATCTGAACTACTAGGATCACTTTTTAATTGCTCGATGAGATTACTTGTCGCAACATCATTTTGCCACTCTACTTTGGCTTCCTCCACCCAATTTGCTTGTAATATTGAAAGGGCACACAATAAGGCTTCATCTTTCTCATCCTTCCTTGACAGCGCATCTATGACAATATTTTCTTTCCCTTTCTTATATACAATCTCAAAGTCATATCCTAACATCTTAGTGAACCATTTTTGTTGCTCTTCAGAAGATAGTCGTTGTTCCAAAAAATATTTTAGGCTATCATGATCTATCTTAACCTTGAAATGTCTACCCAATAGATAAGGCTGCCATTGTTTCACTACATGGAGTATTGCTAACATTTCCTTCTCATAAATAGGTTTTAGTTTATTCTTACCTTTTAATTGACGACTCTAAAAAGAAATTGGTTGACCTTCTTGCATGAGCACTGCTCCTATCCCATTTCCAGAAGTATCACATTCCACAATGAATTCCTTGGTGAAGTCAAAAAGTGGCAAGTACTGGAGTTGTACACATAGTCTCCTTCAATCTCTCAAATGTTGTATTGGCAGACTCGTTCCAATGAAAAGAATCCTTCTTTAATAGAGTGGTGAGAGGTGCTGCTATACTACCATAATTCTTCACAAATCTTCTATAGTACCCTGTCAATCCCAAGAATCATCTCAGTTTCTTAATGGTTTTTGGAATAGGCCATTCCATGATAGCCTTAATTTTGTTAGGGTCCACCTTTACTCCTTCATGTGAAACTATGTGTCCCATACTCCCACCTCTGTAGATAAAAGCACACTTGGATGGCTTAGCATAGAGTTTATGATCTTCAAGTATTTGTAATCACATGTTAAATTTCTTCCCAAGTATAAATATATCATCAAAGAATACTAACACAAACTTTCTCAAGAACTTCTTAAAAATGGAATTCATCAAACTTTGGAATGTAGATGGTGCATTGGTAAGACCAAATGGCATCACCAAAAATTCATAATGACCATCCTGAGTCCGAAATGCTATCTTACAAATATCTTCCTCCTTAATCAGAATTTGGTGATAACCAGATCTAAGATCTAACTTGGTAAAAAACATAGCTCCATTTAGTTCATCTAGCAAATCATCAATGATTGGAATTGGAAACTTATCTTTAATGGTGTACATGTTGAGCACTCTATAATCTGGACACATGTGCCAAGTATCATCCTTCTTACGTACCATCACCACAGGCGAGGAGTAAGCACTTTGGCTATGCCTGATGATTCCTACCTCTAGCATCTCTTCAACAATCTTTTCTATCTCACTCTTTTGTATGTGTGGATACCTGTAAGGCCTCATGTTCGGTGGTTGGATCCCTGGGACTAACTGTATGGCATGATCATGATCCCTCTTAGGAGGAAGTCCTTTAGGAATATCTCCAAGAACAACTGAGTGACGATCAATTATAGTTTGCAAATCTAAATGAGTAGGAGTATTAGATTGAGAGACTTCTAATGAACATAGTTGGGCCACAAATCCATCCACTCCTTTCTTAAGCAACTTTTGCATTTGATGAGAGCTTACCATTTGTGGAGATTTTTCCTTCAACCCCCTTAGCTCTACTAACCTTCCTTCTGATTGAAATCTCATGAATAGTTCTTGGAAGTTCATCTCAATTGTTCCTAATGTAGTAAGCCATTGTACTCCCAAAACAATATCTGCTGCACCCATGGATATCGCATACATTGGGGTATCAAGTTGATAATCTCCATGGATAATTTAATGCTATGACACTTCCCTGAACAACTAACTGTACCACCATCTGCAATCAAAACTTGAAACTCTGGAGCTGGATATATGAAACAATTTAGACGAGTAGCTAACTTTTTGTTGATGAAATTATGAGTACTACCTGAGTCGATCAACACTGTTACCTTCTTGCTTCTTTAGGAACCCCACCACCTTGAGAGTTTGTGGAGTGCTGAAACCTGAGAGTGCATGACAAGAAATGATTGGTTGAGAATCATGTGATTCCTCATTTGACTCCCTTTCATCTTCTAGCATGGGTTCCTCCTCTTCTTCCTCATTGGGACCTTCAATATAAAACAATTTCTTTTCACTACATTTATGTCCTCGACTGTATTTGCTATCACAATTGAAACACAAGCCTTTTGCTCTTTTCTCCTCAATTTGTTGTGGAGTCAACTTAGTAGGTTGTGTTGAATATCCTTTCTCTCTTGTCACATTAGCCCCTTGCTTCTTAGGAATCAAATACTTCTCTCTACCTTGCGTGCTAAGATAAAAGACTCATTTATGGAACTAGGGCTAAACATGCATACCTCATGTTGAATGTGATCCTTGAGACCACCCAAGAATAAGTCATTCAAGTTTTCCTCCGTAATTGATCCACCCTTAAGGATGGATTTTGGAATTGCTAAATATAATCCTTAATTGATCCTATTTGTTGAAGTTTAGCTAGCTGGCTGAAGAAGTTGTCTATGATGCTATTGCTATATTGTGCTTGGAGTTCCTCTGTAAAAATTGACCATGAGATGGTAGCCCCTTTTTACTTCGATGAGTGCAAATCCAACGATACCAAATGAATTGATCTGGTTCTAAATATAAGGAAGCCATCATGACCTTTTGTCCATTTGGGATTTGGTGTACTTCAAAAAAATTCTCCATTTGGTTTATCCATGTTAGAGGATCCTTACCATCGAACTTTGCATATCCACCTTTGGAAATAAATTCCTAGATCCCATAGGAGTACTAAAGCTTGTGTCAGTAGTAGCTGATCTAGAATTTTCACCTTGGCTGCTTGAGAACTCCTTTCTTGATTCAGCCCTGTAGGTGCTTAACATGTTTTGTATGTCCGATATATCTCCTCTTAGGTCACACATATCCATCTTAATTGAGGAAATTTCTTCCTTGACCTTATTGATTTCCTCATTATGAGTAATATCCTCAATTGTTTCACCATCCTTATTAGGAGACTTCCCCGGAGTGACATTCTTCTTACCCCTTGTTCTAGGCCCCGACATGATGGAAATCACTAATGTTGATATAAATCACACAAATGAAACTTAAATTCTCTCAAATTTTTACTGTAATCTCCTTTATTATGTCTCCAAAAACCCAATAAAAATTAGACTCCAATTCAACAAGATGTGCGAGATATGTAGATTCCAAAAAAAAAGTGTAGAAACCCTAATTCTGCAATAATTCGCTTAATTCTGCTCCAATTCTTCTAAAATATGGACTGTAGCTTCTTTAATATGTTCTTAAAAAACCTTTTAAAAATCAAATTTTTTTTGCCAAAATCTGAAAGATATGCTCTTCCAAAAATTGCCTCTAAAATTGAGAAAAACCTTGCCTCTATGGTGCCAAGATCATGCTCTGATACCACTTGTTATGAAATATCTTGCACAATAGAAGAATATGATATAAAATATGCTGCAAATACTTGGTAATAACTGAGAATAACAAGCCACTTCAAGAGGGAAAACCTCCAAATATCTCTAATGAGAACACACTTCACAACTTGATGATCAAATAAGACTCACAACCTCCTATATATACCTATTTATGCTAAGGATATCACCTAGGCCAACTTAGACACACCTATATAAGAGTTAGGCCAACCTAAACAACTAAATAACAATATACTAATGATAATATGACTTAATAGAGAGTTAAGATAGCCACAAGCCGACTATTCATAACCCGATGTACAATAATATTAAGGGCATAGCATCATCTCTTTCTACTACTTGAAACTACACCTTACATGGTTCGTAAAAGGAGGCTCAAACAAAGAATTATTCACCAATGATAGAAATAACACTATAGACATTAATAAATAAATAAAAAGTTGATGAAATCACACTTTTTATTTCAGTTACCCATCAAACTCCATGCTTGATAGGAATGTTCAATGTTTCAAATGGATCAAATATTTCTATTTTTCTCTTTTCCTATTCCACAAGAATAACATTAAATAATAGAACACTCTTCACTCAGATGTACAGGTCGATGCCGTTGAAGATTTGGCGACCCAATAGCAGGATGGGCTCAAACACTTTATAGCTCATACAATCTCTGGCTCCACAAGCTCTATCAAACACCCATAAATCTTTATCAATCCACACCCGCTCTTATCGTGTCACTGCCACCGTTGTCTTCTTTGTTGTTCTCAAATTGGCATCCATAAGATCCTTTAACTGCTATGATATCAAAATGTTGGAGAAATCAAAGATCATCTATACATAGTAATTAAAAAACTAATATCGATCATATTATTGAGTTGGTAACCAAAGCATTATAATATGGATTTTATAAAGTCTTCTCAATAAATAAATTCTCAAACCACCATATTTAAATAACTCTCAATTAACTATTAACTAACCTAAGTCATTAAGGTGACTTTATTAATACAATATTTAATATTCCTATAGTAAATTCTAGGAAACACTTGAATCCTTTTATACAAGTTCAATGGTATAGTATGCGGTTCAATGGTATAGTAATGCCTATGCAAAGGATACAAGGTCAAGTAATGGTGCTTTTTCGTTTGATAAGGGGAATGGAAATTGAGGGCTTCATTGGTATAGTTCATGTCTTCTAGGTCTAGTGAAAGGACAACTTTGCATGGCTCCACCCCTATGGTCCTATGCCTTGCCAAATATTTACATGTTTTTATAGATATACCTATTTCTCTTTTAGATTGTGTGTAAGGGGCTATGCCTAATTCCACATTCTTAGCTTACAAATTACTTTGTATTTAAGTAATCTAGACATTAATTTAGATTTGAAGGTTAGATAGTGAATAGTTTTAAGAAACCATACCATAATATGTATTTTTTATAAGTTTTGACCTAAATTGGTAAATTTTCATAAATAGATCTCTAACACTTGGAAACCTCTTATTGAATGAAAATATAATCATTTACACTCGTTTTAGTGGATCTTTCATAATTTGATTTGGTTATCGGAAAAATGAGCATATTTTGTAATTTGGTTTGTGGGTTGTGAAAGAGAATTTCTTGAGCATTAGACCTTTGTTTACTTATTTTGATGCCCATTATGACTCCTTTACTTTTGACCAGTCATCTAGGTTATATTTCCTTATTTAGCTCTGTAATTTTGGAGATTGTGATCTTTTATAGAAATCATTAACTACCTCCCAATGTGATAGAAAGTTCTTCAAATTGGGGAGGAATTTAGTAGGCTTATTTTATAGGTGGGAACAAAACCTTTAATCATGTTATTACACCTCACAATTCAAAAAATAATGACATTAGAATATTTCATAGCTCCTTAAAATATGTAAATAAACACATGGTTGATTGCTCCTTCAAAGGAAATGGGAGATGGTTTCTTCTTCCATCTCTTCTAGCCCCTTGTGCAAGAAATATATTGAGTTACAAGGCCTAGAAGATAAACCAAATAAAATTGTATGAACATTCGAGGGAGTGGGAATGACTTGGGAGCAATATTTGATTGAGATGAAGGAAAAAAGAAAGTAAGAGCCTCATAGTAGCACACATATAATGAAATGAAAGTAATCTACATTGAAATAGTCTACAGATAAGAATGTACTATAATCAAACTATTAAAATTGAGAGGGATAAACCTCTTTAGATTTTGGTAACCTATGATCTAGTAAATCACATGTTACTAAAATCATTACTTAAACACTATTTTGTACAACACTTAGATGCTTAATCTAAATTTATTAATAAAAAATAAAAATAAAAATGATAAAATAAAACAACTCTAACCTTTCTTTTTTATTTTCTTCTCTATTTATTTATTTTTTTTAAAGTAAAAGGAATTAAGCCAACTTTATATATTATATAGTAGAAAATATTACAACTCATATAAAATCGTAGTAGCTTTTATAGGTTCTTGGAAAAAAGTTTCACCTGAATTTCCATCCTATTTAGATACAAAATGATATCATGATGCATAATGTGCCACAGATACAGTTTAACAAAATGTCAATGTCATGCCTGAAAATTTCATCTAGAAAAACCCAACAATTTTTTTTAACAAAAAAAACACATTAGTTAGGGTAACTATTACATTGGCTAAGTGTCATGCCCACATTTAACGTTGAGTCTAAATACAAATGTCACAGCCTGTATGCCATCACACACACTTAAAATGCCTACATTTAGTCATTACCAACAATATTGTAATAGCGTATTTGGATCAATTGGGATTTTAATGGAAAAAGGGTTATATTGTTAATTTGCTACCAAATTATCCTCTTTTTAAATGGCCTTCAAATTAAACAATAACATCATTATTAAATCCTGTTAAAACATTATTACCAAAGTTTACATTAGACCTACTAAGAATATCAATGTGAACTCTCCAATTGTTATATTAATATTATTTATTTTATTTAGCCATCATAATAATATTATCTCAATTTAGCATTAATAACATTTCCCTTATTTAACCATAATAGCAATAATATCCAATTTCAATATTAATTTTATTACTATTTAATCAAACTAACAATAATGTTATTTATTTATAAAATAATATTACTAGAATAATGCTTTCATTAAATTTTAACCTAATACAATATTACCCTTTAATATCAATAATTTACTAATTTTATCTCTAATTTTATTTTACTTAAACCAAAATGTTTCTTAATATCAATATTAACTTTAATACCTCTTTTAATAATACCCTTACTATCAATAGTTTAAATTGATTTCACCATTAATTCACTTTTTACCATATTATACTAATATTACTACATTTTCATTTTAAACTATTATTATCCAAAATATCGATACCAATATTGCATGTAAAATCTAAATTTAATTTTGTTAAGATATCTCTACTCATTTCAACTTCTTGTTCGATTAAAAAAAATTGCATATCATTTTACTCTAATAAATCTATGTGCATATTATTAATAAAAGAGTAAAGAAGACTGAACTTGAGTAAATCTTTTTAAATTAATTTTTTTTTTAGATTTTAACCTAATAAAAAAATTTAAAAGATAAAATGATATATATATTTTTATTTTTATTTTTTTACAACAATATTAAAGTCATCAGTTTATATCAATGATATATCAATGTTATTATTATTTTTTTAATTTTGATATTCATTTCATTGAGCATCAATTATTTTAAACACTTTAACTCTCTATTATCCAAAAATAACTACCTTTAATGTGGTTATTTTCTCTTTAGTATTCTTTATAACTACTAATTATTTTAAGCAGTTTTTTTATTATCTTTTACGATTTTCGTTAACCAAGAGTTAAAGTTCAAAGGAGACAATAAATGTGAAGGACGGAATTGGAATCCAAATGTCGAGAATCTCGATCTCGTGACAATATACATTTCATTTAATTAAATTCAAGGCCGTCACTATGAGAGGACATCTATTCTAACCCTAATTGTTGCATTTGTTTCTCTTAAATTTTGTTTAGTCACAACATAAGGTCATGGCGGCGTGGCAAAGGGCAGCGTAGGTTCCTTCAAGCTTCATATATGCCTTCAACCTGTCATATATTTGTTGGGTTTTAATCTATTTATTTACTATATAAATTTTGAGTCTCGCATACATGGATTTATATTTTAATATTAATTTTATTTTTCACTGCAATGGAGGTGAGTGGCAGCGGCGGCTAGAGCTGGAGGGTGCCGACTGAGAGTCAGATCTAGTTTCCTCATTGTTGTTCCTTGAGGCTTCATTATTTTTTTCATTTCATATTAAGGTTTTGCTTCATTTTCAATTTTTTTTTTTATATTTATATATAATTTAATTATTATATATGCATACCACTTATTTATTTTCCTACAGATTACAAGGATCTAAAATATTGCATAGATCCGAGAGTATTATGCAGCAAGGATTACTTATTGCTTTTGTTAAACCTGTTATGTTTTGTTTCAAAAAACAAATCCATACATTTAAGTTTTTTTTAACTTTTTGTTATTTTGATTACTAATGGCTGCTGCAACCTAATATTTTATATATGTATATTTTCCGACTACTTTGTTCTACAACAAAAGTTTGTATTCTTATTCTACTAAAATAATATATATATATATATATATATATATATATATATATATATATATATATATATATATATATATATATATATATATATATATATATATATATATATAGTTGCAGTTGTTATGCAACAAGAGCAATATGTTTAGAGGGAGTGTGACAGTGCAGCTGCCACTCTATTCTTTTTTCTATTTTTTAATATTTTTTTTTGTTAATCTCCTTTTCTAATTAAAGTTTAAACTAACCATATATAATAATATATATAATAATATATGAAATATATATATTTATATAAAATATATTATTAACAAACATTTATAAAATGTATTTTTTTTAATGAATCTATTTAGAAAAACATTAACTTAGTTAGTCTTATACACATATCACTTGCGGAATTGACTATTTAAAAGCAAGTAGAAATTTTGGTAAGTTTTAGAGAAAATATTACCACTTCTATTCTACCTAGATTTATATTATTTCTTTTATTATTTTGTTGCCATTGCTATTTAGTAGAAAATAAAATTAATACCTTTTTAAGTATTGAAGATCTATAATTTATGCAACAAAATTAAACCTACATTTTTTTTTTGTTTATTTCTAAACAAAGGAAAATACAATTACATAATCAAAACTTTCATGATATTTACAATAAGATTTATGGCAAAAATATTTTGCTACATTTTAAGGTATTGTATCTTGGATGAACACCTTTAGAACTTTAGCAAAAGGAGGTTAAACACTTTCATTTAAAACTTTAAACATCATTTGCAAATGCTCAATTTTGTTAACATAGCCTCTTTATACCTTTCCATCAAGAACACAATACACCATTTTCTTTTACAATATGAGTCCAAAATCTAGCATTTTCACTATGAGAAAACGCCAAACTCTCTCATTTAATAAACAAGGGCTTCAAGTAAAGGCATCAAGAGATAAAATCAACATTTTTTTGATCAAATTTTTATAAAGAATACATGCTAATGAATAATGCTTGCTCTAATACATATTTCACTCCTAAATAAAATGCTATCTTCCATATTACAACAATATTTGAGATTACAATGAATACACATAAATGAATAAAGTTTGCTCTCTTCTTCTTCTTTTTCTTTTATGTTACAACAATCACTAGCTTTCTATATTACAACTAATTTTGAGAAATACAATAAACACCATATAACGGAATAAGGCTTGCTCTCCACCCTACCCTAATGGCGTCATGGAGCCTTGTGGACTCTAGCCATACCCCCGAGCAAGAAAATATCTACCAAATAGTTTTGGTATGAAAACTAAATAAAATACTACCCATTTCACCCAACATACTCTCAATCCACATACTCACAAATTTGAACTTATCTTTTCAAACAATTTAACAAAATAACACAGAAAATCCTCTAGTTAAACTAGCTTGATAACACTAAGGAAAGAATTACTTATATTCACAACAATGCTCTTTGAACAGCTCCGTCATATATGAAAGCTCATTTTATCTCACCATACTTCTCTTTTCTTTTGCCTCCATACACACAAGGGTTCTCCAAAAGGAGAAGTGGGTAACACCTTTTTCTCTCTTCACCAAGAAGATATATAATAAATTCAACTTGAATCTCTTTGAATGAGGGAGTGACACTTGTCACTCTCTCATTCAATCTTTAAGCATAGTCTCCCATAAGTGCTCACACATGTGTGAGCAAATTTGGGGAGATGGGAAGAGGACTGTACTCCACTCCATCTCAAAAGTCTCCATCTTCATTAAGAGGGGGATGGAGTACTTGGTTACTCCCTTTCTCATGTCACATCTCATACTTGGTTTTTTTGAGACCAAGACCTTTCCCTTTTTCCCAAATCCTCCACTTTTCAAAAAGAGCAATAAATGAGGGTCATATCTTGGATATGGTCCAAGATATGGCTATAATTAAGCCCCCAAGCCTTAGGTACCTATCCTAGGACCTTAAAAATATGCGACTACTTAAAAATATGCTTTTTAACTCCTTTTAAAACCATCATAATGAATGCATCCGAGTTTTAACTCCAATTGAGTGTTTGCAACCCCTAAATTCTTACTCACCCTCTCAAGACATCTTAATACATAACCCCAACCATTAAATCCTAAAACACAATCACTTCAACATTAAATACTAACACTTCTTTCCTTTTTGATTACAAGGGTTCTTTACTTAGGCCTGTATGGCCCTCCCTTTATCCTTGACATAATTCTTATACCTGCACATTAGCTCACACCATTTATATCCAACTAAAAATCTATCTTAAATCAGTAAATACTATAATTAGAAAGAATCATTCATCTCTCCACTTAATTTACTTTTATCTAATTTATTCATAATTGTTGACTATAACTCAATTAAATAAATAATATGTTTTACTCACCTCTACCACATGCTCGTGATCTTACCATACTTGATCGATGTTTCATCCATGCATATCGGGTTGTAGTCAACCAAACCTTTGTGTTCCATCATATGCGAGCCATGAATATTTTGGTCACACTCACTATCAATATCCACCCTAGGAGTCATAAAACTCATTAGTATTTGTCAAGTAAGATCTAACTCCAATATCCCTCCTAGCTTTGTATTAAATCAACTAGTTCATTGCAATTTAATTTGTAAATCATAAATTTAAGAAGCTAGAGATTCAAAGTATAATCATCTAACCTAGCTAGCAATCCTTACTTATAAAAAAAAAATATATGATACAATGGTTAATTATTCCCCTTATTGAAACAATTCAAAATCCAACAATTCTATTTTTTTTATATAAAAATGTTCTCATTTTGATGCAGTAGAGAGCCCAAATAGGTTTGTTAATATAGTACAATAATAATAGTACACTTCATTCATCATCTCCGATGTGATTCACTTGTAATCAATATAATACACATAGTATGTTAGGGTTGTATTTGTTGCATACAAGGTGAGGCCTTACATCCCCCTCCCCTTAGTTTAGACTTCCTCCTGGAAGTCACTCAGGTTCAAGGTCATACCCTCATAATACCAAAGCACATAAATCCATTAAACATACTTATTAATTTACTTTCTTGATAAAATAAAATAAAATAGAGCATTCCAAATTTCTCAAAGAAATTTTTTCACAATGAAACATTTATCCAATATACTCTCAATGCAACAATGCTAACAACTATCCATGTAGTTTCAATTTATTGACATTGTAACCAACTCTCATCAATCAAGTTAAAATCCTTTTGTACACCTCAAAATATCCTTGCACCATAAATATCATTCATGATATTAGAATATTGCTATTTTAATGGCCAATCATGTCACAGAATTATTAGCTTCACGTTTTGTCTAAATATGTCCTTAAGAGAATATTTTACTTTATAATCATGGCACTCATACCATGTCCCAGGGAATATTATCTTCCATTAATTGTTACTTTCTTTCTCACATATTTCACAGGTATATCACATCACATTTATTTATAATTCCACAAAACACACAACAATAGCAAGGATGCTCAGATTCCCAATTGGGTGTGCCTATCCTCATACAAAGGACACTCTTCCCAATTTGGGCGAGACTCTCCTCATACAACCACATAATTTACAACACAAGGTTCACATAATGGGGTTTACAAGGATGGATATTCTTGGATACCATAGCCATTAGGAAAGATGGTCTTGAGGCCCTTCTCTAAGGACCCCTCCATACATTTCCTAGTGCCTTTCCCTTGTTTGTTTAAGGGGGTTAGCCTCCAAAAGGAAGGTACAATAAGAACAATAATAGAACTAGGGAAAAAGTGGATTAATGACTGTCCCATTTTAGTCCCATTTGCAACCCTTTTCAAATAATTCATAATTCCCCAGTGCATCTACTCCCCTATACAACCTGCCAGGGAACCCCCTGGGATATGGCAGTTTTACAGATGCCACATTACACCACACTTGCCAGTAGCTTGAAAATAATAAGAAAGCCTCAAACCAAGTAACTTAAAGTCATAAACCAATGTTCCAATAAAACAACAATTTATAAAATCAAGAGAAAAACCAAATAAAGATCAATTGTAGCTACATTCCAACATTCCAATCTTAATTCAAAAATGAAATTAAACAAGTCCTTGAGGCAATTAGGACTATAACAACCTTCAAATGGCTAAATAGCCTAATAAAATAAATGTAGAATTCTACACTACTAGCAAATAATAAAATAAAACATCAATCAAGAATCACCAATAATTCATACTGCAACAATAAAATTTACACATTACGAGCACCATGTGACTTTTATAAGCCACTTAAGGGGAGGAGGGGAATGGTGGTTCTCTAACCACATAAGTATAATAGCATGTAATAACTGGTGGTCCCTGACCACATAAATATGATAACGTGCAATATCATGGTGGACCTTTCCACATAGTATCAATGTATTGCATTATTGAAGTATGCAAAATAATTTGTAATCATAAAACGGGGTCAACATCCCCATCAGTATGGTCCATGTAATTCCATCCTTTACCCATGGGTTATAAACATCAAGGAAGAGGCTTGCACTATGAACCAACAAGTGTGGCTCTCATATGTGGGGGAGTAGGCCACAGTCAACGTCCATGGGAGGATTACAATGTCTCATCATAGATCCTTTATTAGGATTAGGGAAAACACCCTGAGCTCATAATTTCCCGATGGGCGAACATGTGTCTCTCAACCCCTATTTACACTATTTGGCATCTCACTCCTGTAAGGGGGAAACCATACACTAGGGGTACACATTTAACATACAATAAGACTAACACAAAGAAGTACATCACATTTCATTTAATATACACACTTGCACACTTAACACATTTACATAAACTCACAACTAGCTAGCTTACATAAAGGCCATCACAAAGGGTACACATAGGGGATCATACTAGATTTCCACCACCCTTATCCCAATTCAGATATCCTGTATCTCATACTTGGGGCACAACACATTTACTGGTTTTCACTTCACATGTCATAACATGATACACTTTATGAAATTCACCATATTGCAAAGAAAAATCAATTATCTTACTTACACTCCATTTTATTTAAACAATATTCACTTTGATTCATAATTTTTTAAATATCTACTCACTTTGCATGCATAAAATAAATCACTCTAGATGATGCACAAATGTACCTTATGTATATTACTCCATTTTCCTATAATTTAACAATACATGGTACACCACACTTCCCATCTTACTAAGTTAGTGTTTGACATCACATATATGATCAAGATTGGTTTTCTATATTTATCCATACCATTCTTCCTCTTCCATTCAACCAGGTTTGTTATGTTCACTAATATATCAATATGGGTAATTCCACTATAATTTTCACAACATGTTAGAGAAGGTTTCTTACTTAATAAGGAAGATAGTCAACTATTTTGTTTGAAGCATTGAAATATGAAAAAGGAAAGCACACTCAATTCACAAAGCACATGATAAATCATGAAATAGTAATTCTCACAACTCATTAATATCCTTTTACAAATCTTGCATTTTACTATCTATGGCTGAATCATTTATTCACATGTTTTAATCATCATTTTGATAATTGTGGTTCCATCTAACCTCATGAAGATGCACAATGAGTAAAAGTCTTTAAAAGTTTTATCCACCTTTAATTTTTTTTTCTCCTCTCCATTCAGGTGTATATGCTTTCCCCTCAAAGAGTATGTATAGTCAATAGTATAGAATGCACAACATTAGTTGCAAGTTTTACAATTCTACTTAAGTGTCTCTTATCTATTTAGTTAATTTTCTAATCACTTAATACACTGCGAACCACACATAATTCATTACTCAGTTTATAAGTTCAATAATTGATTATTCAATTTCTTTGTGACATCCACAAATTTCAAGGTCAACACCTAGTTGAATACATTACTACTTACTAGATGGCATCTAATCTTTTCTTATTTTGGTACCAACAAGTCTTTATTCCTTAGATATGTATAAAGAAATAGTTATAGCATGTGTCCTAGATAATGTTGTAACTCCAATGCATATTTTGACGAGGTCTCCTTGCAATGGTTTTATTTATTTTCATTACTAGAAGTAGTTATTTATACAATATCCAAATCGATCTTCACCCATCTTAACTTAGTTGTAACTTTCTACACATTCTCACTTTAACTTGAATTTTACTAATCATGTTCTTTCACTTGCTATTTTAATATTTAGATAAAACAACACAAGGGTTTGGTAGGTATCATGGTTCTATTCTACTAGGTTACCATTTACTTACAAAATTGTTTAAATAACTTTAAAGTTTTACCATTTGATTAAAGGTAAGATTCAATTTTGGCCACCTATTCTAAATTGGATTTACTATGTATTGCAAATATTTGATCCTTAATTGATGCCACCACAATTGAAATTTCTCCTACTGACCATAAGGTGAATCTAACTATATGGGTGCTTAAATATCTCATAATACATAGTTCAAGGGTTTCTATTATTGCATTCTTGTTGTCAATTTGATTTAATTAATTAAGGGCTTAGATATCTAATCTTATTAAACCACAACCTTTAACACATTAATCCTCTTTAGAGGTTCATATAGTTCCTCCCTTTATCTAGTGATAAGTCTTCAAAAGTATATTTTTCGTTCTTTATTTGTGCTAAGGTTCCTATAAGAAAATATGTTGCTCCCAAAACCACCATAACTTCAAGAAGTAGCATGACTATTGTATTTTATAATTATAGACTTAGGAAGCCAACAAAATAATGTTTAATAATACACATCATGATGTCCTATAACACTATTTATGCACTTTATGAAAAGACCATGTTTCAAAACTCAAATATAACTTTTTAAGGTTTAAGAAAATTTAATGCAAGAAGACTAGATTAATGCCATAACCTTGGTTAACTAGACTAATATGTGACTCAAGTTGTTCGTCTTATTTTATTAAATCAAGACACCATGTTTAGATTGAGTTTACTTTAAAATTTGAATGTCATTAATTATCTAATTGCTTGACCCATCTATAATGGTCAATTCTTGACCAATGGGTACATTACAACCCTATTTAGGTTGGATAGCTAGATGACTATGTTTTTATTTTCTATACAATTCAGTCTCTTTAAAATTTTCCTTTCAAACATTTTATTCTAACCAACATGAAGTGGGTTGCACATTTAGCTATGCACACCCAATACTTAATGCCCAACTAATTCCCAGAGTTCCCTAGAGTTGCAACCTAGGGCTTTGATACCAAATGTCATGCCCGAAAATTTCATCTAGAAAAACACAACAATTTTTTTTTAAAAAAACATATTAGTTAGGGTAACTATTACATTGGCTAAGTGTCATGACCACATTTAACGTTGAGTCTAAATACAAATGTCACAACCTGTATGCCATCACACACACTTAAAATGCCTACATTTAGTCATTACCAACAATATTGTAATAGCGTATTTGGATCAATTGGGATTTTAATGGAAAAGGGTTATATTGTTAATTTGCTACCAAATTATCCTCTTTTTAAATGGCCTTCAAATTAAATAATAACATCATTATTAAATCCTGTTAAAACATTATTACCAAAGTTTACATTAGACCTAATAAGAATATCAATGTGAACTCTCCAATTGTTATATTAATATTATTTCTTTTATTTATCCATCATAATAATATTATCTCAATTTAGCATTAATAGCATTGCCCTTATTTAACCATAATAGCAATAATATCCAATTTCAATATTAATTTTATTACTATTTAATCAAACTAACAATAATGTTATTTATTTATAAAATGATATTACTATAATAATGCTTTCATTAAATTTTAACCTAATACAATATTACCCTTTAATATCAATAATTTACTAATTTTATCTCTAATTTTATTTTACTTAAATCAAAATGTTTCTTAATATCAATATTAACTTTAATACCTCTTTTAATAATACCCTTACTATCAATAGTTTAAATTGATATCACTATCAATTCACTTTTTACCATATTATACCAATATTACTACATTTTTATTTTAAATTATTATTATCCAAAATATTGATACCATTATTGCACGTAAAATCTAAATTTAATTTTGTTATGATTTCTACTCATTTCAACTTCTTGTTCAATTAAAAAAAATTGCATATCATTTTACTCTAATAAATCTATGTGCATATTATTAATAAAAGAGTAAAGAAGACTAAACTTGAGTCAATCTTTTTAAATTACTTTTTTGTTTTAGATTTTAACCTAATAAAAAAAATTTAAAAATAAAATGATATGTATATATTTTTATTTTTATTTTTTTACAACAATATTAAAGTCAGCAGTTTATATCAATGATATATCAATGTTATTATTATTTTTTTAATTTTGATATTCATTTCATTGAGCATCAATTATTTTAAACACTTTAACTCTCTGTTCTCCAAAAATAATTACCTTTAATGTGGTTATTTTCTCTTTAGTATTCTTTATAACTACTAATTATTTTAAGCAGTTTTTTTATCTTTTACGATTTTCGTTAACCAAGAGTTAAAGTTCAAAGGAGACAATAAATGTGAAGGACGGAATTGGAATCCAAATGTCGAGAATCTCAATCTCGTGACAATATACATTTCATTTAATTAAATTCAAGTCCGCCACTATGAGAGGACATCTATTCTAACCCTAATTGTTACATTTGATTTAATTAAATTCAAGTCTGCCACTATGAGAGGACATCTATTCTAACCCTAATTGTTGCATTTGTTTCTCTTCAATTTTGTTTTAGTCACGACATAAGGTCATGGTGGCGTAGGTTCCTTCAAGCTTCATATATGCCTTCAACCTGTCATATATGCATTATATCTTTATTTTATTCAGAACAAATATTTGTTGGATTTTAATCTATGTATTTATTTGCATTATATCTTTATTTTATTTGGAACAAATATTTTTTGGGTTTTAATCTATTTATTTACTGTATAAATTTTGAGTCTCACATACATGGATTTATATTTTAATATTAATTTTATTTTTCACTGCAATGGAGGTGAGTGGCAGCGGCGGCTAGAGTTGGAGGGTGTCGACTGAGACTCAGATCTGGTTTCCTCGTTGTTGTTCCTTGAGGCTTCATTATTTTTTTCATTTCATATTAAGGTTTTGCTTTATTTCCTTTATATATATATATATATATATATATATATATTATATATATATGCATACCACTTATTTATTTTCCTACAGATTACAAGGATCTAAAAACTTGCACAGACTATTATACAGCAAGGATTACTTATTTCTTTTGTTTGGTTTTAAATTTAAAACCCTAAGTAATTTATTTATTTATTTTCCTCCATTTTAATGTGTAAGTAGAGATTTGAAATCTTATTTGTTTTGGTACCAGTATAAATATGCAACGAACAGAGGGTAGATTTATATAAACCTGTTATGTTTTGTTTCAAAAAACAAATCCAAACATTTAAGTTTTTTTTAACTTTTTGTTATTTTGTTTACTAACAGCTACTACAACCTAATATTTTATATATTTATATTTTGCAACTACTTAGTTCTACAAAAAAAGTTTTTATTCTTATTCTACTAAAATAATAGTCAAAAATATATATATAGCTGCAGTTGTTATGCAGCAAGAGCAATATGTTTAGAGGGAGTGTGACTGTGCAGCTGCCACTCTATTCTTTCTTCTATTTTTTTTTTAATTTTTTTTTATTAATCTCCTTTTCTAATTAAAGTTTAAACTAACCATATATAATAATATATGAAATATATATATTTATATACAATATATTATCAACAAACATTTATAATTTTTTTTTTTTTTAATGAATCTATTTAGCAAAACATTAATTTAGTTAGTCTTATACACATATCACTTGCGAAATTGACTATTTAAAAGTAATTAGAAATTTTGGTAAGTTTTAGAGAAAATATTACCACTTCTATTCTACCTAGATTTATATTATTTCTTTTATTATTTTGTTGTCATTGCTATTTAGTAGAAAAGAAAATTAATACCTTTTTAAGTATTGAAGATCTATAATTTATGCAACAAAATTAAACCTACTTTTTTTTTTGTTTATTTCTAAACAAAGGAAAATACAATTACATAATCAAAACTTTCATTATATTTACATTAAGATTTATGGCAGAAATATTTTGCTACATTTTAAGGTATTGTATCTTGGATGAACACCTTTAGAACTTTAGCAAAAAGAGGTTAAACACTTTTATTTAAAACTTTAAACATCATTTGCAAATGCTCACTTTTTTTAACATAGCCTCTTTATACCTTTCCATAATGAACACAATACACCATTTTCTTTTACAATATGAGTTCAAAATCTAGCATTTTCACTATGAGCAAACACAAAACTCTTTGATTTAATAAACAAGGGTTTCAAGTAGAGGCATCAAGAGATAAAATCAACATTTTTTTGATCAAATTTTTATAAAGAATACATGCTAATGAATAATGCTTGCTCTAATGCATATTTCACTCCTAAATAAAATGCTATCTTTCCATATTACAACAATATTTGAGATTACAATGAATACACACAAATGAATAAGGTTTGCTCTTTTTTTCTTTTTTTTTCTCTTATGTTACAACAATCACTAGCTTTCTATATTACAACTAATTTTGAGAAATACAATAAACACCATAAAATGGAATAAGGCTTGCGTTCCACCCCACTGTAATGGCATCATGGAGCCTCGTGGACTCTAGCCATACCCCCAAGCAAAAAAATATCTACCAAATGGTTTTGGTATGAAAACTACACAAAATAATACCCATTTCACCCAACATACACTCAATCCACATACTCACAAATTTGAACTTATCTTTTCAAACAATTTAACAAAATAACATAGAAAATATTCTAATTAAACTAGCTTGATAACACTAAGGAAATAATGACTTATATTCACAACCATGCTCTTTGAACAACTCCATCATATGTGAAAGCTCATTTTCTCTCACCATCCTTCTCTTTTCTTTTGCACTCCATACACATAAGGGTTCTCCAAAAGGAGAAGTGGGTAACACCTTTTTCTCTCTTCACCAAGAAGATATATAATAAATTCAACTTGAATCTCTTTGAATGAGGGAGTAACACTTGTCACTCTCTCATTCAATCTTTAAGGATGGTCCCCCACAAGTGCTCACACATGCGTGAGAAAATTTGGGGAGATGGGAAGAGAAGGAGTGTAATCCACTCCATCTCAAAAGTCTTCATCTTCATTAAGAGGGGGATGGAGTACTTGGTTACTCCCTTTCTCATGTCACATCTCATACTTGGTTTTTTTTAGACCAAGACCTTTCCCTTTCTCCCAAATCCGCCACTTTTCAAAAAGAGCAATAAATGAGGGTCATATCTTGGATATGGTCCAAGATATGACTATAATTAATCCCCCAACACTTAGGTACCTATCCTAGGACCTTAAAAAATATGTGACTACTTAAAAATATGCCTTTTAACTCCTTTTAAAACCATCATAAAGAATGCATCCGAGTTTTAACTCCAATTGAGTGTTTGCAACCCCTAAATTCTTACTCACCCTCTCAAGACATCTTAATACATAACCCCAACCATTAACCCCTAAAACACAATCACTCCAACATTAAATACTAACACTTCTTTCCTTTTTTATTACAAGGGTTCTTTACCTAGGTCTATATGGCCCTCCCTTTATCCTTGACATAATTGTTATACCTGCACATTAGCTCACACCATTTATATCCAACTAAAAATTTATCTTAAATCAGTAAATACTACAATTAGAAAGAATCATTCATCTCTCCACTTTATTTACTTTTATCTAATTCATTCATAATTGTTGACTATAACTTAATTAAATATAGAATATGTTTTACTCACCTCTACCACATGCTCGTGGTCTTACCATACTTGATCGATGTTTCATCCATGCATATCGGGTTCTAGTCAACCAACCTTTGTGTTCCATCATATGTGAGCCATAAATATTTTGGTCACACTCACTATCAATATCCACCTTAGGAGACGTAAAACTCATTAGTATTTTTCAAGTAAGATCTAACTCCAATATCCCTCCTAGCTTCGTATTAAATCAACTAGTTCATTGCAATTTAATTTGTAAATCATAATCATCTCCACCATAAAAAATTAACCCTAGTTAGACTAGATGTTCATTTTATTTAATTTACATATCATTAAATAAATCATCATAATTCTATAAGATGAAAATTTAAGAAGCTAGAGATTCAAAGTATAATCATCTAACCTAGCTAGCAATCCTTACTTATAAAAAAAACAATATATGATACAATGGTTAATTATTCCCCTTATTGAAACAATTCAAAATCCAACAATTCTATTTTGTTATATAAACATGTTCTCATTTTGATGTATTAGAGATCCCAAATAGGTTTGTTAATATAGTACAATAATAATAGTACACTTCATTCATCATCTCCGATGTGATTCACTAGTAATCAATATAATACACATAGTATGTTAGGGTTGTATTTGTTGCATACAAGGTGAGGCCTTACAGTCAACACCTTATATGGCATTTTAGTTGACATTGTTACTAGATTAAGAGTATGTACTATTTTTATAGCACATACTATGGAATTACAAAAAACACCAAAAGCTTCACCCTTTTGTAGATGCTTTACCAAGAATTTCCTACTGAAGAGCTTTCTTCGTTCCCTTCTTTCTGCATAATTTTATTCAATGGAGGAGTTACTTGTGAGTGGCTTGTCACATCATGTCTAGAAGGAGTGGATGAGGAAGAGGCCTAAATTTCTACACATTCACTACTTGTTGCTCACTCTTATACACTAGACTTGCTTGTGACTCTATTGTTGCAATCATGCCCTATTGAACTAGTTGAATTTGAGACTGATTTGGTGGTGCAATTGGAGGTTTGATATGAATATCTTGATGGTAGTGGTGTGTTAAGAGAAATGACAATGCATGATACTTGTGCTTGAACTTTCTTTCCATGTTAGCACCCAATTTAAAATGATGATGACTTAACTCCCTATACAAATCGCTAGAGGAATAGAATTCCAAAGACATTTTCATGGCATTATACACTTTTGTGTAATAAAATTTCTAATGTAAATAATTCCTAGGAAATATTCCTCCAATATATGCTTCTCCCAACCAAAAATAATATTTTTGGATGCTATTGAGTAAAGAATTAGTCTACAAAAAAACCTCTTTAATCACTGCATTCCTTATTTTTTGCATATCCTAAAGGTTTGGCTTAATATCCATGGTATTAGAAATAAAAAATAGACACCAAGTTTGATGGTAAAATTATCCACTGGGTTACTAGGTGCAATATCTCCTCCCCTATTAAAGTTTTCACACACTTCAACACAAATGAACATTCTATATTAAAACATGTGACAACTTCTCTTTCTCTAGACCCTTAGAAAATGGCAATTCCCATGGAAACACTTCAAATGGTGCCCTATAGTTTCTGGGGGAGTATTCCATGAAGGATTGCTTGTAATTCCATAGTAGATACTTTCAAATACAAACAAAGTAAAGACCCAACTAGCACACTACACTTCTAAATAAAAAATTCCTAAGTGAAGACTTGACGAAGAATCCCTTGCCCAAAGTGCCACGAAGACATGAAAACTTTCTTCAAAGTATGGAATAAACTGCTTACCCATAGGTTGTCAAAATGCAGCATTCAATAACTCCCAATGAAATGCATCCTATGATACAACAACTTACATCATGAAGATGTCAAAGAAAGCCAAAGATTTCATTTACAACTACCTTTCAGTGCTCCTTGAAACTTTACAAAACTTATACCATCTTTCATCAACAGTGATTGCAAAATGATTTAAAATGAATACACCCATATCCTTAATATATATGTAGATTTCACAATAAAAATTAACAATTAACAGTTTTTCCTTGAAGTCTGCCACATGCTTGATTGGGTTTAACTGTGTCTTTTACACACTTGAAATTGCTTAATATAATGATGAACTAAATAGCCTCTTTTTCCTTCATTTTTTTTCCTACAAAACATGACACTTGTTAGATAAAAACAATATACACCTTTACAGCATATCTCATGTATTTTGATGTAATCCGCGATGAGTTCATACATCCAACTAATCATTGATGTGAGGTTGATTTCCACTCAAGGAAATTACTGAAGAAAGCATTGACAAAAATCTACTTGTGCGTTAAGATGGATTTGAAACACTTATTGACATTTGAAGCATGTTTAAAACTACAACCATATTTATAAAAAGATATTTGTTTTGATGCATAGTACCATTTGTACACCCACATAAGGAAATAGTAAGATTTGATTGGACTACACCCAATAGCAATGAACCATGTAACTGGAGTAATGACACATTTTGATACTGCACATGACCACTTGGCTACCACATTACACTTTAATTGTGCCTCAATTTCACCCATGTCAATGGTGATTTGTAACTCTTGACACATCAAAAAACCATGTGTCCCTCCCTTTTCATTTACACTACATTCATACAAAATATTTAAATTTTTCTTACCTCTTTAATATTTGAATAGTATCAACCTTATCTTAGCAAAACAAATTAGCATTGACCCCCATTTCAATTTGACAAAAACTAACCAACACTTTCCTTTTCCATAGTATCTTTTAACTCTTGCATGATATTTTGAGTATTATTTTCATAGATCATCTCATTCTGAATTTGATCACAACCAATTTTAGCTAACTTATTCTCCAACTGATTCCATTCCCTATATGTATGTTTTATTTGTAAAAAACTGAATTCCATAATTGTTGCAACACATATCTGATCTTCCTATAAAACACCTTTCTCTCTTTGCATGCATTAAAAATGATTAGAGAATCACCTTCAATTTCCAAAGTATTGAGCTTCAGATCTCTTGCTAATTGCAAACCATGCAATAAGGCTTGTGATTCCACAATGTTATTAGTTCCTTTTGGAAGTTTTATTGACTTAGCTAAAATGATAAAACCTTTATGATCCCTTATTACAACCCCTTCCCATGATATTCGTAGATTTCCACGTGATGCACCATCAAAATTAACTTGTAATATCCTTTTGGAAGTGGAATCTAGACTGTATGATTTCTTTTGTCTAATTTTTGTTTTGGATTTTGATGCAAGCTTCATTTGAAAGGGAGCACAATATTAGTCCACTTCTGCATTAACTTTGAGTCCCAATCCATGAACAACGAACCAATTTTTTTAACCTTCTGAACATATGCATTTGTTATCTCTGTTATTGAAGATTCCATCTTCTCCAATACTTGGTCCACCTTCATTTTTTCATTCTTGAAGATCCTTTTGTTTAGCTGCCACCAAATGCTCCACAGTACTACACAAGGAACCACTCTCCAAATGCATGCAAAAAATGATGATTTATACAATATTGACCAACTTGAAAATAAATCCCACAAATTATTTGGTAGTGGTGAATTTTCCAATTTAATTTGTTTTTGATAAAAGACCAACAATGAAATGCAAAAGGAAAATGAATGCACAAGTGATTTACCTCCTCCATCTCATTTTCACACAATACACATTTGAATAGGGTTACTATCTCAAGTTTGTGAAGCCTGTCACTTGTCAAAATTCTCCTTTTAATAGCCAACCATGAAAAACACCTAGCCTTTGGAAGCACTTTCGAATCCCAACAAAAGGATAAGTCTCTTTGTGGTTTAGTGTTTTCCCCTTGCTCATTATCGCCTTGTAACCCATTTTAATTATGTAGAGACCTAATTTGGAAGGATCCCACAATAGTTTATCCTCTCCACCTAAAACATAGAAATTCCTTTCACTTAATCTGAACTTTAAATCTTGTTTTTGATCATCTAGACAAGTAATGAAAGACACATCTTTCCAAAAAAAATTCCTTGTACACTCATCTATGTTTTCAAAATAATCTTTAACTTTCTCCCCCCAATTTGAATTGAGAAAATTTTGTATTATTTGCAAATTTTGAATTGTATTTAAAGGTGCATACCTACCCAAAGAATCCTCCCAAAAATTTTCTTGTTGACCATTTTGAATTTCCCAAGTAAGATACGAGGTGATTACCTTTCTACACATAATAAAAAAATTACACATTGTAGAGCCTTGTGGTGGGTTTGAGACTGTAAAAATTCTTTTTGGATTTGCATTATCTAGAAACTTTGCTTGCATGACATTACACCATTTTGATTGAGGCTTAGACTACATATACCACATAGTCAGATTTTCCCTTAGAGTCTAATTTCTAACTGATAAATTATGTATTCCAGCTCACCCTTTTAACTTATCTTCACAAATATTTTCCAATGTTATAGGGTATGTGCAAGATCATCATGGAAAAAGTAGGCCCTTAAGTGGTGAAAAATTTAGAAAAATCAGAGTTAGACAACTTGAAATAAAAATTTGAATAAGTTATCTATATTAATTCAAAAATATGTAAGAATAGAATCTATAGCAAATTGAATGTAGTTTTTAAACTACTAGGTATATATAAAAAATAATAATCTTTTCGATGAAAATTTGAAATTTCCATGCAATAGTACTTAAATTTCAGGGAAAAAATAAGAAGTAGGTGTTTGTCTGACCACCCTAACCATAATAAAATGATAATATTTTTTTATAAGATTTTAGATATAAGTAGAGGACTCATGTTTCGATGTGAGGAATGCTTTTTTGTAATTTTTTTCCAAGTAAATGATTAACTATGATTTTTTATTACAAATTTTAAAAATATAAAAAATCGTATGTCTGACCACCTTAACTTGGTCAAAACTTTATGGAATTCAAATATATATTTTTAATCCTATAGTATGCAAAACATAGAATATGACACATGTTTTAGATTCAAAAATGTGATTCCGTTTGAAAGCTATAGATGTTTTCAATCAACCTATCAATTAGGACTTTAGTTGTAATTCAAATAGAAAATGAATAATAATTATAAATATTAAATTCAAAGTAAAGCATAATTTATATTGGTGGAAAGCTAAGAATCTCCTTTAAAACCATTTTGTTTCATCAATTTTGGGTAAAAAAGAGTCGCTAGCCACATACCCTACACATACCCATCATATCGCCACTTTCTGGCCCATCATGATCTTGCACATACCCTACAAGTGGAATATTCTTCGTATTATCTATATTCCCCTTCCAAAAAAAATTATAATTAACTTGTCAATTATCACAAGCACTGATTTTGGAGCTTTCAATAAAACCATATAGTAATTGGGAATGATAGAAAGTAGTGATTTGACCATTAGTATATGTCTTGAAAATGATAACCACCTACCCTTCTGATTTTCTATCCTCATCTAAATGCTATGAATGATCTTATCCCAATAGGAGATTCTATTTGCACCAGTGAAAAAGGAATCCTGAGGTACTTACAAGGTAATTTTGCTGCTTGAAAGCCAAGAATATTGACAATTTTCTTTTGTAAGCCTGACTTGATATTGAAAGTATAAATCTTTGATTTTCCTGAATTTATTTTTTGACCCAATGCAAGTGAGTATTTATCTAAAATAGATTTGATATGCTTGGCATCTTGAAGCAAGGCCTTGCTAAATAATATTGTGTCATCCACAAACAAAGAATGTGTTACAGATATATCAGTTGAAGGAACTGAAATACCTTTCCACAACCCCTGGACATGTGACCTTTTGACTGATCTACTAAGAGCTTCTACTAATATTATGAATAAAAAAGGTGAGAGTGGATCACCTTTCCTTACTCCTTCTGTAGAACTAAAGAAACCTGTTGATGCACCATTGATTAATAATAAAAAATTTGCACCTTTTAAACAATATAAGACCCACCTGCACCATTTATTATGAAAATAAAATTTCTTTAACACTTGCATCAGGAAAGACCAATCCACTTTATCATAAGCTTTCATCATGTCTAGCTTAATAATAAATGATGAAATATTGTGTGAAGAAATAGAATGTAGAACTTCATGTGCCACCAAGGCCCCTTTAGATGTTTCCTTACTAGGAACAAAACCAACTTGTTCTTCTAAAATTAATTTAGGAATGAGAGGTAGCAGCCAAAAATAGATAGCTTTAGTGAAAATCTTGTAAATAGTGTTATAAAGGAAACTAAGATGGAATTCTAAAAAACACTTTGGATCCTTAACCTTTGGAATTAATGCAATGTGTGTGCCATTGAATTGCTTAAGCATGGAGCAAGAAGATATAGATTCCTCCAAGTCCTTATGAAGGTCATTACCAATGAATTCCCAACACCTTTGAAAAAATATTGTTGTGAATCCATCTAACCCTGGGGCCTTATCCAGTTTAAGTGAGAAAACAACCATTTTCACTTCATCCAAGATAAATGGCTTATTGAGTTCTACATTCTCTTATTGAGTCACTAAAGTAGGGATTTCTTGTAACATATCCTCTCTTTTTCAATTTGATCTAATTTTTTACTTGTGTTGTTAACAAATTCAAATGAAAGAATTTGATCTCTTCATTTTGTATCCCCACTTCATTGCTTAACCACATGCCAGAAGTACTTTCCCAAATTCTAAATACTACATTCTTTGCTTTCTTAATTTGAGCTGACATATGAAAGAATTTAGTATTCTTATCCCCTTCTTTAAGCCATAGTTCATGTGATTTTTTATGCCAATACATCTCCTCTCACAACACTTATTATTCTCATTCTATTTGCAACCTTTTATGTTGCTGAAAAGACTATGGCATTAACCCCTGAGATATAATTTTCTCATTGATAACATCCAACTATTTTGAAATTAGATCCTTGTGGTGAAAAATATTTTGAAACACATCTACATTCCAATGCTTTATTTTTCCTTTCAAATACAACATTTTTTTACAAAATTTGTACATGATAGAACCCATCTCATATGGTGCTTGCAACCACCATGTTTTCAATAATGGAAGAAGTTCATTATGATTGAACCACAAAGATTCAAACTTAAAAAATGATCTACACTTTTGAGGAGAATTAGTGGTTTCAATACTTTAAAAAGTAGGAAAATAATCAAATCTTGACCATGGTAAAATTTATGAGGCTTCCACATATTTATCTCATACCTAATTTGACAATATCAAAAATCTATCCAACCTTACAACTATTTGCAAAAAGTCTTGCTTCTTATTTTTCCATGTATATGTGCCTTTATTTGGTTGCACATATATAAGTGCATTATTCTGAAAAAAATTATTAAAATCTTCCATCATGTTTTGGGGTGGTATAATTCCTCCTTTCTTTTCATGAAGAGATAAGATTTGCATTAAAATCTCTTGCAAGAACAACTTTCTCTATTCCTGATTGTTCATTAATTAAATCAAGTTCCTTCCATAATATTTGCTTACCTACTATTGAATTTGGAGCATACACATTTACCAACAAGAAAATTAAGTCAAAGTGAGTAACATGAAGCAATTGTTAGTGTTGAGTATTAGAAATAGATTCAATCTATACAATTTTGAAATTCCACAATGTTAGCAATCCCCTTGATACTCCTTAAGCCTCTTTTTGACATGATTTCCACAAAGTCCACTTACTAATTATGTTCTCATAATTATCCTTAGATAACTTAGTCTCTTGCAATAAAACTATATCAGCCCCAGAAGAATTTATCTGCTACTTGATCTAGGCTCTCTTGTTAGGGGCATTAATACCTCTAACATTCCAAGAGGCTATCTTCATGGCAATCAAAGAGAGCAACCTGATCTCCTCAATATTTTATTTATGTTTCCATCTAAAGTTAATTGAATCCTTGCAACAATCTCCTCTGCATCTTTGTTGCATTATATTTCCTCCCTCTCTTGCCTAGCGATTTTTTTATAGGTGAAATTGCAGGTGTTTGAATTACAGTCAACTTTTTTGAAAAGTCGTAATCAATATCATACACTCTAGTTACATCCTTATCATCTTTCTCTTTTATTTCCTTTATCTGATCCTCTTTTTATTGCGTATCAACTACAAAAGCTGTCACAGAAGTTTACAATGAAGTATCACACTTTTCTGCCAAAAACTCCCCATCTTCCTTATCTACTTCCTCTACAATTTCATCAATTAAACTTGAGCCTTCCATATTGGCAATACGATCTACCCAACTTTCCAAGTTGTCATTTTCACCCAACTCATGTATTTCATGTAAATCTAACCTATCCACCTCATGATTTGTACAAGGAAAGTTAGGTTCATTCATTTTATGAGATTCCAGTAACAAAAGTGGTAAGCATGATTCCAATGTTTCTTTTTGACACATAGATTTAGACAACAGTGAATTCCCCCACATCAGTGTTGAAATGATTCCTTCTAATTGTTGATCATTAAATAGGGAAACTCTTGGTGAATACAGATTCAAAGATTTGTCTATGTCCATATTTGAAATAACCACTTTAGTTTGCCAACCTTTTGGAAAATTAATTGTAAACTTTGTGTCCCTCCCTTTCTTTGAAAGTGTGGAATTAATGTTGAGCACATATGTATGATTTTGGTGCCAAATACTGGTAGATCTTTCCAAGTGTTGTGCCATCAAAAAAGGGTTGATGACTTGAGATGTAGATGGCATGTCCCTTAATTCAGTTTGATAGGGTTCCATCACTATAAATTTACCTTTTCTCAACCTTTCAATAGTCAGCCCTGTAGTAGTAAGAGCCAAATTCAACCCAACATTTGAACATACTGGTGAAGAGGAAGCATATGCATTTTCTTTCAAAATTGTTCCCTCCATATTTGTAACAACCTTTGTTTGGTTTTCAATAAAAAATGATTCACCTATATCATGAACACCTTGTGGTTCTACAATTTTTTGGATAGTGTGCCCCAATAAGTGACAATAGGTACAAACATTTTTAGGGTTTTCAATTAGGATTTCCTTCATCCAAGTACCAAACTTTGAATGAATCCTAATTGTTGAAGGAAAGGCATTTAATGTGTTAAGCAACACACATACCCTAACTAGTTTACCTGGATTTTTAAAGAAATCCTTATCATGACTTACAAAAATCTCCAAATTATTAGAAATGGTTTCCACTATACCCATTTCCCTATATTCTAGTGGAAGAGCGGGCAATTGAATTTAGAAAGGAAAAAAATTGATTTTAGCAGAGGTAGAATCAAAATTCAGGATCTATGGCTTAGTGAATAAGATAGATCCCTCAAAGACCTACGATTTGACCTTAGAAACCACATCTCTTTGCTGCCTTGTGAAAAAGAAAACAATGAAATAGCCATTTCCTCAATCTATGTAAAAGATCTGGTTTGCCCCATCCCATTCTGAATAAAGTAAATATTTTAAAACTTCAACATAAGGAAAAAGGTTATGAAACTTATAGATTAAGGCATGATCTTTGAGATCTTGTATTTGTGTACCCAATGCTTCTTCAAGAAAGGTGAGATGAACAAGATCCTTGCTCTCAAACTCTTCTACACAAGCCTGCGGTAGACATTCTTTGCGGACCCACTTCAAAACTCCTTTCCTCTATGCATTTTTCTCTTGGATTTTACAAATATGTTGATAATCTGAGTCCCTTAAGGAAATATTATTTGGAAAGGAAGCCCTAAATGGGCAATGAATAGGATCTAACAAAGGAAAATGCTTCAATATGCTCTTTTGTGCATTCCTCAATTGCAAATGAAGGATCCGATAACAATCTTCATGCTTCCGAACAATGTTGTTTAGAAAGGAAATCTTGATCGGAATATCGGTCAAATATTTTAAATATCTCTTTATTTAAAACTGTCATATAATATAATATATATTAAAACTACAATTATATGTACAATATAATTAATATATCACCATAACAATAAATTTATATTGGAGTTTGCTCGCCGACAAGTCCAGACGGTTATAGAAGTTGCTCAAGCTACCCCTTAATTCGCTTCACTTACTCCTATAAAAACAAGCAAACCCACGATCAAAATCTACCGATCCAATCAACCAGCTAAGAGGAGACATCTTGATCGAGCCTTCAATATCCGAAATAGAAGTCTCAATCCGTAATTGATCTGCTGAAGCTGTGGAGCTTGGGATAGGGTTTAGGGTTTATCTGTAAGTAGAAGTCGAAGCTTTGGAACCATGGACAAATATCAGCGTGTAGAGAAGCCTCGTCCTGAGGTCCCCATTATGGATAACGAGACTCGCATAGCTACCCAGGGGAAGACTAGGAACTATATTACATATGCATTAACTCTGCTCAGAGAGAGAGGTGCATCGGAAGTTGTCTTGAAGGCAATGGGAAATGCAATTAGTAAGGCAGTAACAATTGCGGAAATCATTAAGAGGAGGATTCCAGATCTTCAGCAGAATACAACAATTAGCTCTGCTCCTATAACATATATTTGGGAGCCTGTTGAAGAAGGTCTCTTGCCGTTGGAAACAACGAGGCATGTGTCCATGATAACAATCACTTTGTCCGCAAGGCATCTGGACACATCATCTGCGTGTTATCAGCCTCCACTGCCAGCTGATCAAGTTAACTCTCTCCCTCCTCGAACTCAAGGACATGGTAGGGGTAGATTCAGTGGCAATGCACAATATGGCAATGGTAGTTTTAATCACAACAATATGAGTACCATGGACGTTGCTCCAAGAGGCAGAGGAGGTCATAGCAGGAGCGGAATAGGTTATGATGGTCGAGGCAGAGGTCGTGTTCGAGGTAGAATATGAGTGGAAGTAGCTTCTCGAGGCAGAGGGCGTGGCAGAGGTAGGGCACGAGGAAGGAGTGGCAGGAATTAATCTCCATGGGCAGACTGAATGAATCGTTTACGAGGGAAGCTCTGGTTGGATAATGTAGAACTGTGTTCTCTTTTTGATAATGTGTGAATTTCTTCTATGAAGGGGCAGGCAATTAACATTTTCTTGAATCAATTTTTGTTGTAATGAGATTAAAGGGACAGTGATGTACAAGCCTGATTGTGGATACAATGTGATTTTTAGGTTGCTTATTAGAGAAATATTTCTATATCTTCATATGCAAAGAAATTTGTAATTGCATTTGAGTAATAATTATTATTTGATTTTAAGATTAATTGTAATAATTGGATTTAATTCTATATATATTAGATATTTTTACTACTAAATTTTGTATACCCACACCAATTCAATTTCAACTTTTTATCGTGTTTTATGTTTATCATCATTTAGGTCCTATTCACACTAGTTACTTAAACTTCTAATGCTCAAATATGATTAATCAATTCATACATGTGATTAAATGTTTAAATAGAATGTGGATACACGTAAATAAATAAATAAATTAATAACATGTGATACATTATATATGTGCAAAAACTCTTTAGAGAAAAATTTCACCATGAAAGGTACCAAGCTTGTATTAATGTTAAGAATAAGATTGGACCATTGCAATATGGCCAATATTCTTTTGTTTAATGGAATAAATGATGTATTAAAGTACTTCACCTATTTAAAACTATGAAACCTTTATCTCAAACACCTAATATATATAACAAATGAAATAGTAAGTCACCAAGTTGTTTCTATGAAATAGTGGCCAATTTAAACCATGGTTTATGAGAAAAATATATGCCCCATTATGCATTTATCAATGAACTCAAGATATAAACCACAAAGGAAGGATTTTTCGACTCCATAAATCCTAGTAGGTACTTATTATAATCAAGGTATATAGGTAATTAATCATGAAGTAAATAGAAAATAATACATAAATGAATAAAACACTACATGAAGCACACACATTTTATATCATGGGGAAACCATTGTTGGTGAAAAATTCTATAAAAATCATTCATTATTTAAGTAGAATTATAATAATGTTCATATAAAAACATATAATAACCTATATCATAAAATATATTCTTCCCTTTCTTTCTTCTCTAATGGCCCCATATACATATAAAGTGCATGTATTAATGTAATTCTTACATCTAAAATATAATAATGTACACATTACACATTCACTAAATGATATAGTTTTGGTTAAATTTATTTAAATTAATTAATTATCTAGAAAGATATGTTTTGTAATTACCCATTTATTTTATACAGTAAGAAAAACTTATACATTAGAGTCCTATTAATTGTATTTCATACTCACATTAAATATAATCTTGAAAATGGCATTATGCTCTTATAGTACCACTCACTAGCTTATAACTCAATAAAGACCATGACACTTGCTGATGGACCAACCAATTATGATAATATTCTCCATTCTTCCCAATTTAGCTCTTGATGTGGAGCTTTTACCATGACATTAAAATAATGTCTTAGGTATTTATTCTAAATAGATATTTAATTAGGTTAGCACATCCAACTCATCAAGATATTCAATTTAAATTATTTATTAAAATTAAAGCTCATGTTGAAAATTTACATATTGTAGGTGCTTGGAGAAAACAACATTAGACATAGGATTATGAGTGAATAAAATAGTAATTGTAACACTAAAGATGTGGCCTCTTTATTATATGAAAGCCTCAAATTATATGCCAATATTTTGATCTATAGTGGGTCAAGTTTGGAGGTGTGGGTTAGGCTCATTTTCATGGATTCAACCTTTGGATTTGAACTTAACTCTATGTAATTATCTAATACCTCTTTCTAACTCATGATTGGTTTACATGTGTTTCGCTATTTTTATAGATCTAAAAATTAGATGTGCGAGACTCATCTTACTTGTGAGTCTATGGAATCTCTCTATTAGTGGGCCACAATATCTCTAGATAGTTTGATCAATTTTTAAATCTTGTGATCTTGGTTCTAGTAGATCTTTGGTAATATGGACCTCCTAAATAAAACTTGTGGATTACTATCTCCCTTTATGAAATATTATTCTATAATTGCATGCATTATTATTAAGAATTTATTTTTAAGATTTATTTGTTCTATAATGGAGGAGCACTTGTTAATGTAGCTATAATATTAGGCTTTACACTAATATTGTTGTTAGTTCCAAAGATTATAAATTATGTATCAAATATTCCAATTATCTAATCTCAAACTCTTAAAATTTATACTTCTTATTTTACTTTATTAAATTTAAAATTTATAGTTTTTTAACTTAGCTAAGGTTCAATTTTTGGAGTTAATATTATTGAATTAAACTATAAAGTGACATTTATTTCATATGTGAAATTTTGATTTAGACATGATGTAGGGGATGAATGGTATAATAATATTTGTATCTAATGAATTATTGATATAGTTGTATTCATTGATGAGGGAACAATTCATGAACATGCTCGAGACCACTATGATTGTAAGAGTGGATTGTGAAGAATGAAAACTAAATGGACTCAAAATAATTCAACAGAGTTCACAATCTTATTTTACCATGTTACATTATGAGGAGGGTGAGAGTTCACAATCTCTATGCTCGTCATAGGAAAAAAAAAACCCTTGACAAATGAAACCAAATGCTACCCACAACCATTGAAGGTAACACCAAACTATCATTTGTACTTTCATAATGTAGACAATGGTATTTGTACGTCTGGTAATTGGGAATTTTTGTGTAATTGTGAAGGGTTTTGATTATGTGTTGTTTGGAAATATATTTTTGACTGATCTCATCTTTTCCTATCATGTTGTTCCCATCATGTGGTACTTTCCATGGTTTGAGGTAATGTAAAATTATTATTTCTCCTATCATTTTGCATAGATTGGTACTCATGAATATATTCTACCTAAGTACTCCTGTCTTTGTCACATAATGATTTCTGTATGATTAAAAGATTATTTTAGATGTGATTTTGGACCACATACCTACATAAATTCATGTATTTGTATGATTAATGAATTCTTATCATCACACCATAAAATTGTATGGATTTTTTTATTAAAAACCCTTTCTTTTTGGGCATATATCTAAAAATCCACATCTATATTTAGCTGATTAATGATTTATTATCATGAAACCATAAAATCGTATGGGTTTTATTCTTAAGAACCCATACCTTTTTTGGCATATATCTGAAATCCCACTTTTGTACCCATATGATTAATGAATTTTTATCATGAAACCATAAAATTGTATGGATTTTCTTCTTAAAAAACCTTTCCTTTTTGGGAATACATGTGAAAACCCACATCTGTATTAGTTTCATTATGGAATTGTTATCACGAAATCCCAAGCTTCTATGATTTGTTTTTTGAAAAAAACCCTTGCGTTTCTAGGCATATATCTGAAAACCCACTTCTATTTTTTTATATTAAGGAATTGTTATCATGAAGCCTTATACTTAGGTTTTTTCATGATACAACCCTTTCTTGTTAAAAAAAAAAAGTGTTAGTATTTTTCTACTTTCCATTACACATATATAACAAAGAACCATACATATATACGAAATTATTTGTATCTTTTATTCTTTACTTAACAACTTACATTTTCATTTTACTTTTAGAGATTCATAAAAATATATACATCTATCTATATATATACACATATATCTAAACATATATATGTATATGTATAAATACATGTAAATATATACATATATCTATACATATATATGTGTGTGTGTATACATACATATATATAGACGATCATTAAAATATGCATGTGTCTCTCAAGTTAAGATTGCAAATAGAATGTATGAAAACATACATATTCATTTCTTAATTTCGCCTGTCATGTGTTTAATATACTCTTCTTGGTATAGTCTTCGAATGTTACTTTCATGAAGTGTGAGTTTAGCTGTTATATTCATGTAGTGTCTATTTAGTTGTTATAAATAAATGAGTGTCTTTTCTTGTCACGAGTTATTCCTTACAAAACACATTTATAAATTGAAATGAAGGAAAATTGAAACCCTAGGATTCACCTAGGATTTCAATGGCTATTTTCCACAATATTTCATTTAGGATTTGATGTAGCAGGGGTTTTGATAAATTTGGACAAGGTATAAGACTGGCTTACAACTTGGAGGGTGAGTCAACTTTCCCTTGACCAAACTTGGAATAGAGTTGGTGATGAAATGATATAAAATAACTAGGCTAATGATGTAAATTACTATTGATAGTAGGAGGTATTTCCACAATGTGTCAAATTGTGATATTTCAATCAAGATTCAACAATGTAGTTTTATGAGTCAAACTCATTGACCCATGTTTCATAAGTAGTAGTTCACAAGAACCCATCTCCCATGATAATGAATGGTACACTTAGCACTCATTGCATCTGGGTGATGCTCACAGAGGTGAAGCATTGATTCTTTCTAGGAGGCCACCCATCTTAGTACTACTCCAACTCAAGCGTGCTTAACCATAGAGTTTTCTCCAAGGTAAAGCCCACTTAGCATGCAACCCCATTTGTGTAGTGCCCGTCCATTGTGGCCCTCCACGGACATTTGTGTAAGTGTGTTTGTGATCTTGTTGTTTTATTTAGTCGGGTTCATGTGGTTAAAGTGAGGTTTTAATGGCTTTGTTAGCGAGATAATTGAATTAAATAAATTATCATATTAAACATATTGATGAAATAATTTAAATAAAATTAGAAGTGAAATTATATAACAAGACAATATTGTGAGATAATATTTACACATTTATTTTTAAATAATTAAATTAATTTTACCTTATAAAAAATTATCTTGTGGGGATAATTATTATATATGGGAAAAAATATTGTGATTGCAATTTAATAAAGATGAAAAGATAATTATTATAATAAGAAATTTAAATGGATAAGGAGATAGGAAGCTTAAGTGTTTTAAAACAAGAAAAGCTGGAAAGAAACTACACCTATAGAGCATTTGGAAGTCGAAGAGAACTGTAGAATATGAAAAATAAATAATCGCTATATTTGGCTTTTGATGGGGGGAGATTGGGGATGTAGGCTGCTCTGGTACTGCATCAAAGGATAGTCTCGGAGAGATTGATTAAGCTTGGGTGCAGATCAGGTATGTATTCTTTCATGGAGCTCTGTCAAATCGTATGTCTTAAGGATGCAGGGAATTTATATAAATTATCAACTCTTTCCCAAGATACATTTAATCTGTCTTTCATTCAATTATTACTTGATTTGCATGAATGTTGGTAGATAAACGTATGGTTTTTCTTTCGTCCTTTTATTACGCCATGCTCTGAAGTCTGATGCCATCCTCTTTATTGACTGAGCTGAATTAATATTGGTCACCTTTTTGGCGTTTATGACGTGTGTGCCCTGCTGCTAAATTATACACCCTTGGTAATGGAGTTGATTTGTAAATCCATTTTTACTAATTGGCTATCTCCTGCAACTGTACGTTGGCGAATGAATTACAACACTAGAAGTCTCAGATTTGTATTTTGCATGTAATCTTCGTAGCAAACCCTGATAAAAGCTTTGGGTCTATGTGTCCCTCAAACCTTTTAACATATCTTATTAATCTTTTTCGTTGCCTAGACCGAGTGGTGTTTTTCCCTAATTGCTTGAGTATCTAGCTGTTTCTGTTACTCTTTTTTTTAGCAACTACAAATAAGTGAAGATACGTTCTGGTATGAAAACCTATCATTCCGTGTTTTAATCTAAAAATTGATGTTGATATGATTAGGAATAGATTCGCTTTATCCTCCTTGTCACTACGCTTTGTCTCACGAAATTCCTCCATCAATTATCTTCAATGGATGCGCATACCTTGTTCCTTAGCTCTCATTTTGGCACGAGCATGAAGGGTAGCCATGCACACGTAATGATCAACTTTATATGTATTGCAATAAGGGTTACTGTTGTGTGAACTGTGCACAGCCCCATTCACTAAATTTAAGTGGTTGCATACGCTTAGAACACAAGAAAAGCTTACAATGGTTAGGTGCGTACCTGGGTGCGTCATTCAATCAAAGATTTTGAGAGCTTTCCATTGGTCGTGGTGAAGTTTATTTTCCAAACTTCAAACTTGAGCGCGTCTCTGGAAACTTGCCAGCAAACAGAAATATGTTTAAAAAAGAAAAGTTGTACATTAATTCTCCTTCTCTTAAGTCACGTATTTGCACCTCACCTTTCTCCTTCCCTTCTGTCTTGTAGATAACATGTGAGATTTGATAATAATGCAAGTAGATGGCGATATTTCCAAATTTCAATATTCACTTTCTGTTATACTTGGCAACCTGTCACTGTTATGACATTTAGAGTTGAGACATTGTTCAGAATTAAGTAGCCTCCCTGAAACCTTTGGCAACCCATCACAGCTATAGTTTTTAGACTTGCAGGGGTGTAGAAATTTAAATAATCTCTCTGATTTCATTGTTAAACTGTCTCAATGGCGCTCTTGATCATGGTAGGGTGTATAGATTTAAATAAACTCTCTGATTCTGTTTGCAACTTGTCTCAGCCGTCGCACCTGGCATAATTCTTGTCCTGGTGAAAATAAACATATTTATGTTCTATATTTATATGTAACTATATGTGGTCATAATTTAAAACATAGTAATGAATTTGCATTCTATAATAGCATTTATATATTGGGCATAATATAGGATTTAAGTATTTATTAAAGGCTGACTTCTCCTATAACTTTTCTATATTAGTATTCGGTTGAGTGAGAAATAATAAACGCTTGTACAATGTTAGGAAATGGAATCTTAAGAATAGGTTTAAGGTAAATATTATACGAAGGGTATATTCTTTTATTGCTATCATGAAATGAATTAATATCCTGCTTTTAGGTAATATTAGTAATATTAGTAATATTAGTAGTTAAGGAAATTACATTGAAAGATATTTAGTTAATGAAGTGAATGAATTAGAGTAGGTTAACTGAAATATTAATTTTATTTAGATTAAGGTTATGTTGTGAAGGATTCGATTTATATCCCAACTAGATAAATGATCTTTTATTTGTAATAAGAAAGTGAAGTTATATATATATTTGTTTTACAATAAATAGGCTGGATATTGGTTGAAGTGATATTTCATTAAAGGATTTTTATTTGAATAAATTAAGTTACCAATTGTTAATATGAAATCTTCTCGGGTGGTTAGTCATCATGTATTAAGGATGATGAAGTATAGAATCCTCACATTTATTAGTTTAAGAGGAAATATATGTGCTTTTAGAATATTATTGATTATTGTATCTAATTTAAATGGAAAGGTAGATTGAAAATATTAACTTGAGATTTCTTTTAATATAATGGAAATTAAAATATGAAGTATATATTTACTTCTTCTTATATGTTCTCTTATTTGGTGTTCTAATTTTTAATTTTGTGATATCTTTTAATCCCCTTTATATTTCTTTTAGTTTATGAATTAAATAAACATTGTCTTAATACCCAACTAATCTCATCTTATAGAATTACCAAGAACAATGATTCTCTTATTTGTATATTCTAGAAACCATACATAAATTAGGAGCAATGATTCCAGGAGATATTGGTCAATTAGGAAATATGTTCAAATAACTCCCTTAGTTGTTTTAAATTACTTCTTATTGAACGAATGGATAAATGGATATATGGTGTTTGAGTGCTTACTGCTCTTTAGTGATTCTGCTTTGAGTATATATTTCTATGTACGTGTGAGAGTTAATGTGGTGCTCCATTTTGATGAGTGTCTCTTGGGATTGCTTGGCTTCAGAAGGGATTTCATTCCTTTGGGTTCGTGTCCTTTTATGCGTGATTTGACATACCCTTTCATTGTGACTTTTCTTGAGTTGACGTGAGTTGGGGATCTTCTTTAAGTTAAATTGTGTTGCTATTCGTTTAACCTTACATGGTGAATTCTTGGTTTGTTTTGAATTGTGGGGGTCTTATTAATTGATTTTGTGGTGGAGTATTTTGGGTACTAATGCGATGCTTGGTTGTGATAAGTTTATGCTTCCTATTGAATGCAGTTTTCCCACTTTTATTATTTTGGTGAAACATTAAATTTTATTGTTGTCATGTTTGTTGAATTTTGTCAAAGGTCATTTGTTTACCAAATGTATGGGTATCTTGTGAGGAGGAAATTGAGGCCTCCCTTGGATGCCTGGTTGCATGCTTTTACCTTTGTCGTTGAAGGATTTTGGAGACTAATTTTGATTTATGGAATCCTTTGTCATTTAATTTGTGTTGCAATGTAATTGGGAACTCGTGTTTTGTTTATGAGTTGTGGATAGTTGATCTTCTTGAATTCTCGTTTCGTATCGAAGTTGGTTATGTAGTCTGGATGGAGTTATTGATCTTATTTTAATGTATTCACTCATTATATTTGAATTGAAAATAGTTCTTTGAGATCTTGCATTTATTGTTGTCAATTCTTCATGGGGAAACCCAAGTGTAAGCCCTTTGAGATTCTTCCAAAGGCTTGATTATATTGTTGGTCAATATTCCTCATTTTATGTGCTTTTGACATGGCAAGATATTGGAATCTTTATTTTGAAAGGGTTGTACTAAACTTTGTGAGACTCTGATTTTGTACTTGTTAGCGAGATGGGTAATGCCTCGCACACTTTTATGTTGTGATTCTTTGTTCAAATTATGATGGTACAACCCTTGGTTGTTTTGGTTTGATGTTGTTGGGTCTCTAGGGAGAGTGGCTCCTCGTGGGGGTCGGCGCCCCGTTTAAGGGGAAGGGCACAGGATAACCCACGAGTGAGTTAGTAATCAAGTGAAAACCTAATAATTAACTTAGGAGGGTTGGGTAGTAATATCATTATAAGATTTAAAAAATGGATGCCTCGTCTTCATTAGT